>CM041781.1:244403043-244422360 GCA_023374045.1 Limonium bicolor | reverse complement strand
TTTCTCCAATCTCATACTGACATGTGTACTATCGCCATGTTATATATGGCGCTGCGCCAGGCTGGTCATGCCGATACACAATCATACTAATTGTTGAGTGCGTTGAAATGTTTTGTCTTTTGGAAAAAAGCATTTTCGTCGCCGACGTATATTTGTTGTCCGTTAGGGAATCTGCGCCCGACTGATGATTATCGGATTTCCTTATTGGTGGCTATAATGCTCTTCATCATTGTCTAACGAATTCGGGTGAGTTGATGTTGCTGTACATGACAAAAAGATCTTGTAAAACTCGGGAAAGGGACTTCCATAACCCATCAAAAAGTCACCGTTGCCTTTGGGAACCCTCCTGCCTAAAGGTCATATGTTTTATGCTGACTAATTTGTCTTTTATCTTGCATCTTGTTTGTTTTTAGTTTTCCTTCGCTCAATAAATTACTATTTTCTTTGGTGGTATTTCTAGGAGCCCTAATCGCCATGGGCTGTCAGATGCAGGTTTTTCTGTGAAAAAATATAGTTATATAAAACTGTGTGTAATTAGTGAATTATAGTAAGACATGAATACCATGGTATACTTTTCATGAGTCTAGTCAGATTATAAGCCAATTAGAAATTGACACATATATATGACTTTTTTGAAAAAATAACATTAATATACCCCATATCTAAATCACGGTGATCATCAAACGCCCTAATAAAATTATCCTCATTTTTAGAGGGTTTTATCTTACTGTTGCTTTTTATAATTGTCTAGTTATGACCACTATCTATAATCGTTTTCTCGGTGCTCTTAATCTATTTTACTATTTTTGGATGCTATGTATCATAATAATTCACCTTACTAGTAGCACCGGCAACCGTACACCAAAGAGCTTAAGGTCCGGCTCTATCGTGGCAAACGAGCCCTTGCAAAGCAAGTTGGGGGCGAACATCCGCTTTCACCTCGTTGCTGAATGGACATTGAAGCTAACATATGCAAAGGTTGATTTGGTGGGAGGGGGTACTATGATGCAGGTGACAATGTGAATTTGAGCTGTCGATGGCTTTCATAACAACTATGATGTGTTGAAGTCACTACAAGAAAAAGATGTTTTAGCTACCATTGTATTGCTACTACATATATTGGAATCTAAATTAGAAAATTGCTACATTTTTAATGTTATTAACAAAGTTGTTACTTTTGTGTTATACAATGATAGCTAAAATTTTAGCCAGTAGCAAAATGGTTGCCGCCTTACAAGATTGTTACCATCAATAGTAACTATTTTACCTTTCATTCCGGTAGTTTTAGTAAAAGTAATTTTGTTACCAATATCGGTAGCTAAATTAATGAATTACTTTTTTTTATAATTGGGCACAAGGCCAAACACCGCACCGCGGTAAATCGCAAGACGCCAACAACTCAAGATAAGAAAACAAAAACGCGCTCACACCTTACTAACCCTTCTCTTGCCCAAAAACTAGAGGACTACCCATTCCTTAACCTTTTGATCTTACTTTTACGTTTGCCTCTACTCACAGCGTTACTTACACGAGAAACTTTACTAAATCCCAAATGGCCTTTCTTCGCCCCCACTTCTCTTTAACCGCTGACTCGAGAGATAGTTCGCGAGCCACTGTCCGATTCAATCCCTATTCCTCCCTTGTACTCTTGGCTTCTCTAACGGGAGTACTCTCTCTGCTCGTGTATGATTCTTCAAAGTTTTTGAGGGCACGCTCTTCATCAATGACACGACACCCAAGGTCTTTGGCTAGCTTGAGTGTTCGCCTCGCTTCCTCCTTCACAAAATCCTCCTCAGGGCTCAACAACGGCCCAGATGCGTTTTTATCTGGCTCAAAACCCGAGGCAAATTTAGGATCTTCAAAAAGCAACCTAAGGTCATCGCCATCCACTCCCTCCACAACCTACTCAACTTGAGGGGGCTCACACACTTCCTTCAAAACTACCTGGTCCTTATTGACCAGCTCATCTGCTATGGGATCAGGAGCAGCCTACCTGCTGCCCACAGGATCACGAATGGAAACAGGCGATCGGTTTTTACTCCCCACTTGGCCGGTCTGAGTCACAATTTGGGGAGCATTTAATTGATCCAATCCGGATGAGTGCCCAGTCTGCCCCCATCCAACGGTCTACCCACCCAAACCATGAGACCCCGGGATGCACCAATCACCATTCCAACCATAGCCTTGACCCCACCATCCGGTCTGATCCGTATAGGGATGGCAATGGGTGTGGTGCCCATTTCACCCGCCACCCAACGACCCGCTAAAACGGGTGAAAAACCCAAAAAAACGGGTGAAAAACGGGTGACGGGTGAAACGGGTGCGGGTGACGGGTCGGGTCGGGTGAACATTTTTCACCCGGTCACCCGACCCGTTCACGTTTGTATTATATTAACTAAAAAAATATGCTTATCCCATATTTTTTTAGATAATTGGAAATATTTTGGTTAATACTCTATGTTTTAAGTAGGTTATTGACATTAGTTTTATGTGGTATACATTGTTGAATAAATATTAGTGTATTTTTTTGAAAAATTAAGCTTATTGAAGGTGTTAAAAATAAAAAATACTTGCTGAAAAAAAAAACGGGTGACGGGTTCACCCGCTTCACCCGTTTCACCCGCGGGTGACGGGTGATGAGTTACGGGTGGAGCGTCACCCGACCCGAACCCGACCCATTGCCATCCCTAGATCCGTACCAAGACCGGGATCCCAGACCACGTCTCGTAATAAGAGAACAACAATCCCGGGTAATTGGGGGTTGTTCTATATCTGTACCAGACTTGGGCCCCACTACCCGATGGCCACCATAATTAACAGGCCCATTGCATAGCGCAGCCAGTCCCAATCTGTTCAGTACACGGAAACACACGCATCGCCTGGGAATCATCCCCTGACAGCGTCTCATCAGCTTCCCCCCTGTAACTTTTAAATCGTCACCAGAATCCAAAAATGGTCGCACCGGTTGGGACTCCCGACATCCTTCACGCGTTGGATCTGTACCTTGGCACATGCACCCTCCAACACCACTTCGAATTCACCGGAGAACTCGACCTCACGAATGGCGCCGCCATCCGCAGAACTCTACGCCGCCTCCCCCAGCTTTGTCTGTCGCACTAGATAATCCTAAACCACCCTGCTTTTCATCCTGTGGCTTCTCACCAATTGTCGTAATCATCATCGGGTTCTCCTGTCTCTAGTCAATACTAGGGTCACAACGTCTACTTCGCGTCGACTCATATTTAGCTCTACGGGCAAAGATTATGTTACCCAGAAACCGGCGACCATGAATCCTGCCTATCGCCTACGTAACTCGAGAATGGATTTTCAATAGGACTAGCGCAAAAGCCAGCCTGTTATTTGGGCAAAATTTCTAGAGATGAAAATTTTGCGATGTCTGCATCCATCCTCAGGAGCCAGCTTATGGCTTTCGAATCTACTAACCTACTGAGATTGAAGATGAAGATGGAACAGCCACGGCCCCTCACCTCAGCAGAACCGTCTCCGTCATCGTCATCCTCATGCCACCCCGACACGCCTCTTTCAACGCTAGGATAACCTCCTGGCAATCTTGTTCTACCACGCTGTTGTGCAAATATAATATATATATCACAAAATATATAAATATGTGCAAAGAGTGGGCAAGTGCACCTATTCGATGTAGTACAACAAGTGTCGTATCCACAAGGAAATTGGTTCTATCTCCCTAGTCTCAGTATTTAGTTGTTCAATTGAAAACGGTAAAAATATGGGTTTAGCCGAAGGCAAACTTAGTGATTCGGTTTAGTAATAAAAATAGAAACAATTAAACTAAAGTGGTATTTTAATGGATTGAAATGAAGATGTACCCCGGGAGAGTGTAATCGTCCAAATACTCCCAAACATAACATTTTATCCCAATTTGCTCTAGTTGTCTATTAGGACTAAAGTTATGACTAACCCTAAAATCCTAGTGAAAGTCAAATCTTATCTAGTTAAATAACCCTTCGGTTAGGTTGGATAAACCTCACTAGATAGCATTAAGAACAAGCCCTTAACAATAGCACTAAATCCACCAACTAATTAAAGAAGGAAAAATCTAGGGTTTGTCTCTCTCTTGGCCAAAATCTCTAAATCACATATGTATGAAGTTAGAAGAAACCACAAATGCACAAAGGTGATCAATCTAGCACATTAATTATTTTAGAGAGACAAAACACTATTTTTAAGCAAATTAGGTTTTACATGCTAGTTTGGGGATTTGGGGTCAAACCCCATCCCAAGGGTACAAAATAGGACTACTAAGACATTAAAAAAGTAAAGAAAAAAAGAGTAAAAGAGATAGTCATGGGTTGTTAAGAAGCTTTAATGGAGATGGGTCCTTTTTCCTTTTCTTCTGTTTCCGTTTTCGTCGCTTTCTGTTCTCTCTCGACTCCGTTCTCGACTTCTCGTTTTCTGTCTGTCTTTTTTCGTCGAGTCTGTCCCGTCCTTCCTCCCATTGTCCCCCCCTCTTTTCTTTCTTTCCTTTATATTAAATCACCCCCTCATTCCTGTTGTAGGCGTGTGCACAAAGTTAATATCCTTTGTCTTTTCTTACGTGCAAGCCTGGATGTGGATGTTACACGCATGGCTGTTGGAATTATTCACGTGAGCATGGCTAGAAAAACAAAGTCCCACGCCTTGTACATGCTGTTCACGTGCTTGGTTGCAGGCAGCAGGTAGCCTGCTTGCTTGCAGCTAGCCTGTTTGCTTGTTGCACACGGTAAACAATGTCAACTTAAGTATTCACCTAAAATATAATAAAAATATGTAAGTTCACTAATATAAATAAAATACTCTATAAAGTGGTGAAACTATGTTATAAATCATGTAAAATACTTGCGGAAATAACCCTTAAAAATATATTTTTTCACCACTTATCAACTCCCCCACACTTATCTTTTTACTTGTCCTCAAGCAAAACTAGGAACCCACAAGAAGGAGGAATATTTAAAGCAAAGCAAGTGTTTAAATGAATTCTTGGATTTTATTAAACAAACTTGTGAAATACTCATGAGGAGTGCAAACCAACCTTATCGTGGTGACATGGGTGTGCTTCGGGTAAAAATAAAAATATAGAGTTTCGGGGTATGATCTAGAGTGCTTCAAAGTTATAAAGATTAGGTGACTTGAAGAACTTTTACCATGGCCAACTTCTCTCAAGAATGGGCATTGAGGAGAAAACAAAAGGAAGAATAGATGTATGCATTTGTTTCACTTTTGCATAAGAGATGAGGAGATATATTTAGGCGTTTTAGCCTTTGCATTAAAGTACACTCAACTCTCATTTTGTTGGTTACCAATGGTGTCTCACAAGTCCCTTTTTAGATTTTCACAAAGAAGCACCCCTTAGCAATCCCTAAGAGAAGATAGAAATAACCCCTAAGCAATAAAAATTCACCAAGATGAGGTTTTATGGCTGCACCGCATATACATGCTCCTCGAGAGAGAGTTTTTTTGAAATTTTTTGATGAAAACCCCAAGAATTCAAAGAAAAACTTGCTTACATGGGACAATGTCCTCATTGTTCAGGGACAATGTCCTCCACACTTAAATGGGACAATGTCCCCCACACTTAAATGGGACAATGTCCCCCACACTTAAATAAGGAAATTGTGCAGTGCGCAAAAAGAAAAGGTCGTCTCCCCCCACTTAAATGGGACAATGTCCTCATTGTTCAGGGAATAACGAAGGGAGAACCAAAAGACCTTTTCGAAGCACCTGCATAGAGTTTAACAAGAAGTGTGTATGATATGTATTGTGCAAGATTAAAAAGAAGGGTGAAACTAGTACTCCCCTGATAAGGTGCAGACTGAAGACGGGATTCCCCCACCCTTGAGAGTGTCCGGGGTCGATGAGGCGCAGCCTTCTATCATTGGAGATGAAGGTCCTTGGAAAAATTTCGCCAGAGTTTCCTTTGAAATTGTTCCTAAATCCATCCCTTTTTCAGAGGGGCACACCTGTTTCCAAAATATTCACAACACAAACAACACCAATTTGGGCACAAAAATGCACTTCCGAGGAGTGCTCAAAAAGCCCATTAACTCAAAAGAGTTCAAAATATTTTAGAAGTGCTAAACTAAAGAAATTTTAAAGAGATGACATGAAATGAAATGAAATCCAGGTTGCCTCCCGGAAAGCTGCCCTTCTTTAACGTCTTTGGCTAGACCTTACCTCCCCTTTTTTTTAATCACCCAGAGGGTGGGTGTGAGGAGAGTACCCGAAGCAAGAAGTGAAGACATCTTTGGGTTTCCATTTTGGTGAATGGTTTCCTTTTTCTTGTTCACCCCGCTTTTTCTTTTCATGCGTGTCTGGTGGGTAATCGGTACTGATGGCCATTCCCTCAGGTAAGGAAGAGAAGTGAAGTTGATTGAGGTGGGTGTGCCTCTTTGTTGAGGACCTTGGCAGTTGCGGTCTTGTTGCTTGGAGACCTTGCAGTGGTGAAGACCAATTTCTCATCATAAGCTTGAAGGGTGATGGTCCCCTCCGCTACTGCAATATGTGTGTTAGCTGTGGCGAGGAAGGGTCTACCACGGATGAGGGTGTGGTGGGGCTTTCCTCGATATCCATGATAACAAAGTCGCAAGGGAAGTATAGGTGCTCCACCTTGATGATGACATCCTCCACCACTCCACTTGGATATACAGTAGACCCATCTGCCAGCTACAAGATCATTGTGGTCTTCTTTAGATCACCAATTCCAAGCCTCTTGAAGGTAGAGAGAGACATCAAGTTGATGGAGGCACCTAGATCACATAGGGCATGTTCAAATGAGGTGCTTCCAATCATGACTGGGATGGTAAATGTAACACCCCCGAATAAAACATCCAGTACTACAAACGTCGCGCCTAAACAACATCACGGTTAACTACGCAGCGGTATAAACTCCATCCGGGTGTCATAGACGTCAACCACCCACGTGGTTGACACAACCAAACTACCAACACCAAGTTACGGTCTGCATGACTGGAAACCGCCCTCAAACAAAACTCATATACAACTCAAAATACAATTCCCAAATTCCGAGTGTCTACAATAAAAATACCAAGTCATAATCTGAGAATTACATCTCGGGTTCAATAACAACCCATACCCTAAACATACTATACAATTCAAAAGTTATGCCCTAATGGACTACCCCCATGGTAACCATCCCGCCTACGCTCCGTTATCATCCGGCACAATACCTGCAAAAAAATTGGGTGTAAAGGACTCAGCAAACGCTGAGTATGAACGTGTGTAGCCCGTATGTTGTCGGGCCACACGACTACTTGGTCGAATATTATTAAGTCTAAATTGCATGCTTTAGTAAAACATTAACACACAATATACAACATCAGCATAGCAACACCCAACATGTCGAGCATAGAGATATCAACCAGCACCTCAAGCAAGTAACCACAAATAGAGTTTACAAGGGAATTTGAATAATGATGACCCTCACAGTGGGATCATTCATCGTTGAGTGTTTTCATTTCTTTTTCCTTTGTTTCCACCATGTGTACTTCTCTTTCTCTTTTCTTGCACCAGGTCTGGGGATGTAGTTTAGATCCCGTGACCATAACATATAGGTGCAATCTTTCCTTGTTTCTTAAAGAATCACATTTGTGAATTTTCTTATTTGCTTGGTCTCATTACACATGTTTCCTCTATTCTCTGGCACCGAGTCAGGGGATATAGATTAGATCCCGAGACTTTATTATGTAGGTGCTAATCATTCATTGTTTCTTTAAGGGTTATTTGTGAATTCTTTTATCACCGCACGTTGGAGGATGTCTCCTCCATAGCTAGTCCCCCATTCCCGACACCCAGGGTCGAGAAAGCGGAGTCACCTCTAGACTCCAGGATAAGCTCCACCAATTTGTCACTCCCCCATTCCTGACACCCAGGGTCGAGAAAGCGGAGTCGCCTCTAGACTCCAGGATGTGCTCCACATAGAAGGGCGAAGGATCTGATGCAGATACCAACTCCTGAGTATTCCATACCGCGCGGCCCGAGATGTCGTCTTCCCGGGTTATCCTCATGTTCCACCAATTGAGATTTGCTCTTCATTATTATTCATGAATAGACACCATAGCGGTGTCATGGTACGTCCTCCATGGTTAGAGAGGAGTTCCCCTTTAGAATTTTACTTGTTTTCATAGTTCACAGTGTTTCATCTCAAGTTCCATAAACGAGAAGGGACTAAACTACTGTGTGCGCGCAAATAATATGCACAATGATATAACAATCATACAAGCAAGATACAGGCAATCCAATTTCATGCTTAAATCTTATGGTCGTTTTCACACAGAGCACACAGCAAACAAGCCGTGTAACACGGCAACATACGAACCACACATGTCCATACCTTTTTCAGAAGCACGGGTCGTCTCACGCACGGGGTCCCGAGTAGCGTTCGTTACGGCCCTAGTGTTGATTAAAAGTAATGTGTCAGTTCATGATTTCATGTGACGACACTTTATAACGGGTGTTGTTCCCTAGGTATGTTGTTAAGTGCTTAGTTTATATTAACCCTTAGAACTTCCCAAGTATTATCCTAGGCTTATCTTACCCTAGGAAATTCACATAGTCAACTCACACGTTAACTAAGTCCTTTCCTCTAGCTAACGTTTTAGAGTATTCAAAGTGCTAGTTTGTAACAAGTTTTCCTACGATGGATTTAACTTACCTAAAGTGTATTCTTTCCTCAGCTAAATAGCTATGTTTTAAGCTCATTATTTACACAATAACTCTCCCCAATTATTGTTAGAACTCCTTTATACTGAAGCTTAAGTGTTTCAAAACTGAAACAAGGTTCTAGTACATAACCTTATATTACCACGCTTTTTAATGTATCTAGGGGTGTCTAAACTTCCCAAGATGTTCCCTAAGTTTAGCTAGATACATTAGGAAGGTGTTGGGGTTCATTATCAATCGACTATCACTCTTATGACCCCCATGCAATCAGTTATACAGAAGCTATACCTTTAATAAAATCTGAAACAACAATCTAAGTATTACTTCTGGCACTTGTATCTAGTTAACTCTACTGTTGTTTGATTCTTTCCCATCAAGTATATAACCTTCTAAGGCATATTAGAGGTGTTTAGATTCATTAAAAACTCACCTCAACCCCTCAAACCCCTGAGTACTAAGCTAAACTGAACTGCAACAAAAGAAAAACTGAAACACTTAACTCATCCAACCTGAAACTGGGAACTGATAACTCTTCTTTGTTTTTCTTCTCTGTTATGAATCTATCTTCTGTTTTTCCCCCACTTGTTTGACTACTTAGCTATGCATTAGTTACCGCTTTAATTCTAACACCCCAAGGCACTAAGTTAGAGCCACCGAAACTTCTTAAACACCTGAAATCCTAGAATCAGAAACTGATAAAATACAAAAACTGAAACAGCCACTGATATGTTTCTTCCCTTATTTCTCCTAAAGTGTTTATACTTTACCTAAGTGCATTACAAATGTTTTAGGCTCATTAATCACTCAACACAACCTGTTGTAGCTCTCTGCAACAGAATCATACAGACTTAAGTTTTTCAGAAGGAAAAACTGTAAAACTGGAAATACAGAACTGATATTTCTCATCTGTTTTACTTTCATCCCTTTAACCTGATTATCAATTTCCCAACTGCTGGCTCAGTTAGCTCAAGGCTCTATCAAGTCTCTAAACCAAGGGCAACCCACAATAATTGGTTTATGTTACTGCTACGACCTAACACTGAAACTAGACAGACTAAAGAATTTAAAATCTGAAACTAACCTGTCATCTTCTATAGCTTTCTTTCTTTCTGCTTTCCAGTCTGATTTCCCTTTCATTGTCTAGTTACTTAGTTAGTTGTTGATCAAAGTTTTAACTCATTACCGTCACACAACATATTGATGATGCTACTAAAACTTACCTTTACTAAAATAGGAAACTTCAGTGACTTGACAAAATCGAAGAAACTGAACATGGGGTTGGTATAGTTTCCCTTCTGTCTTTCCTTTTGTTCATCGATCTGTTCTATTTCCCCCAGATGGTTTAGCCCCTAATTAAGTTTCCTAATATAGTTTTCACCTCAGTCCAAGCCCAACACAACCACGACTTATCTCTCATAACTACTTTACAGAAATCTGAAACTAAAACAGAAAATCTGTAAGGCTTACTTTCATCTTTCTTTTCTGTTGCTTTGTTTCTACTGTCTAATCTACCACCTAGTAACCTAAGTGTTTAATCCAGGTTTCCCTGTTAAAGACAGACCCAAGCCCAACCTGATATAACTACTGAAACTTCCTAATACTAAGCTGGGCAGAAACTAAAACTGCAACACAAAACTGGCCCCTTCCTTCTATCTTTCTTTTTATTCATGAATCTGCCTTAATTTTTTTTTTCAAGTTATTTATCTTCTTTGTTTGATGCTTTAATATATTTATAACTCTAATCTAGCCCAATTCAACACTTATGTAACTCCTGTATGAATCGCACAGAACTCCTACAAATGAAACCTGAAAAAAAAAGACTGAAACTGTGAAACTGATAAACTTTCTCCTACCTGATTTCTCTTCTTGTTTACCCTCTGATTCTTAACTTCCCCCAACTTGCCTAGTAGTATTACTTAGGTGTATGTTTGTCACGGTTCCAACACTAAGACAACCCAAGGCAGAATTGCTATTGTTACAGAGAACCTCACGCTAAACTGGGAAGAAACTAAAACTGAAACTATAACTGCAATATGAATCTTGATATCCTTACTTTTATCCTCTTCTGTTTTACTCGTAACTTTCTCCCAATTTACCCTTAAGCTCTCATCTACTTAATTCAGTGTTGTATCTATGCTTTAAACTCAAAGACAATCTAAGCAGCTTGATAATCTTACAGGACTTACCTCTACTGAGACAGAAGTCTCTCGACACTAAAAACAGAAAACAGAATCTGATATGGTTTACTTTTATTTCCTTCTGTCCACGCATTTAAGTTTTCAAATTTTCCTCAAATGGTTTAGCAACTTAGTTAAGACCTTAGTACCGTTTTAACTCGGAATAGACCCAAGACAGCAAGAGCTGCTGTTCTGAAGTTCCTTTAGCCGAACAAAACTGTTGAATCAAAACTGCATTTCTGCACTCCTCTACTTCTTCCTCCCCATTTATGTGCTATCAGTTTTCTATGACTCTCCTATCTTGCTTACACTTAGTCTAGGGGTTACCAAGTTCTTAGGTACATTACCCAGCCAAAAACAGTTTCAATGTTTTCCCTGAGAAGCTGTTACGCAGGAAGTTCCATTTATACAGGTTTGTTTTTGACCAATTTTAGCTTGTTATATAACTCAGAAACAGTTGGTATGTCTGTTACATTATGAACGGAATTTGGTAGCCCCCCCCCCCCCCCAACACATTCCCTCCAGCAACATTTTGACACAGGACATCGCGCACGTACATGCACTTATCAGAACAGAACTTCAAAGCCTATAAGGAGTGGTTGGGTTAGCACGCTACCTCGAGTTTTTTTTCTATGGTTTGAAGTGGGTGTTTCCTGGTAAGCTCTTGGCACGGTGTGGAACTCTCTGGCCTGGCTAACTGAGAAGGAGGTGATCACCTGTTAGGCCATAACATCACCAGAACGTGAGGAAGGAGCTACAGAAATCAGAGGTCTGATTGCTTTCTTTCTTTCTGTTTTTTTTTTTCCACGTCCTCACCTTGCGCTGTACCTGAGAATGGATTGCTTGGGGAAAACTCGCGGCACCTTTGCTTGTTCACGCCAACTTGCTCCAAATCTTTAGAGTCTTGCAGAATCGCTGTGGGTGTGCACCGAGGAAATGAAAGAAAAACTCTAGTTTTTTTGTGCCAGGAGTTAGAGCAACAGGGAGGGAGAGGGAAGGTTAATCATATGGTTTTGTGTGAGCTTGCAGCAGACTGGAGTGGCTTATTAATCGAGACTCACCATGCGAGAAGGAAGGAAAAAGACAGGAGCATGTGGGGGAAATTTCTCGCGCCACACAAAGCGTGCTAACATGCAGGGGACAACGCTTGAGAGTTAGTAAAAGTTGGGTTAGTGGGGAATAATCTCAAATGCTGGTGGCTTGAATTTTGCTCTCTGATTACAAGGGATGGGCGGTATTATTCTCAATGAAAGTTCTAATGCTCACCGGTTGAGTTTGGTGGGTTTAAAGTCGTGAATGTCTATGCTTACAGCAGATGGGGTATTATGTTTCCATACTAAATTAGTCGTTTATTTGAGTAAGTAATGTGGTGGTTTAACTTAACTAATGATAGTGTTTTTTACTCTTGTCTCAATCGGTGCATTTTATTACCGAATATGAACTCAGCTCAACCGGTTAAAGCGTTCGGGGGAGGTACGGGAGGTCTCGGGTTCGAACCTCAGCGGGAGCGTCCTTGCCCCTTTCTTTTTTTTATAAGTTATACATGCTTATGTATATATGTGAGACCATATAATATACGTCGCGTTATTAATTTTACACGCGACTACCTCATTTTGTTACGTTGTTAGTTATTTATACGTACATGTCTATATGTATACGCCCCCCTTTATTTTTGTCGCGTTTTAGTTATATGCAACTATGCGACGTTATTATTTATTATATACGACGTTGTAAAATTGTAACGTTACGTATATTTTTTCATAAACGTACATATATAAGTATGTGACCGTATTAATACGTAACGTTGTCATGTTTCCCGGACATGTATATTCCAAATTTAATTGTTCGCACATTATATATGTCCGAATTATATAACGCGATATTTTCGGGTAATCTCCTCGCGTTTATGATTTTATTCATACGTGATACGCGGTGTAAGTACCCGTTTGGATCTATAGTTTAAATACCATAAGGCTTTATTGTAATTGTTGCACATGATTTAATTTAAACTTCACTAATTTAAACTATTAATATTCGGGGTATTTCAGTAAAACTACCCGGATCATTGCATTTTGAAGGTAGATGGTGTCGACCTCGGCCAATTTTGTTTTGTTGGAGATAGATGCTTGAGAAATTTTGCATAGTTTGGCATAGTGGCAATTAGCTCCACAAATGGGATGTTTGACACTTAACTGTTTAAGCGATGCAAGGAATTTTCCATAATCAGCATCAAACTTATGCTTTCTGGCTCGGTCAGGGAAAGCCATGGGTGGTTCATAAGGAGAGGGTTTTTCTTGCAGGTGGGTCTATGGGAGCATTTGAAGAAATTCCCCTCTAGCACCTCAGCTCTTTCTTCATCATCCTTCTCGACTGCACCTAACTTTGTGAGATTTGGATCTCTTTTGTCTTGTTACCACTTCTCAAGTGATGGCTTTACCTTTTTTCTCTTCATCCTTCAACTTGGCTTTTTCCTTCACATAATCAGTAAGAATCCTCTCAAGGTGCTCCCTTTCATACTGAAGGTTATGCTCATGAATTTTTGAAGAAGCTTCAAGTTGGGCTATCTTTCTTTTTGATGCTTCAATGGACATCCCATTCTTGATGAAGAGGGTGAATTTCAGAAGCTTCAATCGTATTTACCCCCCCTCCCCTCTTCTGCAACACTTTCTCTCACAAAGATGGCCTTCAATTGCTCTTTTGGATTAGGCTTTGGTTGGCTAGGGAAGGTGCCAGGTGCCCTTTGTGCAAACTGCTCAAACTGCTGAGAGAGATGATCCAAATGAGTTTTGATTTCTTTGTTGAAAGCATCTTGACTCAAATTTCTAGCATCCTGGCGGGCATTGTGAACCTCTTGTGCTGCGTTTTGGCATTAGAAGAGGCAATGAAGGTCAACATCATGTTCTTTAGCTCCTCATCAGCACCGCTAGAAGAAGATTGAGATTGTTGAGTTTGTTGTTGGAATCCCGGGAGACCTTGAGGTCTATAACCCATGTTGGAGTTTACTTGGGGTCTATACCCTAGAGAGAAGTTTGAAGAATTACTTGGCCCTCCATGATTTTGCTCATTGTTCCTCCATGAAAAATTCGGGTGATTTCTCCATGGGGCATTGTTGTTGTTGTATGAGTTCATGGGATGGTTATCGACATAGCTCACGTTCTCATGATCACTAACATAGATCTTTCCTTCGCAATAATGAGTTTCATGGGGACCCCACAAATGGCGCATCCCTCCATAGATTGATCAAATGAAGAAGAAGCTGTAGACTTAACACTTTCTTTCTGGGCGGTTGCTAATTTTTCGACCATCTTAGTGAGAGAGAGATCTGAGCTGAGAGGTGATCAGTAGGCTTGACATGGAGTAGGCCTGCTGCCCTAGGAGCTCTACCTTTGTTCTTCACCCACTGCCTTGTGTTGTTAGTCATGGTTTCAAGAAGCTCCATCGCTTCTTGAGGTGATTTGTTCATAAAACTTCCTCCAGCTGAGGAGTTCACAAGGAGTCGATTAGAATCATCCAGTTTGTTGAAGAAAGAAAGGCAAAGAGACTGATTGTCTAGTCCGTGATGAGAACAATTCATCAACATTTCTTTGGATCTGTCCCAAGCGTCATATAATGTTTCCCCTGGCTCTTGAGTGAAAGTATTGATCTCACCACCATCAACTGTCTTGTTCTGCTGGTTGGGTAATACTTTGCAAGAACTTCTGGGCCATTTGAGCCCAAGTGTATTGATTTTGGGGAGCTTCTGTACCATCTTGAAGCTGAGTCCTGAAGAGAGTGAGGGAATAACTGTAGTCTTATCCTTTCCTTTACGGCACCAGCTTTTCCAAAAGAATTGCAAAAGTCGAGGAAGAGCTCAAGTGGTTTGGTGCATCGTCTGGATTCGCTCCACTGAACCTTCCTAAATCTTGGGTAACCGTAATGAAGTGCGTTTTGAATGTCCCATTGTCAGTTCTCCTCTGGTGTCAACTCTGGAAGGACTATGGCTGAAGCTCTACCCTCAGTGCATGGTTGATAGTAGTCACTTAGAGCTTGAGGGTGGGCGTGTAGTTCTCTCCTTGATTGTGCCCGTTGTTTTCAATTTCTGGTTGGTCTTGATCCGCCATGGTTATACTTCTTAGATCCCTTCTAGCTCTTAGTAGGAAGCGCTCAAGAATCGGGTCTCAGACTGACAAGCGGAGAACCACGAGCTCGGGTGCTTGCATACACACGAGGAGACGAATGTACCTAGTAAACCCCAAAACAAAATGATGCTAACTGTTAGAGACAAGGAAATATAAACAGGGACTAATAAAAACTAAAATATAAACAAAGACTAACAATAAACAAAAGTAAACAAAACGAAAAATAAAATAAAAATAAACATAAACAAAAAATATAAATATAAAGAAAAACTAAAATACCGAAACTGGGGAAATGATAGAAACTATCAATTTCCCCGGCAACGGCGCCAAAAACTTGTTTGCAAATAATATATATCACAAAATATATAAATATGTGCAAAGAGTAGGCAAGTGCACCTATTCGATGTAGTACAACAAGTGTCGTATCCACAAGGAAATTGGTTCTATCTCCCTTGTCTCAGTATTTAGTTGTTCAATTGAAAACGGTAAAATAAAAATATGGGTTTAGCCGGAGGCAAGCTTAGTGATTCGGTTTTAGTTTTAGTAATAAAAATAGAAAACAATTAAACTAAAGTGGTATTTTAATGGATTTGAAATTGAAGATGTACCCCGGGAGAGTGTAATCGGCCAAACAACTATTGTTAAGCAAAATTAGATTTTACAGGCTAGTTTGGGGATTTAGGGTCAAACCCCATCCCAAGGGTACAAAATAGGACTACTCAGACATTAGAGAAGTAAAGAGAAAAAGAGTAAAAGAGATAGTGTTGTTGAAGAAACTTTAATGGAGATGGGTCCTTTTTCCTTTTTTTTCTTCTGTTTCCCGTTTCGTCGCTTTCTGTTCTCTCTCGACTCCGTTCTCAACTTCTCGTTTTCTGACTGTCTTTTTTCGTCGAGTCTGTCCCGTCCTTCCTCCCATCGTCGCCCCCTCTTTTCTTTCTTTCCTTTATAAATCACCCCCTCATTCCTGTTGTAGGTGTGGCACAAAGTTAATATCCTTTGTCTTTTCTTACGTGCAAGCCTGGATGTGGATGTTACACGCATGGCTGTTGGAAATTATTCACGTGAGCATGGCTAGAAAAACAAAGTCCCACGCCTTGTACATGCGTTCACGTGCTTGGTTGCAGGCACAGCTGGTAGTCTGTTTGCATGCACCAGGTAACCTGTTTGTTTGTTTTCACAGCGATAAATAATGTCAAATTAAGCATTTACCTAAAATATAATAAAAATATGTAAGTTCACTAATATAAATAAATACTCTATAAAATATGAAACTATTATAAATCATGTAATATACTTATGGAAATAACCCTTAAAAATATATATTTTCACCACTTATCACACGCCACCACCTGGAGGGCGCCTTCATCGGGCGATGGCTACGTTTGGCAAAAGCGTTGCGACCATATTGCCTACCTTCTTGCGACTGCGACTTCTTCCTTGTTCACCGCGATAGACTCCGTAGCCTCCTTCGAGAAAACGTACTGTGAAACAGCTCCTGGAACGACACCGCCTTCTTGAATACCTTGATTACCGTCTAGAAGAGCAAGAGTTCCTCCTTCGATCCCTCTTCTTCCACGACCATCCCGCTACTCTCGGTCCTCTCTCATTTACTTTCGATCAAAGTAAGTCTTCTTAATTTCAAAACCTAATTAATAACTAACTAAACTTCTCGTCACCCAGCAAACTCTATTATAGTCAACAAGAATGAGACCCCAATGAATATGGATAAATCACAAAAGTGATACTACTACTTTGTTGATGCTAATTCAATCATAATAGCTATTATGCTACTATTTGAGCAATAGTAGTAAAAACATTCTAATTATTAGCTAACTAGCTACTATTTCAAAAGTTGCTACGACCATGTAGATAATGAAATTATGAAACTGCCACTAACACTTGATTACGGTAGCTATTGTGCTACTATATTGGCTATGATAGCAAACATTTTTAACAAGTAGCTAGATTGCTACTATCTTAAGTTTTGAAATTGCTACCGACTAATTATGCTGGTGAAATTTCAATTGAAATTGATGCCATAGTGAATATGTTATCTTCTTATATAAATATTTTTTTATATTTTTTTCAATATAGTACCTTTAGTACATTTTACTTCTTACTTTTAGCTATTGAAATTTCAAAAAGAACTTTGGGTAAACAAAAATATTCTAATTCGTGAAAATTAATTAAAACTACATACCACTACAAGAATTTATTTATCATATAAGATATATGTAACAATAATATATTTTTGATACTTAATATTTTTAATTTTCAAAGTATCACACATATTAATAAATTATAAATAGAGTAGATGTAATAATAATTTAGACTAGTACATATGTTGGTTGAAATTTACAAAATTATTATAAATTAGTTGTCAAAATAATTAAAATAGTAAATGATATCTATATATATGTATATAAATTTTGAATTTTGTGCATTTTTATACATTTACTATACAATTATTTTAATTTACAAAAATCACATAAATTTATAAAATAGAAAAATATAATAGACAATAACAATTTAAATAAGTTGACGTGTTGGTTAAAATTTGCAAAATAAATACACACTATATATATATATAATATATATATATATATATATATATATTAATTTAGGGAAATTTCATGAAATGCCACTATATTTTTGGTTAATTCATTAAATATCACTAAAAAAAGAAAGTCACGATGCCACTATATTTAGGAAAAGTACATGAAATTTCACTATGTCATTGACCAGAACTAAAAAAGATAAAAATACCCTTCTAGTTAACAAAGTACTTTCAAAGTTCACAATATGCCCCTAAGTGTTAAAAAATTCACTAGAATTTACAAAATATTTCAAAAACTATAAAAATATAGATAACTAAAAAAAATATAAAAATTATAAAATAAAATAAAATTTCATAAAACATAAAAAAGTAAATATTTCTTAGATTTTTTTCAAAATTATTTAGTACCACTAAAAGAATGTAGAGTTTTTAAAAGATAATTTACATTAATTTTTCTACAAATTTAGACCAATATAGTACCATAATTTATACCAATTAATTACCATAGTTTTTACCATACATTTTAAATTTTCTACCAAATTAAATTATTTATTCAAAAAATATTTTTAATTTTTAATTAGTATGTGGAAGATTATTTTTTAATTTATATTCGATTTTGTAGATGACTTTGTGAAATAATATAATTTATTTTGATTAAACAATTTAAATTGATAAAAAAGGATAATTTGAAAATGAATAGTACAAATTAAGGTAGTTAATTGGTACAACTTATGGTGCTTAATTGCTATATAAAAATTAGTATTAGTCATAATTTTTACCAAATTTTCTACCAATTAAGCACCATAACTAGTACTAATTACTTATCATAATTTGTCCCATACATTTTTAAATTATCTTTGCTTTTTTAAAAAAAAATATTTATTGGAAATATCTATGCAACCCACAGATTGCAGGATTGATTCCTGATGTGTTTTCATGACTTTACTACACATAATTGGGTACGTTGGTATGTAAAAAGAATTTATGCTACTGAATTTATAGTAACAAACTAGTAAAGCTACTGCACATAATGATCGGTAATAAAATTGAGACCAGTAGAAAGGTAGCAAATGAACAACAGCGGTAGCCCGTTCTATTTGCTACCGATTTCACTATTATCGTTACCTGTTGTGTCAGTAGCAAACCAGCCTTTTTTAGTGTTATCGATGGTTAGATGCTTTAGTGTAATATTCAATAAATCTAACTTTATTATTCTTTTTATTTTGATTTATATCTCTTTAATAATTTATTTATCTAATGTATATTTATTTCAACACTTTTGCTCTCTATTTTAAATTTCCTCCTTACCTAATTTTTTTCTTCAAACTATTCTTACATAAATTCACTACTTATAACACATGAATCTTATATAAGTTAAGACTTTATGGATCCTTATTTTTTAATGTGTGAAAATTTTAAAGCTACAAAAACTTATAATTATTTAGCTTAGTGTTTTTGTATTAATTGAACTATTGTGTGTTCAAAATTTTCTTTGTATTTATGGATAAATGACAAATATTATTAAATACCTTTTATTTAATGGTTGTATATAAGATAAAGTCATAATAAAAAAATACTATATAATTAGTGAGTTATTCTATACGTTGTTAGAGAGAGAGAAAATTATAATATAAAAATCATACTAAGTCATTGTTGAGTGCGTTGAAATGTTTTGTCTGAAATCAGATGTACTTTAGATGCAAGTAGCAGCAACGTCGCCGACGTATATTTGTTGTCCGTTAGGGAATCTGCGCCCGACTGATGATTA
>CM041781.1:244382906-244402543 GCA_023374045.1 Limonium bicolor | reverse complement strand
ATAGAAAATTTATCTAGAAGAATTAGGCAGTAGAGGAGTTATCATCTAGTTGCCATTTTTGAATAAACAGGGCCTACCATAGTTGAAATATATAGATGCAAATGATAAACTAGTTATTTACCTAGTCTATCATAAATAAGATGTAAGTGAGATAATGAAATCATCCCTTCAACAATCCAAACATACCTCTTCTATGCTTGGCACATACAAAATTTGGCATGGAACTACGTGGAGCTTGGTAACCTATATCTAAGCTTGGCCCATAAAATGAATCGTGATTGGGAGCTGGCTCATAGTTTAATCATTGAGTCGTTGGGGTGAGACTAGGAGGGATTTGATATGAGTGATCTAGACGTCTTCAATAAGGGAGCCTTATGACAAAGCCTTGATGCTGCCCTTAAGTAAGTGTAGTGGCTTAGTAATCTAAGATGTTGGATTTCATATCTGAGTACACTACATCAATCTAGTACTCCTGATCAACTAACCTGATGCCATTGTCCAAACTAACATAAAATAGAAGATCACAT
Organism: Limonium bicolor; assembly: GCA_023374045.1. Classification (NCBI taxonomy): domain Eukaryota; kingdom Viridiplantae; phylum Streptophyta; class Magnoliopsida; order Caryophyllales; family Plumbaginaceae; genus Limonium; species Limonium bicolor. The sequence goes on along the minus strand of CM041781.1, from coordinate 244,402,016 downwards.
GGATAATGAAATCTCATTCTGATTGTATTGATCGTAGTAGTTGTTGTGCCCTAATTTTTTTATTTTTGTTTCTAGTTTACAAAGGGAGTTTCATGTCATTCCTGTATTATGTTAGTGAGTTTATGTCATGTCTGGTTGATGTTATATTAGTTTGGGGAAGGAGGGGTAAGAACATCCTTTTTCCTTAGTTATTAATTATTAAGCTAGGAAGGGAGTTTCTTTTCACGTCATTTCTTTTTCCCTTCTTTCTTCCTATTTACAATTCCCCGTTATGCTCTCCCTCCGCTCCATAACTTCTCCCTCTGCACTCTTCATCTTCTTCCTTTGCTCAATTGCTTCCAATATTTGCTCACTCGGAAAGTTCGCTGGTGAGAGTTCTGGTCTGTCATCCGTCAGCGTTCAGTTTGAGTTGTGAGTTTAGCTTTGAGTTTGTTTTTCGTTGTGCTTCCTTCTCTTTCTGATTTTGGTTTCAAATTTCAATTTATTGGTCAACGAGTTCGAGTGGGGATTTAAAGAGTGTGCTGATGGAATCTGTAAAGTTGTGAAGTTTTTTTATTGAGGTAGGTGGTAGATGGATTCGGTTTGGGTGTGTTCACCCATGGGGATTCTAGGTTTCATTTTGTTTCTGAATGTGTCTGGTTTATTCTTTGATTTTTTTGTGAATTTGTAATGATTTCGACCTGTGTTTTGCTCTGTTAAAACCCCATGGAAAGTGTTTTGATTTACCTACTTGATATGAAGAAATGATGTGATAACAATGGTGGATTTGAGGTTTTGGATTGGTGAAGTTTCTGCATTTTTGTTTCTGATTTTGCTGCATCCTGATGGAAGGTGCGACGGGCTCTCTTTATCTACTGGCTTTAAATGCGTCCGGATGGGTAGCGAGGACAAATATGGACTTGAAGTTCGACTTGTGTCTGAACTTGCAAGTCTGGACACTAGCCCAGATGATACTTCTTCTCTTTCTCTAATTTTGGGTTAGGCATGCGTCCGAACATCTATGTTGGGACACATGTTCGGACGTCACCATGAGTACTTTCATCGGACATTGTCTAGACTTACAAGCCCGAACACATGTGAAGTACCCTAAACTTAAATGTGTTAATAAATTGTGTAATTATGTTATTTCAAGGATAATTAAGTCCTTAAGAACTTTAGTGAAGAAAGAGAAACCAAAAGAAATAAGAAAACGCCTAAAACGCGTAAAATGTAAAAACGTGTATTTAATTATTTTAGGAGGTATATAACCTCGAATAGGATCCGAGAGGGATTCCTAAGGCTTAATTAGGCCTAAATAGTATGAGGGAAAAATTCCGGAAGAAAACGGATCCAAATAATGCGTTAAAACGCTAGCTGAGTCTTAAAGCGCGTTTTTCGAGAAAACTCGAAAACGTGACTTTAAACAGTTAAATGACCCCGTAAAAATTATAGTTGATCATATAACTATAATAAAACATTATTGAAGGTTTAAGAACCATTAAAATTAAAGAAACGAGAAAAAAAATCCAAAAAACGACCCAGATTAGTGAATAGTGATTCAGGTTTTATGGTTGTTATTTGCTAAAGACTAAAATGCCCCTCATCCATTTTTGTAAAAAAAATCTGGCACTCTTCTATGTAGGCCACGTTTTGCTCCCCTCCCTCTCTATTAAATTGGTCTCTATTCACATAAGACAAAAGCAAAAAGTAGAGAGCAAGTACATACTCACCTTTTTACAACTCTCTCTCTTCTATTCTTTCTTCTCTCACATTTTTTCTTCTTCTACCCAGACTTACTGCTACTCCCTTCTCCCATGGTGATTCTTTCAGCTCCTCAACAGCCTTGAACTTCCTCTTCATTTTTCAAGGCTCAAACAAAGCCAAAACAACAAAAAATTACATATTCTCACTCCTCTCATCTTGGAGCTTCTTTCCCTCTTTTCAAAATCTGAAAATATTGAAATTCATCTCCATGTCTGTAGCTCAAATTGAAGAGAAGAACACCATTTCCACTCCTCGTTGGTCCTAAGGTAAGAAAAGCTTGAAAAACCTTCTTCTCCTAGCTTTTCCTTGTGACCGATTTTTCCATATTTTTGAACCCCATTGTTCTTCTTGTTCTAGCTCCATTTTATCTTCAAGAAGTGTTGGAGCTTGCTTGTTTTGATTTCCAAAATACCCTATTGAAGTTAAAAGGTAATCCCCTCTATTTTAGTGCCTTAAACACTCTTTCATTCTAGGGTTAATTCCAAGAGCTTAAATATCTATCTAGTGCTTATTGTTCCCTTGGGCATTGGTCTATTGTTACCAATTAAACCCCATTGTGACCATTTTGAAAACAAGAAAACAAAGAAGGAGGAAGAGAGAAGAGAAAAAGGGAACTTGTAAGATTAAGGTAAATAATTCACCTTAATGACTATCTTGATTGTTTTGTAATATTGGGTTGGGTAATTTAAACGAATGAATTAAAAATTGTGTTGGAAAATGTGTTAGCGAATATAAGAGGAAATTTGTGATGATGTTTAGTGGTTGGTGCAATGGTGAGTTGTGTATTGAATTAAGGGCCTAAGGGCCAAGATATTTAAGTTGAAGTGTTTTGTGGAGGTTTATGTAAATGTGTTGAACATTGTGTGCTGCTAGAACCCACTAAGGGTTTGGTTAGTATGAATTATGACTATTTTGGGATTAGGTGATCGAAGACAACAAATTTGGATAAGTTAGGTTAGTAACGAAGTTATGGCAAAATTTCGGTAGAAATATAGTGGTTTAGATGGTGATATGAGCTTGAAAAGCTTAAGTGTTAATTAGGTGTAGATAGAGATCAATTGGAGTGATATATCACCCTAGGATGATTGTAGAGGAAGTATAAGAAAGTGTACAAAATTATAGCACAAATGGCGTTTTGGTGTTTTGAATTCCTAGGAAAGTATTAGTGTGCATGACCTTGTATTGGAGGATGGATTTGGGAGCTAGTGATGCATTTGCCTTGGAAGAATTTGGAATGGTCATATGGGTTAAGAATGAGGTAAAATCTGTCAAGTGAAGTGCTAGAAATGCACTAGTGTGCATAAGTGCAAAAATGAAGAATGGAGAATTGTAGAATTGAGCAAGAATTGAGCATAAGTATGACCAATGATTCAAGGAGGTTTAGTGAGTTTAAAGGTGGTTTAACATGTATGGAGACTTGTGGAAAGATTAGGAAAACATTGGATGACGTTTAAGGTTGGATTAAGGGTTGAAAAATGGTATTTTAGCAGCTTTTTAGCAGGGTCCGGGACCTAGCCCTTGGATAAGGTCCCGAACCAGACCTTAAAATGCCCCGAGAACACCACTGGAGGGTTAGTCCGAGACTTAAGTCCAGCACCACCTTAAAAATAAATCCGAAAGTTAGCCAGAGCATCAGACCTAAAAAATAGAGTGTCCGGACAAAGTCCACCACCACCAAAATTTCACACAAACGAAAAGTGTTCTAAAGCCTCTAAATGAATGGGGATTGATGGAATTGGTATTAGATGATGTTTAAGCCCTGTTTGGTGACATGTAAAGGTCTTAAGAAGTATAGACAAGTGCTAGAAGTGAATGCGTAAGTTGTGAACTTAAGATCACATAAGTAAGTTAAGGATAACGGGACAACGGGGTAAGTACGGGTGTAATATTAGCTTACATACCGTATGATCATGATGTTAATAAAAACATTCAAAATGATATCAGTTTTACGAGAATTAACCAAGGAGCGTGAGATGATGCGCTAAAGTAATTCCCAGGTGACAGGTATGGTTTTCTTGAAACTTGTGTCCTACCAGGTTACACCGGCTTGTATGCCAACCTGTTTTTCTGTATGTTTGCCACCTTGCAAGATAAAGCATGAAATGAGTTTACAGTAATTCAATTATATGGCATATGTTGTTCCAATACCGTTTAACCTTGAATATGTGTTAAACCGTAGCTAACCGACTCTAGGATCACATAAGAGATCGGTATTTGGATTTAAACGTCCTAACCTACGGGAACGTTCTACCTACGGCTATCCGTGCGTTAGTTGTATATTGTGGTTGCATGTGATGCGTGTTTGCCCCTTTGAGTATGTCGCTGTGCAGCGATTGATGTTATGTTCATGTATGGCGGATGGTATCTTACCTCCCCTTTGTGTCTAACCAAACTTGGCTAATTATAATGTAACTTGTTGTGATAAGCCCCATGGAGGGAGCTTCTATCTAGTGTATAACTTGAGGGGTGAGGAATCCGGGAGTCCGGTCACGCGCGTATGTTTGGGAGTTGATATCTACATTTGACTCAACTCCCTCTTTGTTCGGTTGTTTTCCTTCTTGAAATTTAATCTCCCACGAGCCTTATTTAGGGGCTCTCCTGCCTCGACTTATGATCGGGGTTAGGAGGATATGTGTACGGTGAGCTCGGATCCTCTAGATCTGATACACCTTGTGTAAGTTGATCGTTTGACAAACAGAACGACAATGTGTTATGTATTGAGATCGACATGAGGACCAATCGTCCTCTAGGCTCTATAAAAGTTGACTGACTCTTGTATTGGTTCGAAGCCTCTAGTGACTCGTTCCTGAGTTATGTAGTATGTGCGCTATTATGTGGTGAAAGTTATGATGTTCATGTACGTTGACTTTGAAATTAACCCCATGTCTATTAAGAAAGCAGTTACATGTAGCTCTCCTAAAAAGGATTAGGTGTTGACTAATGTGAATAAGGCCCCATCGAGGTAATAACCCTCGAGGTCCCAGAAAAAGGGTAATGTAACCTAACCGATATTAATGAGTTTGTCTGTTGATTGTGGTTATTGTTCTGAATACTTGTTGAATGTGTGTTTAAAGTATGTCATGCATGATTTAAATATAATCAACCGCATGTTCGCACGACAATTAGTTGTGCGTGGCCTGGTAGTATGCGGGCTGCACGTTTACCATACCAGCAAAGGTGCTGAGCCCCTTTGGGGCCACCCATTACATTTCAGGTACAATGGAGTTGGTAGCCGTTCGAGAGTAGGACGGGGTGGCTATTTATGCATGGGTAGTTATTTAATTTGCTTATGTATTGTAAGTATAGGCAGACCGAAACTATTATCGGCAATAAAATGTATTAGACTCAGTACAGTTTGGAATGTAATGTGTTTGCCTCGGTTTAGATAAGGAATGGATTGTAATGTATAAATGCTGGGGACCTGGTCCATTAGACCGGTACGTTGTGTAAGTAATAGGCTTGTTAGCACGTAGGTGGCTAACGACGTGTAACACCCAATGATTAAGTTAAGTGTTATGTTGTATTACCGCTGCGATCAGTTGTTAAGTATAGTGTTTATGGTTGAGGTGTTACAAAAAGTAGTATCAGAGCGAAGTATCGCTCTGATGACTAGAATTACCGAGCTTAGGAAGTACCGAGTTAAAAGTTTAAGACTTTGAGCTAAGGGTTGAGTGATAGCGTGAGTGATACACAAGTTTGGCATTCCCCGTGTGTACGGGATACGTACAATATCCATACCCGCCCTCCACGTACCCCATTTTATAACTCGGGAAAGAATTCCGCAGAGAGAAAGTCCTCTCTTACTCGGGAAAACCTGATCTGGCCGCTATCGAGTATTCTGTAAGAACAGAGAACCGATCGTACGATAGATCCCAAGAACGGGAAATTACAGAGACGGTTCCCGTCTGAATGACGCTAACCGCACTTAATAGCAGAGAATTGAAGAATTCTATGCATAGGAGAATGGAATTTCCGACAGCATGGGTCGACATGCCTAGCAGTCGAGGGAACCCGGCCAGCAAGAAGGGAAGTACTAACTGTACGAAGAAGCGGAAAATGGAGAAGTTACAAAACCCGAAACACATGTCTACGGGACCGTAGTTGTTAGATAATACCACCAACGGTGTACTAACTGACTAATGAACTAGTCAGAAGCGGGTAACTCCAAACCTACACGCCCAAGGGATTACAACCCCTGATTGACAAAGTCTAGACGACTACGAAAATATGTACGTAACATACTCCAACGGGACTACCATATAGTGGAAAGTCAAACCTCGGTACCCACGGCAAATGCATGGGGACGAGCAACAAGGAAAAACACAGAGTTAAGTGAATAAGGGCCTCTGAGAATGGAGAGTCACCCTGGTTAATGATTATCATGTCAAGACAAACTAGAAATCGCTTAGAAGATTTTTTTATCAAGACTATAAGATCAAGGAACGAGCTAATAAGGCTACCGAATACAGTGTGGATAAAAGTAGTACCACAACCAGTATATGTTGAACCGATAACCAGCCAGCATGGCGCACTTGCCATGGCAAGTGCTGCTATAACGGGGCTATTCGGGAAAACTTTAACGACTACAAGTACTTGGTGGAGTACCATGATGGTGAAAGAAGTAACTATGGGATCACGAATCCAAGAATTGGAAGAGTGAAACCTGGAAGGGCTTAGCGGCCTAACCAATGTATTTGAGAATATACCAGTCAGCGAGAAGCTAGACTTGGAGAAGGAGTGAAGACATTTTAAATAGCATGAAGAATTTTGTTTCAAACCTAAATTTTCTTCAAAACTCAAATTTATTTGAAACCCTCTTTCACAACCAAAATTTCTCATAAACTCATATTTAAATTGAAACCTTCTTTTAAACTCAAAGTTTCCTTCAAACTTCATATTTTTCTTTAAAACAAAAACCAGAAGACCTACACCGGCCTCAGCGCCACACAGTAGGTAAGTTACATCCAGTTCACTTTCAAGTAGCCTTAGGAAAAAACCTACAACCCGAGGGTATCAACCTGAGGAACTGGATTGAGTCGTACTAAATACAAACAGTGGATAGACTTCCCTTGATTAAGTTCGGGAAACACCAAGTGTGCATTATCATAGGACGATATAAGAAGAGCCGACAGAGAATACTTCACATAGACGTGTGACGGACACTACGAGTGTACAAAAACGAAATGTGGGACGACCGCACTCCAGAGGAGCTTGCGGGCCTAACCGGCTCATTCATGAGTTAGTCAGGTAAGTAGTAATATATCAGTAAGGTACCCCACATATGTATACGAGTGGAGTATGGAACACAGGAAGTAGTTGACTCTATACTACGGTCAGCAGTGCAATTTCAGACCAGAGTAACCGATTACCACAGACAATTGAAATAAAGAACTCATTGAAGTTAATGAGTCTAAAGGAATTTAAGAACTCATTCCAGGGAAAAGGAATAAGAGTTAGGGAGTGCGAGGTGCACAAATTGTTAAGTAAAGACATCCGATATGTCTCAAGATTTGTAAAGGGAAAACAAGATAGCGGGATGAATACCCAGCCTAAACACAGTAAGGCAGATGCCTAACATGGATACGTTAAGGTCCAATGAACGAGATATAATTCCCAGACGATCACCAAGGCTACCGGGGAATATCAATCTTCAATGAAGAGGATATTAAACCCAGCCAAGAAAGCAAAGCGACGTAGTTAACTAAACATACCTATAAGTACAAGCCATATGTAACGGCATAACTTAGCAACACCCATGAGCAATCCTTGAAGGGTGTTTGGGTCAACAAGGTTGAACGAAATATCGTGATAGAAACACGAGAGTTGAAACAAATACCCGGTTTAACACCGAAGGGAACCCACTTAACAGTAGGACCCCAAGACGCCAAGAGGCAACCTGACATTCCTAAGGGGCCTCCCAAGAAAGGAAGCGTGATGCAACGACCTTGTTAGGGAGCCCAGAATCACCTCCAAAACCTATGATGGTGTACGGAGAGGCAAAATTTGTATGAACAACCTCTAATGAGCAGAGCTCGAGGCAATGAGGTTTATAAGCCACAAACCAAATGTGTTATGTAAATTTAATTGATTATATATAAAACCTAAATAAAGCCATAAAGAGTTTTGCCGGTAATGGCACCAATAAGGGAAAGGTTTGTGTTATACAAGGGAATAGAGCGGAGAACTAACCACTGGTTTAAGAGCGGGGATACCTCTCGATGTTGTGAGGCCACGAAAGTAGTAATTATGTGAACAATGTTCAAGAAATATGTTGAAGTTTGACCATGTGGTTATTGTCAAGGAATAGTTTGAATAAGAATAGTACGTAAAAAGAAGCTTTTATAACAATTAGTCAGTTTAGTAACAACCACCATATGTGTACAATGCGAAGTATAGAGTGAATAGTGCTCAGGGAGCGTAAAGACTTGAAGAATAGTGTATTCAGTAATCAGCCAAGTAACTGGCGAAACATAGCATAATGGCGGAAATATATGAGCGAAAACTAACGCAATAGCGGATGCCATATATGTAAGTCAAGGTTGTAAAAGGAATAAGAGCATGGTGCGCAGCAAGCGACCATTACATGCAAATGATATGGAGATTAAGCAGAGTTATGAGTTAAACTCAGTGTAGACGGAAAACAAGAGATGGTAAGCAGATTAGGCAATAAAGCCAGAAATCTATACCATATGACATTGTTCATCCCTATTGCAAATGCATAGGGAAAGAAATGTACTCCTAGTAAATTAACATGATAAGTGAAGTAATAAGCCTCGCGACAAGAATACCCGATTGCTAAGTAACCAGGATACGGAAGTCATGCAAACATACCAGTGAATATGACGCAAGTCGGTTAAACGTAGACCTAGACACAAAACCATTGGAAATACCAGCCGTCACAGTAGTTGAACCCCACCGCAACAAAGTAGGAAGGAGACTTATAAATGTTATAAGGACTGATGCATAGAAGATGTGAGGTCATACAAATGAAAGAGTAGTTATATAGAGTCAAATGATTAATCATGATTCAGGAGGAATGGTCTTGAGTCAGTGACTAAAGAAGCACTGAATACCGAATACATGTATAGAATATACCATATGTGTGAGAACAACAGAGGGAGCACTACACATTAGATAGTAGCTCAACCTCAACCGACAGTAAGTCGGAAGAACTAGGCGAATAATCACGGAGATATACAACAGTATGCACTTTAGATATCCAAAGGATTGGATAGAAAACCAATAACGCATAGAATCCGTGTACGGTAAGAAAACCACGCAACAGTTGAGAAAATATCTTTCCCAAGATAATAGGGATAAATGGGAGATGTACAGTACATTAAGAATATGAAAAAGGGAGAACTGAGCCATAAAGTTATCAAGGTCACGCAGCAGAAGCTAGTGGGCCCATAATCCTAAGGTTCAATACACATAGTGAGTACGAGTAAATGGCTAATAATCTATACCTAGAAGTCTCACAGTCCAAAACCGAACCAGTTATGAATTAAACAAACTCTAATGAGAATTCTCGGTTCAGAGACTAAACCGTCAATATGGTTAAGGTCCACTGACCAGAACGCATTGTATAATAAACCGCGTGGAAGTTAAAATACTTCATGACGACGGAACATCTTAAACCAATGTTAAGTAATAACATATGGTTGATTACACGGGCGTAATCCCTTTTAAGGGGGGTAGAGCACAAAAACGCTTAGTGAATGTTTACGTACAAGTGTACATGAATGATGTTGTGCATAACCCAAAATAACTTGTTACATGTTGTGTATAGCACAAAATACCTTGTTTTGATGATTGGTGCGTATGTTACGTGAACATACGTATTCATTCATGGTTTAATTGTGGTAATTGCGCACATAAGATGCGAATACCTTTGTTATAAACGTACCTACCTTGTGAACCTTGAGTGAGAGTACAAGTGTAAAGGAATAGGGAAACTCCTGGGGAACTAAGACCCCAATAGTATATGTTTATTTGAGATCAAATATAGTATTGTGTATTGAGATTTTGAAAAACAAATAATAAAATAATATATATATATATATATATATATATATATATATATAATTGTGATGTATGAATTGGTATGAAACCGATGAAAGAACCTAGTGAGAATAGGATTCATTAGGTAACTTGACTAGAGGCAAATTGAAAATAATTGATGGACAGAGTTCCATCCCTTGGAGATGTATTGCTCTATGATTATGTCTAGAAGGATAAAAAGATAGAAAATGGTAAATATTCGAATTAGTTGCTTGTGTGAAATTGAAGTGGGAGGTGGAACTTGATTTGCATGCGATCAAGGGAAGCCAAACACAAATTGGGGTGGAAGAATAGTTCAACACTGATGCTGATCACATCAAGGTTGGACGACTCTTGAAGCTCCCTGTAAGTGGTCACAAATAATCACGTTAAGAAAAGATGCAGTTAGCATAAATTGGACTTGGAGTTGTATTACGTTTTCAAAAAGGATTTTCAATTGGTATTTTCAAATATTTTCAAATGGTATTTTCAAATAAAGGATTTCAATCTACTTAACCTCGTAAAGAGTATTTTTGTATTACTTGCTCACGATTTGAGGACGTATGAGCCTTTGTCTTCGGACCGGTGACATGAGAAGTATATGTTAAAAAGTAAGTGATTGTCTAGATCTTCCAAAGGACCGGGGACCAGAAAGTGTCCATTGCGACCGGTATCTGCTGGATCACAGTGTATATGTACTCGACATGGGACTCAAGGACTGTGATGTCATGTAGTCTTTGGACCGAGCCCATGAAGAGATGTAAAAGGTATTTTCGATTGCTATATATACTAAGACATGTTGTGTGGTATGTGTAATAAACATTATCCAGACCTATGAGTCTGAAGGTTGTTATGTTATCCAGACCTATGAGTTTTAAGGTTTGTATAAAATGTATTTCGAGATGTGAAATTATGTTACAAGAGTAATCCCTGTATTCTGATTAGATGATACAAGGGAATTTTGGAACTTTGAGGACAAAGTTCTTTTAAGGGGGGGTAGATTGAAATACCCCGAACTTAAATATTTTACTAAATTGTGTAATTATGCTATTTAAAGTATAATTAAGTCCTTAAGAACTTTAGTGAAGAAAGAGAAACCAAAAGAAATAAGATAACGCTTAAAACGCGCAAAACGTAAAAACGCGTATTTAATTATTTTAGGAGGTATATAACCTCAAATAGGATCCGAGAGGGATTCCGAAGGCTTAATTAGGCCTAAATAGTATGACGGAAAAATTCTAGAAGAAAACGGATCCAAATAATGCGTTAAAACGCTAACGGAGTCTTAAAGCGCGTTTTTCGAGAAAACTCAAAAACGTGACTTTAAATAGATAAATGACCCCGTCAAAATTATAGTTGATCATATAACTATAATAAAACATTATTGAAGGTTTAAGAACCATTAAAATTAAAGAAACGAGAAAAAATCCAAAAAACGACCCGGATTAGTGAATAGTGATTCAGATTTTATGGGTGTTATTTGCTAAAGACTAAAATGTCCCTCATCCATTTTTGTAAAAAAATCTGGCACTCTTCTATGTAGGCCACGTTTTTCTCCCCTCCCTCTCTATTAAATTGGTCTCTATTCACATAAGACAAAAGCAAAAAGTAGAGAGCAAGTACATACTCACCTTTTTACACACTCTTTCTCTTCTATTCGTTCTTCTCTCACGTTTTTTCTTCTTCTACCCAGACTTACTGCTGATATCCCTTCTCCCATGGCAATTTCTTCAGCTCCTCAACAGCCTTGAACTTCCTCTTCATTTTTCAAGGCTTAAACAAAGCCAAAACACCAAAAAAATTACATATTCTCACTCCTCTCATCTTGGAGCTTCTTTTCCTCTTTTCAAAATCTGAAAATATTGAAATTCATCTCCATGGCTGTAGCTCAAATTGAAGAGAAGAACAACATTTCCACTCCTTGTTGGTCCAAAGGTAAGAAAAGCTTGAAAAACCTTCTCCTAGCTTTTCCTTGTGACTGATTTTTCCAGATTTTTAAACCTCATTGTTCTTCTTGTTCTAGCTCCATTTTATCTTCAAGAAGTGTTGGAGCTTGCTTGTTTTGATTTCCAAAATACCCTATTGAAGTTAAAAGGTAATCCCCTCTATTTTAGTGCCTTAAACACTCTTTCATTCTAGGGTTAATTCCAAGAGCTTAAATATCTATCTAGTGCTTATTGTTCCCTTGAGCATTGGTCTATTATTACCAATTAAACCCCATTGTGACCAGTTTGAAAACAAGGACAAGAAGGAGGAAGAAAGAAGAGAAAAAGGGAACTTGGAAGATTAAGGTAAATAATTCACCTTAATGACTATCTTGATTGTTTTGAAATATTTGGTTGGGTAATTTAAACGAATGAATTAAAAATTGTGTTGGAAAATGTGTTAGTGAATATAAGAGGAAATTTGTGATGATGTTTAGTGGTTGGTGCAATGATGAGTTGTGTTTTGAATTAAGGGCCTAAGGGCCAAAATATTTACGTTGAAGTGTTTTGTGGAGGTTTATGTAAATGTGTTGGACATTGTGTGCTGCTAGAACCCACTAAGGGTTTGGTTTGTATGAATTATGACTATTTTGGGATTAGGTGTTGAAGACAACAAATTTGGATAAGTTAGGTTAGTAACGAAGTTATGCCAAAATTTCAGTAGAAATATAGTGGTTTAGATGGTGATATGAGCTTGAAGAGCTTAAGTGTTAATTAGGTGTAGAGACAGATCAATTGGAGTGATAGATCACCCTAGGATGATTGTAGAGGAAGTGTAAGATAGTGTACAAAATCTGTAGCACAAATGGTGTTTTGGTGTTTTGAATTCCTAGGAAAGTATTAGTGTGCATGACCTTGTATTGGAGGATGGATTTGGGAGCTAGTGTTGCATTTGCCTTGGAAGAATTTGGAATGGTCATATGGGTTAAGAATGAGGTAAAATCTGTCAAGTGAAGTGCTAGAAATGCACTAGTGTGCATAAGTACAAAAATGAAGAATGGAGAATTGTAGAATTGAGCAAGAATTGAGCATAAGTATGACCAATGATTTGAGAAGGTTTAGTGAGTATTAAAGGTGGTTTAACATGTATGGAGACTTGTGGAAAGATTAGGAAAACATTGGGTGACGTTTAAGGTTGGATTAAGGGTTGAAAAATGGTGTTTTAGCAGTTTTTTAGCAGGGTTCGGGACCTAGCCCTTGGATAAGGTCCTGGACCACACCTTAAAATGCCCCGAGAACACCACTGGAGGGTTGGTCCAGGACTTAAGTCCAGGACCACCTTAAAAATTAATTTGAAAGTTAGCCAGAGCATTGGTCCTGGACTAAAGTCCAGGACCACACCAAAAATGCTCCCGAAAGTGTTTTAAAGCCTCTAAATGAATGGGTATTGATGGGAATTGGTATTAGATGATGTTTAAGCCCTGTTTGGTGACATGTAAAGGTCTTAAGAAGTATAGACAAGTGCTAGAAGTGAATGTGTAAGTTGTGAACTTAAGATCACATAAGTAAGTTAAGGATAACGTGACAACGGGGTAAGTACGGGAGTAATAGTAGCTTACATACTGTATGATCATGATGTTAATAAAAACATTTGAAATGATATCAGTTGTACGAGAATTAACTAAGGAGCGTGAGATGACGCACAAAAGTAATTCCCCAGTGACAGGTATGGTTTTCTTGCAACCTGTGTCCTACGGGGTTACACCGGCTTGTATGCCAACCTGTTTTTCTGTATGTTTGCCACCTTGCAAGATAAAGCATGAAATGAGTTTACAGTAATTCAATTATGTGGCGTATGTTGTTCCGATACCGTTTAACCTTGAATATGTGTTAAACCGTAGCTAACCGACTCTAGGATCACATAAGAGATCGGTATTCGGATTTAAACATCCCAACCTACGGGAACGTTCTAACTACGGCTATGTGTGCGTTAGTTGTATATTGTGGTTGCATGTGATGTGTGTTTGCCCCTTTGAGTATGTCGCTGTGCAGTGATTGATGTTATGTTCATGTATGGTGGATGGTATCTTACCTCCCCTTTATGTCTAACCAAACTTGGCTAATTATAATGTAACTTGTTGTGATAAGCCCCATGGAGGGAGCTTCTATCTAGTGTATAACTTGGGGGGTGAGGAATCCGGGAGTCCGGTCGCGCGCGTGTGTTTGGGAGTTGATATCTACATTTGACTCAACTCCCTCTCAGTTTGGTTGTTTTCCTTCTTGGAATTCAATCTCCCACGAGCCTTATTAAGGGGCTCTGCTGCCTTGACTTATGATCGGGGTTAGGGGGATATGTGTACGGTGAGCTCGGATCCTCTAGATCCGATACACCTTGTGTAAGTAAGTCGTTCGACAAACAAAACGACAATGTGTTATGTATTGAGAATGACATGAGGACCAATCATCCTCTCGGCTCTATGAAAGTTGTCTGACTCTTGTATTGGTTCGAATCCTTACGTGACTAGTTCCTGAGTTATGTAGTATGTGCGCTATTATGTGGTGAAAGTTATGATGTTCATGTATGTTGACTTTGAAATTAACCCCACGTCTATTAAGAAAGTAGTTAAATGTAGCCCTCCTAAAAAGGATTAGGTGTTGACTAATGTGAATGAGGCCCCATCGAGGTAATAACCCTCGAGGTCCCAAGAAAAGGGTAATGTAACCTAACCGATATTACTGTGTTGGTCTGTTGATTGTGGTTATTGTTCTGAATACTTGTTGAATGTGTGTTTAAAGTATGTCATGCATGATTTAAATATAATCAACCGCATGTTCGCACGACAATTAGTTGTGCGTGACCTGGTAGTATGTGGGCTGCACATTTACCATACCAGCAAAGGTGCTGAGCCCCTTTGGGCCACCCATTACATTTCAGGTACAATGGAGCTGGTATCCGTTCGAGAGTAGGACGGGGTGGCTATTTATTCATGGGTAGTTATTTAACTTGCTTATGTATTGTAAGTATAGTAAGACTGAAACTTTTATCGGCAATAAAATGTATTAGACTCGGTACAATTTGGAATGTAATGTGTTTGCCTCGGTTTAGATAAGGAATGGATTGTAATGAATAAATGCTCGGAATCTGGTCCATCAGACCGGTACATTGTGTAAGTAATAGCCTTGTTAGCCACGTAGGTGGCTAACGGCATGTAACACCCAATGATTAAGTTAAGTGTTGTGTTATATTACCGCTGCGATCAGTTGTTGAGTATAGTGTTTATGGTTGGGGTGTTACAGCATGTCTGGACACCTCTGTTTTGGAGCCTCGACATGTGTCCGAACTTATAAGCCCAGACGCAAGTCCGGACAAAGGTGTGATTTTGCCTAAAATGCTCATTTGAGCTCCATTTTGACTTTCGTTTACGGGATTATGATCCCCTAAATGTGTATAAGCTATTTTGACACGTTTTAGTATGAGTTTATGTGTATTACTGTTCTGAAAGTATTTGTTCCGTTTCTGATCTCTGATTTGTTCTGAAGGTGTGTTTCGGCCTCTAATTTTTATTTGGGCTTTTCATGCTTTGCCAGTCTTGGTATATGACTACTGTTTTGGTAATGACTTCAGTTTTGTTATGTACTTCTGTTTTGAAATTGAACCTCTGTTTTGGGACCTAATTAGTAAGCCTTCTAAGCTGTGGATGACTAGGTCGAGTTATCCCGTAGCATACTGCGCAGGACGTCCTTCTATTTTCTGTTCCTTAGGTTTTTTTAGGATGATTAGCAACCGAAGAGTTCGACAAGGGTCTCTACCCTTTCCGTGTGAGATCCTATGATCCATAGGGTCTTTGCTCTTCTATGTGAGTGCTATGAACTAGGGTCTCGCTTCTGTTTATAAACTGATATGTTGTGAACCACTGTATTTGATATATGTTATGATTTGAGACCGTTCCATTTTGTGAACTCTCTGATTTATGGTTTCTATCTCTATTCTACTTTTGAGTCTGACAGTTCTGATTTATGAACTTTCGCTCTGCTAAGGTTCTATCTGCTTTGCATTTAAGCATTGTTACGAATTCCGCTTATGCCTCTATTTTTGTCTTCTGATAGTTTGTTAAGTAACTTCTACTTTATGCAAGGCTTCTGGTTTCTGTTATGACTTCCGCTTAGCTTTGCTCTATTTTGGACTTCAGTTTGTTTTGAGAATCTTAGGCTTGATTTTGTTTTGCTAAGCATATACTTATAAGTATATATGTTGTGTAAACTATTTTGACTTTTGAGCATGCTCAAGCTGATGAAGTTTATCACCTGCTGAGATGTGGTTTCTCACCCTTATATATCTTTGCCTGATTAGCAGGTTTTAGCAATTGGTTAGAGTCCTCTACTTCCGTCTGTTAGCTTTGTTTTTGGATTTGTATTTGAAATGTTAGCCTTGTGGCCCATATGTATTGTAGCTTCCTCTTTGTTCAATTTTGGGTATCGTTGGAGTAGTTGATAAGTGTGAAATATATATACTTTAGGGCTATAATTCTTCCTATTTTCATTACAATTCATGTCATATTTCTCACTTATCATATGTTTTCCATAGATTTATATTTTGATAAGAACTGATATATTTTATGTGTCAAATGGAGTTAAAATTCATGGGATTGCATTCCTTACTTCACTGGCTTCGCAACGCAACAAACGGGGAGCAAAACGGAGTCCAAACGAAGAATCTAGGTCTCGTAGAAGTTGTTTGTGCCAAGTTTATGTACTGGTCCGGGTTTGTGTCCGGATTTGTAAACTCGGACCAGCCACAGACGACATTTTCTGTCCAATTTTGGACATGGTGCAGGTTTGTGTACTTGTTTACAAACCCGGACCAATCTTCCGTGTAACTTTTTGCCAAATTTATAACATGGTCCGGGTTTGTGTACTTGTGTACAAACCCGCACCAGCCTTAGAAGAAATTAGGCGTGACGTAGACAGAGGCGTCCAGACATACAAGTCCGGACGCAAGTCCGGACGTGACCGACTCAGGAGTCCAACACACATTTTTTATCAGATTTTAAAGATAAATCTACTTTTTATCTAAATCGACCGAGGTTGCTCTATATAAGCAGGACGACGAGACGAATTGGATCATCGGTCTCCATATACAACATTCATCGATCCAACATCACGTTCCCATCCTTCGTGCATCATTCATCAATTTCGTCCCAACAGCAGAAGACTTCACAGCCATCTCCACCACCTACTATCCCAATCGACCACCATATCCACCATATCATCGGAACACCAGATTCAGAACGAGACTTTTAATATGGAGTTTTCTCTTTCCTTTTCTCCAGTTTATTTATTATCTTTTTGCATTGTAATTTTGTTTCTGAATCCATGAGTGAGTAGTTATTTTAGTTCCTCGGGTTAGAGAAGCGAACCTATTTCGTAGAATTTTATCATGTAATTATTTCACTACTTTTGTTTAACGCAATAGTTTAATATGTTCTTCATGCGATTTGATTCTCTAGCTAATTATCAAAGTTACATTTGTAGTTTTCTAATCAATATGTGGTGCTGAGATTAGTTAACAAGACATAGGAATTTAAACCGGATTACCGACTAGAAGCGAGACCTTGTCTATAGGTTAATCTGACTCCAATAGGAACTGTTCTTAAAGCGATTGATTTGTTTCTGAATTAGAGCATTAGTCTGCTGCTAGTTCTTCCAGTCAATTAGAATTCAGCGTACATGACTCGATCGGTGAATTATTTATAGTTCCTAAGTTTATTGCAATGTTAGTGAAATTGTTATTTAATAGGATTTGAAGAAATTGGTTAGCAAAATAACCCGGGGAGCACCTTTTATTATCACATTAACCAATTTTAATTCTCACTTTGTTACAGTCGATTATTTTTTATTTTATTTCTTTTATTAATTTAGTTACAAATTGATTAATTAAGTAAAGCGCGCCTGAAAAAGTGACGTTTCCTGTTTTCTTAGTTAATTTTCTCAATTAGTTAATAAATTGTCAATTAATTGAACGAGGTCCTGAGATCGACAACCCCACTTCATTCACTCTACCCGCAAAATGATATGTACACTATCTAGTAGAAGTATAGTAACACATATTTCTGCTACAAGTTTTTGGCACCGTTGTCGGGGACCTCTGACACGGTTAATTGACATATTTATTTAATTTGATTGAGATTTTATTTTAGTTTTTCTTTTTGGTTTATTTCTGTTTAATTTTGTTTTTCTTTTCAATTGTTTATAGTTTATTTTCTTGATAGTTTTGTTTAATAGATTGATCTTAGTTTTATTTTTATTAGAAACTTTGTTTTTCTTTTATTATTTTTAGTTTGATCATTCTATTTAACTTCGGTTTTGTTTTATATTTATTTATTTTATTTTTTCATTTTTATTTATTACATTATTTATTTTACGTTTTTTATTTTCTTAATTTTTTTATTTTTTTTTCTTTCTTTATTTTTTTTATTTTTAATATTTATTTTGTTTTTATCTTTATCTTTGTTATTTTATTTTTTTTGTTTTTATTTTTTTTTATTAGTTTTAGCAATTCGCTTTATATTTTTTTTCAATAGTATTTCAGAATGGTGGACAGACAAACCTTGAGTGAATATCAGCAACCGTCAGTTGAGGGAAGACCTTCTACTATTGTTCCCCTATAAGTTACAACTGCTGATTAGATTCATGGCAAATTAAACAAGTTACATTACTACACTTTACCACCAGGGGCAATTCGGTGGGTTAGACTCGGATGATGCTTCACATCATATTTCTTCATTCCTAGAATTTCGTGGTTCATTTAATAAAACAAGAAATTTGAACGAGCGCATCCGTCTACAATTATTTCCCTATTCTTTGAGAGATGGAGCCTCCAGGTGGTTAAGAAGTTTACAACCTCGTAGCGTTCATACCTGGGCTGATCTAGCAAGCAAATTCCTGGCCAAATATTATCCACCGTCCAAGACCAGAGAAATCGGTGAGATTAATAACTTTTTCAGGAACCAAGTGAGTCACTTTATGATTCATGGGATAGATTCAAAGAACTTCAAATTGCTTTTCCACATCACGGTATGAGTGATAGGGACCTTGTTTTGTCATTCTTTAATGGTTTAAGTGACTCTAATAAGCTTTTGCTAAATTCTGCTTCTATAAGAAATTTTATGAGTGAGACTGGTGCAGAAGCAATTGAGCTCCTGGATTCGATGACCGAAACCACCAAACAGTGGTGCAAGAACAAGGGGTGAGGTGAGCTAAAGAGAGATATAGGTATGTATAATCTTCCCCCTACAGGATCATGTATCTGCTCAATTAGCTGCTCTAACTAAAGTTGTAGAAAAGTTAGCCTTGAATCAAATACAATAAACGGTGAAGGCAACAACTACTTCTTCCCAGTATT
>CM041781.1:244090768-244382406 GCA_023374045.1 Limonium bicolor | reverse complement strand
CGGAATTTTTCTATTGGTGGCCATGATGGCTCTTCATCATTGTCTAACGAATTCGGGTGTGTGGCTGTTGCTGTACATGACAAAAGATGTCGTAAGGGACTTCCATAACCCATCAAAAAGAGTCACCGTTGCCTTGGGATGGGGAGGGTGGGGACTGCTCTCTCCTGCCTAAAGGTCATATGTGTTTTATGCTTGCTAGCTTGTCTTTTATCTTGCATCTTGTTGTTTTTAGTCTTCCTTCGCTCAATAAATACTATTTTCTTCGGTTGTATTTCTAGTTTGCTTCGCCCGTTTATTGAGGGTTGTCAAACACAGGTTTTCCTGCGAAAACATATAAAGCTCTATGTAATTAGTGAATTAAAGAAAACATGCGTATCAAGTCCCTGGGCTTGATCGGTAGTGGGAATGGTGAAGAGATATTAGTTCACTCCTGGATGTAAAACTCATCCATTACTGTCACAGATTTAAAAAAATAGTAAGACATGTGTATAGCTTGCCGATGGCATTCACAACAAAACCCTGATGTGAGTGTATGCTTTCTAAGGGTGAACTTAACCATGTCCCGCCTCTCAATATTCTGGGTACATAAGGAATGCATTACCCTCTAGAACCCACCGATAGCTTGCTTCGATTTTGCTCATGCATGGTGGCATTGCAGAGTGACAAACCACTCCCCGCACTACCAAGGTGGAGGTGGGCGGCTCAACAAGTGCATATTCTCCCGACGCAATTATGTCCGATGCAAATTCCCATATGTCGATGGATGACTTAGAACGACATGTATGGCGTATAAGGACTTTACATGCATAATGAGAACAACAACTATAATGAGATGGTCCCTCGGGAGTCAAAGGCATGTAGTGTTTTTAACGGGTATGGTATCATGGGACTGGTCAAAACTTGGACGGTTTGGGCTTGCATGATTCTATTCTCATCTCCAAAAGATCTCTGGTCTTTCCCTTGCTATGTCAATGAAGACTATTTTTCTTTTCCCAATCCTACTGAAGGATATCTCACTTAGCTGGATAGACAACCATCTTACAGGATAGAGTTGACTTTGCCCTACGCAGGCTTGGCGTGAGCTTACGACTTTTGCCTACGGTGCCATTACCTCTGTTGATTATTATAGTTTTTAACCCATTGGTCTATCACTTCAACTAAGCCCCCAAGATGTACTTGTGACCACTTTCAATTTGCTTGTGTGTTGGTTAGAAGCTCTGAAGATTGTAATTTTCCTATATTAATATAATGCTCCTTAACTTAAAAAAAAAAAATCTTTTCTAAAGAGTAACAATGGATCTTTGTACTAAGTTCATGTTTAGTTAATGATGTGTTCTTTGTACATATATGTTGTATATTTATGGTTATAGTGCTGATAATTGGTCGTCTTTTTCTCTTTAATGCACTTTGGTTGTGTCATCTTTTATCTCAACGATGAATGAAGACAAAAAAAAAAACACACACACATGTAAGCTCAGTGATAAAATACAGAGACTCATTTGAAATTACACTTAAGCTGCTGCTCTAATATGCTACATTATACATATGAGAGACTTCTACTAGATAAAGATGATAGACTTAACAACTCTAATTGGGTGGTAATAGTTAACCTTAGGTTTAATTTATACATATCCACGTACCAATTTTTCAAACCTACAAACACTACCATAACAAAATACTATTATCGTTTAACTTAAGATAGACCTCAGCCAGATAGCTAGCTAGCTAACAGATACCAACATTTCCCGCAACTGGTAAGAACTGTGGCGGCGTTCCTTCAATCAAACACCGACCCATTGACGGAACAGTACTAGTACTATTCTCAACACTCCCATACGCATTCCAACAAACAGAACCCTATAACCTCTCCTCACCACCACTTTCCCTCTCCTCCCCATTATCTCATCCTCATCATCATCATCTTCATATTCAGCATCCATCTCCCGCCTCCACCGCCGCCGCCGCCGCCGCCGGAACCAACTCCACATTCGAAATCTTCAATTCCGTACACGGCACACCATCACTACACATCAATTTAACCGGTGATCCACTTCTCATCATAAGTCCCATAAATATTCTCATACAACACATCCGTCACAAACACATTCGACGTCAGATTCCCACATTTTTCCCCTTACTAACACAATAATACTGATCAATAATAATCGGGTATCGAACCATATCCATCTTTATATTACTAAACCGAACCCCATTCACAGACCCAGACCCACCTTGCCATGTCTTAATACGCACACATTAACTGATCGTTTAATCACCGTATCAGTAACTGTAACATTCGATACACAAGCATGTGAATTTCTTGCACCAAGACTTCAATACTAATCCCATGACTTGGACCACAAGTCACGTTTCTTATATCAATGTTATGTGAACCTGATCCAATTGAAATACAATCATTCCATTTGAGATGAGTGAGTTATGGATATTGATGAATCGTGTGTTCTCAACATGGATTCCATCTGTGTTTGGACTGTTTGATGGTGAACGGATTGTGATTGATTTTATGGTGATATTATGACAGTTTATCGAAACGGATATGGAATTCAGGACTGTTTGTTACTGTTATTCCAGTTACTGTTATATCTGATCCGCCATAGAATCTCATCGCCTGCATGTGTATGATCACAATGTAATGTAGGATTAAGAAATGATAAGTTTGTAAGTTATGCAAACAATTTAGATTAGTAGTAGTTATATACCACAGGCTGTCACCAAGGTCCAGGTAGTGTAGTTCCATGTATTCCCTGCAAAACAAAAAATGTTATAATTAATGCAGATTTAGATTGACCTATAATAAAATTAGTGTGTTAATTAATTACAAAAGGAGAAGTTACTACTATTATACATACCCTGTGTGGTTTACAAGGCAGATTCCACCATTTTTTGTCCTCTGCCATCAATAACACCTCCTCCTGCATTGTCATTCCGCTAATCTTGTAAAACACCAGCCATTGTCTTTTACTGATATTCTTCGGCCATGATTCTGGCTCCTCTGGTGCCACAATACTCCCTCAACCTTTTGTTTTTTTTTTTTTAAATACAATCAAACAACAAAACAGCCTTAATCCAACAAAATTCATAATCAACACTAAAATGACCCACAATACCTGAAAGAAATTAAAGACCTCTGACCTTATAGCATAAATGAATCATATAATTACCTGAAAGACAACCCCATTGGTGCAAGACCAGTAAAAACAGTTGGGTAAAGCAAGCAAAGAATATCCACGAGGAACTAGAAGAAATTAGGAGGGACTGGATGATGGTTTCATGCTGCTGCTCCACTTCCTCTTGACAAGCAGTGTCAAAAGCAGACTTGAATGCAGAAGAAATCATCAGTTACACCATCACCTACTGCTCCAAATGACATAACATTAGAACCCGCGTCCCCGAAGATGAAGTGGATATTGTAGGAGGTAAGGCTAAGCTTGATGAAGGTGAAACTGCAATGGGTCTTCCTGTTATATTTTCATTGTCCTCCTGCAGGAGGAGATGGAAGAGGAGACTGAGACGGAGGAAGAGCCATGTGGGAAAACGTGTGGAAAACTGTAGATTGAAGATCATCATCACGGTGGAATGAATTCTGTTTTAGATATAGTGATCTACTGGTAGCTTGGACTTGATGACGTGGGTTGTTGCTGCTAGTGATGATTAAGAGGAAGTGGTAGTAGAATAAAACAGAGGAGATGAACAGAGGAAGGTGGGTGATTCTGCTGGATAAACCCATTTAATTGGGTTAAGTTTTGCTCTAAAAGGTACGGTTAATTGGAGAAGGTTATATGAAACGGGTTGCTGGAGAAGTAGAAACTCTCTCGTAGTGAGAAGCAGCAAGGATGAGAATGAGAATGAAACAAATAGCATGCAGTAGTTGTGTCACTTTGTTATCTTTACTGGTTTAAGGAAAGCTATTGGATACATATGTTTTTACACTATATCCTACATTAAACCTGCAGTCATTTATATAGGAGAAGGAAGGAAGGATGATGAATGAATGAACAACATTGCAACTTTAGAGGAACAGAGAGAATCAAGTGGCAAGTTCAAAAGAATAATATTTTGGCCTCCTTCCCTCCCCCTGCATTGTTTTTTGGGTCATGAACCATAGTTAGTTCCTCTAGGTATCAAAAGTGCCCTCTTAGTGGGTCTGTTGCAGGTCGGTCAGTTTAGATAAAGCCACAAAATTTTTTTAGTAGGAGAGTGAGCCGAGGGGAAAAAGTAAAATGCAGCAAACATATGAACCACCGACCAAGTTCCACTGTTGGCGTTATTTAGAGATAGGGCTGCTTCTGAGTGGATTAAAAAGTAGAATAGAGGCAACGACTAATAAAAAATGAAGTGGGAATTACGGCGTTGGTTTGGATTGCCTGATAATGGTACATAATCATAAGAGCACCCACCCACGCACGCCCGCCCGCCCGCTCGCCCTCTTGCACTTTGAATAATTTCCACTACTACGGCACTACCTTCCTCTTCCTGGCCTTCTCTCCACTGCTAGTAACAGTACCAGTAGTACTAGTGCTCGTCTTCTTCTCTTCGTTGATGTCTAATGAATGCAACAGAAGCAGCAGCAACAGCAGCAACCACTACTACTCTATATGTCGATCAAATTCACCAATTCTCAATCTCTGCTAGTTGCCCTCTTGTTCTTTGATGTTACTCAACTCAAAAGATTAACTAATTGATGATGACGTTTTTAAAGACCCTAATCGACATGTTTTCATCCGTTTTAAGAGAGACAATACTCTTCTTGGCATTGCCACTCGCCAAGTAACGAACAATGGTGCATGTTTGGGTATCCCTCTTAAAATAAGAGAGTGCCATATCCCACTTTTTCTAATCCAATTATAAGTTGATATGTGGAATATGATGTTAAGATTTTAATAAATTTATTTGTTTGTTAACCATGAGTTACCCAACCCGAAAGACTTTAGTAAAAAAACAAAAATACTTAATAAATATATGGAAACTAGTAACTTGCCAAACATTGACTGTTCCATTATCTATTTTGTTTTGTTACTTTTCTTCTTTCTCATATTTTAATAGGACATTTTACATACAATTTTGAAAATGAAGATTAGATCTGTTGTGTCAATAATAGTAGTTTATATAACTTTATTGAAAAAAAAGTGTTTATAAGAAATATATGTTAGGTAAATTTCAATATAAAAATAGTTTAGATAAGAGACATATATTTCTATTAACAAATAAAATAAATAAAACACTAACCAAAATTTCATTCAACAAATCTATAATTTTCTTTTCATAAAACCAATTTCTAATGACTCTAATAAGTATATTTGTTTTAATCTTTTTTTGTTTCTAATTAATGGGATTTATTCAACTCAATTGTTGGGACCCGTGATTGACTTATCAATACTTTTTGTTATGGGGTGGTGAATTTCAAATATTAATTTAAATTCACACCGTATATATTTATTAATTAATAATTTTTTTTATTTTCACTAAACCAAATATTCAACTAACATGCAGATGATGATATTAAACTAAAGATTATAATGAAAGTTGGTGATTGATGAAATAAATAAATCAAAGTTATAATGAACTCTTTTTAGAGTCTACGTACATATCAAAAGACTTTCAGTAATTCTGATCCTCCATCTCTTTGTAATTTTTAGTTTACTTAGTTTTACTCTTTTATGGATCTTAATGAATCTTATGCCTTCTTTTTATCCATTTTCTATGGATCATGGGGTCTTATACCACCCAGCATAACCATTTGGGCCATCATGGACGCCCCTCATGTATTTTACATTTCAGTTGGTCTTGGTTCTTGTAATACTTTATAATCACTTTCAATTTAATAAAGGGATACTTAATAATATACCACCGAGATTCCCAAAATTTACCGTACATACACATACGGACTGCATTAAATATCAACCTTATTTCACAAGCTTAAGATTGTAGATTTAAAGTTTACTTCAAATTTTAAGCTTCAATCTATATAGTGAGGGTTTTATGCTTCAACTCTAGGGCTTAGATTTTAATTGCCTTAAATTAAAGGGGTATGATTTAGGGTTTAGGATTCTAGGAAAAAATGTTAAAATATTATATCTTAAACTTTGGGATTTAGGAGTTTGACCATCTAATTAATGATAAGGAATAAAATTTCATTACATAAAGTGGTATGTTGTAAAACTTTTAGAAACCTAAATACTATGAAATAGTCCTCTGATTAAGAACAGTGTGAAACTGTAACCAATTTTCCTCTTTAAGGAGAAAATAAATAAATTGTACAAACGTAATAATCTTTCCTAACCCTAAACCAAAACAACGATGACATTCAGTGAACCATATCACTCATATTCAAGATTAACACCTTAGGTTAGGCCCAACAATAATAATAATTTGGCATGACAACAAAAATAATAATGGGGAGGAGTTATAGCTAGATATATTTATGACTTACTTCTTACAAGTAACTTACATATTTTTTTACTTAGGTTTACCCATGTACCTTATTCTCTATAAATATAGCCTTTGTATACTCATACTAAAATAAGAATATCAGTTGTCTCTCTTTCATATCTCTTTGTAGTCTCTTTATAATCTTCTTCTTCTCATTTCCAACAAAAGGTATAACCTGCTTAACAGTTATTTTTCTTCTAATTTTTCATTATCGACCCTCACGAAACCCATAGAGTATTAACTCTACTAACATTTTTTAACCAACATCCAAATGTGGTACTTGACACTCCATACATTTTTGCTTTATAACTATTTTTTGTTAAATTTGGTGTGCATGTACATATCTTATTTTTTTTATAAACAAATGTACTTTACCTTAATATAAGCAAGATACTCTATATTTTGAAATTGTATATGATCTTTTTCATTAGGTGGAAAACCCAGGTGAGATGAAGACTTATGGTTTTCAGACGATATTACGAGCATCAAATAAATATTGAGTTCATCATTTTATATAGTAAAATTACAAATACACCCTTTATATTTTTATTATCTCATATCATTGTCCTTCAATAAGTTTTTGCAGTTACAATTTATTTATCTTCATATATTTTATAGTATCACGTGCTTTTCTAATATTCACTTTTTATATTGTTTAATCTATAATTTTTCAGATAGTGTTTGAAATCATCATTTCATTACATCAAGACCAAATTTTTCATCAAGTTAGATTATATTAGTTATTTATTACTTTTTATCTAGAATTTTTTTAGTTACTACAATTATTTATTTTAGAATTTGTGCTATTAAATTTAAATGTTACCTAGTTAAATAAAAATGAATAGGTAATAGATAGTAAAATCTATTTGTATTTTAAATCAAATAGTTTGACAAAATTTTAAAATTTATTCGAAATAACATAAATTATTACATTATTTAGAAATAATTAGCCTAATAAGAATTGGACAATGATATTCATCCTATATGTGTCTATTTGTGTTCTTGAAATATTAACTTATTGTAAATTAATTTTTTAGAAAGATAGTCCTTTACTAATGATATTCATGAATTCATTTGCTTGAAAATAAATTTTTGTTTGAGTATTTAAGTCTTATAGAAAAAAGTGGTAAAAAAGGTGTATCTAATACTCCCTCCATTCAACAATAACTGTCATTTTAGAAACTTGCACACTTATTAAAAAAAGTAGGATAATGACGCATGTGCCCCTACTTTTTACTTTTCCATTTAGATAATAATTACTTTTATATTGAATAGTAGGGGTAAAAGTGGAAAGAAGTGTGTCAAAAAGCTAGAATGACAGGTATTTTTGAACAAGAAACACATCCTAAAACGACAGATATTAATTAACGGAGGAAGTAAGAAAGAAAAATTTCATCAACTACGTAAGAGTTTATGTTGTTTTTAATTGATTAATATGAGAGATTGGGTTACTATAGTTAAGGTTAACCATAGGAGTCATAGATGGGAGAATATTTAAAATAAAATAATTAAATCTTCACTCTCAATTTCCACTTCTCAAAATATAATTGATCTAAACAGAAAGGTAGCATACCCCCTCTAAATAGAAAGGGTATACAAGAATTCATCATGAACAATAGCAAGCATGAACCGTGCAAGTAGATTATGTTATCTCCTAATGGCGGGTGGTCATTCAGTCTTTCAATTAACTGTGAGCATGCAATCTGTTCAATTTTTCCATTTTAACAGATTAACCAAAATGTTTATTTGTAGGTTTTTTTATTATTCAAGTTTTACAACCAAAGCAAGAATTTAGGTTATTTAGTTACATGAATTTAATTTCTATTTGGTTCAATTATTAGTTAAACAAGTTGAATTTCTATTATTTTATTGAGGTATAGTCCAAAACCATTTCTATAAAAAGTTTTTAGTCGTTGATTAACTAAATATTCACCTGTAATTTCAACTTTTTTGTCTGCCTGGGTTGTTCTGCTCCTTTGACAATGAAGAACCATATTTCCAGTGACCAGTGTAGCTGTAAGTAGTTGCTGATTAGTTGGTGGTTCTCGAAGTTTCCATATAAATCTTATTGATCGAAAACTTAAGCTACTACTTCCAGCGATAATGGAAAGAAGCTACACAAACAATTTTCTATTTGAAGGTGTAGTTCCCAGCCAGTTAATAATGATCTGCTGTGCCGCTACCTATACCTCCAAAGCAAAAGCAACTACTTTTAGACCATGGATTTTTTTTAAAAAAAAGCATATGTATTCCCAGCATCATGGGTCGGTCAGCTGATAAACAAAAGGATAACTGATAACCACCATAGACCAAAAACACTAGCTAGTGGGTCACACACTACAGTTCTGAATGAATGAAATTTCCGAACAGACAGAAATCTGCTTGTTTATTCTTTTCAGTGGATTCAAGGAAGGATTGAACTTCACATGCAAATTCCACAAACTGAGCCCGCCCAGAGAAATTTAGCCACAAACACAGATATATAATAATGTCACACAAATCCCTTGTCAGAATATCCCTTTTCTACAAAAATCCACAGCCTTCTCACTTTCAATAGTCTACTCTGGCTGCAGGTTGGAACTTGGAACCGTCCAGCTAATAAGATCAACAGCCATCTAACACTTTCACCAAAAAAAAAAATTAATTAGATTACACTTGTATACCATGACAACGATATGAATACTAAAACACTACTATAATTGAGTGAGTGGTCAATAAGATGGTATACCCAAACAAAACTCTTTTTCAATCCAATATGCTAATATGCAAGCGACAATCAGTAGTCTTTTCTTTCTTTCTTTCTTTCTTTCTTTCTAGCCCCAGTTCACAAAGAGAAGCAGAGGATGATATCCCTTCTCTGGTGGGGGTCTTATGGAGGCAGATTTTCTGGTGACATACCAAAACTCTTCCCACCTGCAGAACCAGCATACAAAAAATTTGACAACCCTAAAAATGAAGCAAAGAGAAAGGTGTATCAGTCAGTAGTATGCATTAATCAACTCAGAGATGTACTCTGAAATTCTCAAATCCCCTAAAACGGAAATGCACTCAAACTCACATCGACGAGGGATTATTACCTTGCAATTGCAAATAACCACCCGCAATTTGAGGTTGGAAGTTGTTTGAACTCAAAGAACCTGCAAGTGCGGCAAATGAGTCATTAATAATAGGTACTAAAAAGGATGCTGCCAGGTTCTACATATAGGGTGCAGCAAGTGTTAAAACAAGTGAAAAATAATATATCAAACAAGAGTTTAGCCTATGTACTTTACTTACAAGAAGCATTTGTAGAGTTTCTAATTTCTTCTTAGGCTTCATCACAGTTCACAAAATTGTCCGACTACATTAGTATTATTATATCCTATAGATCTTTAGATAAATAATTCAAGCGACAAGGAACCTGAAACTGTCTGGTTATGGAATCATTACGGGATGGAAGATGGTGCTGAATCATTAAGGGAGCGTTGCCAAAAGTTCTATAAAGGATCTTGAAAATACAAGTGAATATTTAGTCCAAATCGGCTTCGTCCATGTCATCTTCAGTTTCATCTTCATTTGACATACAAAGCTCATCATTATCTTGTTGTGGCTCATCTTCCACATTATGCACGATGTAACCAGTAGCATCAGATGAATCCACCAACTCAATAGGACCGTCATCATCATCTATAGAAATTAGGATTTGATTGTTCTCATCGGAAATATCCTCCTGTAGTAGTTCAACCACTGTTTCATCCACTGAATAATCGGGCATGTCTAAAGCACTTCTAGCCTTTATTTTACATACCGCCCACCACTTGTTAGTTCCCTTCTGTTTTGATGGATATGAGCAGTAGTATACCTGTCCCATTTGATAAGCAAGTGCGAATGGTTCATCTTTACTGAAACGTCTAGTATGATCTACATCAACCATCTTATATCGAGGGTGGACAACTGTTCCTTTGTTTGTGGGATCGAACCATTCACATTTGAACATGGTAACCTTCTTCACTGGTAATGCTGGATACTCAAGTTCTACTATTTCATCCAACATCCCATAGTAGTCATATTGTGAATCACCTGAAGTAGAACCTGAGATGCACACTCCACTGTTCATTGAGGATCGTCCATGCCCATGTGATCTTGTATGAAATCTGAATCCATTCACAAAGTATCCTTGATATGAGGTTGCCACTCTGAGTGGGCCATGTGCCAAGCTACGAATGTACTGATTCGAAATGGTTTCTTCGGTTGACTGTTTGGTAGAACAAGATGATGACCATCATATATACATACACACATGTTAAGAGGAACAAAATATACATGGAATGCATTGAAAATCCTATCTTACATATGATTTGAACCAAGTCCTAAATTCGCTCTCCGTCTTCTCTGTAATGGTGTCTTCATCAATCAATGGGTCCTCTTCACATAGTTGCTCTCTATAAATTCTATAGGATTGACCAATGTTAAAATAATATTTCAGTAATTTCATAAGATATTGAACTAAAGTGAGTTGGATATCTTACTTGAAATATGGCTCAAGTTCAGGAGAATTCAAAAGCACATAAGTATGTGCAGCAACCCACTCTTCAGTTGACAACTCTTTCTTACCACCTTCCCCAATCGGGCTTCCACTAGTTTCGAATACCAATAGTCTTTCTGGATCATCATCAACATTGTCAACATTCACGTCGTTTCTTCCAAGCTTAGGGTACAAAGGTTCCCCATCAACAAAGTAAAATGAGGAGAATTTGGAAATCTCTTCTAGAAGGTACCCATTGCAAATCGAGCCTTCAACATAGCGACTATTTGAAATCTTAGCTTTTAGCTTTCCCAAGTACCTGCTACACATTAGTTCTAACATTACATATCATTTATCATCCCTTGATATATTTTAGTTTAAACAAATGCTAGCAAATATTATAATACATACCTCTCAAATGGATACATCCATCTGTATTGCACAGGACCGGCTAAACTCGCTTCGTATGACAGGTGAATTGGAAGATGCTCCATGGAGTCAAACAAACTAGGAGGGAATATTTTTTCCAATCTGCACAAAATAATTGCAATTTCTTCTTGCATTCTCTGAAGTCTGACTTGATCTAGCGATGTGGAAGTCAACTCCTTGAAATGAAGGGATAACTCAGTAACTGCCTCCCATACACTTGGTGGAAGGAGATGTCGGAAAGCTATGGGCATTAGTCTTTGCATAAAGACATGACAATAATGGCTTTTCATCCAAATGCTCTTCCGCTAGTCATGTCCACACATCTTCCAAGATTTGACGCGTATCCATCTGGAAACTTCAAATCTTTCAACCACCCACACAAGATTTGTTGTGAATCTTTGTCCAGTACATATGAAGCCTTTGGATAACTTTTCTCTCTCTCATCATATGCCAATTCAAAACGGTCACAATACTCGGTCAATTCCCTTCGTGACGCATCATTGTCCTTTGTTTTGCCTTTGACATTAAGAACTGTATAGAATATGTTGTCAAACACCTTCTTTACAATATGCATAACATCTAAGTTGTGTCTGATCAACAATTTTCTCCAATATGGTAGGTCCCAGAAAATACTTCTCTTATTCCACCCACAAGTCATGGCAATTGAACCATTTATAGATTCTGCACCAACCTCAGTCACCTTTTTTAAGCCTAAACGGTCTAACTCAGCCAATATTTCTTCACCAGTTTTGATTTGGGGAGCTTTCTTAAACACACTATGGCCTTTTGTAAAAGATTTTTTGTCACTGCGAAGTTTATGTCCCCAGGGTAGAAACTTCCTTGAATTATCAAACCATGATTGCTTCCTACTACAACATAGTGTGAATGCATCACTATCTTCCATACAGTAAGGACAAGCCAACCTCCCTGTAGTGCTCCACCCTGATAGCATTGCATAAGTAGGGAAATCGCTTATAGTCCATAATAATGCGGCCCTCATATTGAAGTTTTTTTCTTTGACACGTCATATGTAACTACTCCTTCATCCCACAGCTTCTGCAACTCCGATATTAGAGGTTGTAGATATACATCAATTTTTCCTTTTGGATTTTTTGGTCCAGGTACCAGGATTGTTAGAAAAAAAAACTCGTCCTTCATACACATCCCAGGGGGCAAATTATATGGTGTGACAATCACTGGCCAACATGAGTATTGCTTACCTGATGAGAGAAATGGTTGAAAACCATCAGTCCATAACCCAAGCCTAACATTTCTTACTTCTGACGCAAAATCAGGGTACAATTCATCAAAATGTTTCCATGCCTTAGAGTCAGAAGGGTGACACATTTTCCCCGCTTCCATCTTGTGTTCAGCATGCCATCTCATTTGATTGGATGTAGCCACAGAGGCATAAAGCCTTTGAAGCCTTGGAATTAGAGGGAAATAATGCATTTTACATCGTGGAATGTTAGCTTTTCTTCTTTTTGAACCTTCTAGAATCGGCTTATATCTCGGTTCTGTGCAAAACTTGCATCTATCCAGCTCACTATCTTCTCCCCAGTAAATCATGCAATGATTTATACAGCTATGAATTATCTCCACTGGCAACCCAAGCCCATGAATGACCTTCATGGCACTATAAAAGTCTTTTGGTAAGTTGTTATTATCAGGGCATATATCATGATATGTTTTGCATATTCGATCAATTAGCCTTTGAGAGGCTTTGTAATCGTTTTTTATTGACATTAGTAAAACACAAATTGATAAGACACTGTGGTTTCCATTCCATAACTTCTTCCTTGCTGATTCAATGAGATTGTAATATCTTTCAGCCTCTGGATTCGGCCTCTCTTCCGTATCCTCATTCACAACAACCTCATTCCTCATCTGTTCTGGATTTGGTATAATGGGCTCAACAATCATTCCCTCAAGGTTGTTTGTATGCTCCACATAGACTGTATCATCACTTCGCGTTGAACTCTCTCCATCATAAGATTCTATCTCTCCATGAAAATTCCAGACATGGTATCCGTGCATAAATCCCTTTTTGCTAGGTGCAACTTGACGATGTCAGCATCAAGATATTGTGTGTTCATGCACTTCTTATGTGCACATGGACACTTTATTTTACCATCTCTGATGCATTCTGGGTGTGCCATTGCAAATTCTATGAATTGTTCCATCTTATTCAGCCATTTTTTAGTGACTCTACCATGTTGTATTCTATCTGATGCGTACATCCACTCTCTATTAGACGCCATGTATAAACTAACATATAATCAAGCTATTAGCATACATACTCAATTTATAAAAACAATAGAAACCAGGCAAGTTAATAACTGAATACAAAATTTACGAGTAAGATAAAGATGCTTGTGTATATGCAAGTTATTCAATACTCCAAAATGTACGAGTAAGACAAATAAGCTTCTTTAAATACAAGTTAT
This sequence comes from Limonium bicolor, assembly GCA_023374045.1. Lineage (NCBI taxonomy): Eukaryota > Viridiplantae > Streptophyta > Magnoliopsida > Caryophyllales > Plumbaginaceae > Limonium > Limonium bicolor. Next base: position 244,368,576 of record CM041781.1, on the reverse strand, counting down.
CGATTAGATTAAATAGTTGTTCTAAGGTTTTTTATGTACGTTAAATCAACAATATATATGTATTTCATCCGAGCTGCTCATGATGTATTTGTTATGTTTGAATTAAACAACTGTTACATACAAAGGGTTAGCCTCTTATCTTTTCAGTTTCATTAAGAAAGAGTATAAACAAATGGGAACGGCTACCAATATTCTATTTATTTTATATGCTTTCTTGTTTCTCAATCATACGTGTGGCTGTTTTTATTCATATCCCAAAGCAACTAGCCAGAAGGAAACAACAAAAAACAAAAAAGAATAATAATGAAACAGCAGATAGTTCAACAGAGGAAATATTTGTTAGTCAAATAGATATTCAAAAGTACATATGAGCACCAGTAAGCAGAGCGCAGCATCATCCACTGATCTTTGCTCACAGACGTCTACAAGCCAACTCTATAACCAGGTTGAGCCTTTGCCTAATTAAAAGTTAAAGTTCATAGTGGGACAAAACATATTTCTTCAAGATGCAATCGTGCAAATAAAGAACACAAAACGGTGTACTGTAGTAGACTAGGTTTTTTTTTATTATAAAAAACTTGCTTTCTATACAAGAACAAACCCAAAAGCAATGAGACAGTACCACCAATAAGATCTGTACGTACTACACCCCAAACTGGTAAATCAATCAGTTACTATGATATAATAATAGCATCAATAATCAACCAAATGATTAACATCATTTAACACCTCAATACTACTCAGCAAGCAAAATCCCCCAAAACTACTCACCAACAATGAGGTATATACATGGCGGAACTAACCAGGTGTTATAGTGCGGCAGTGGATAGATTAGGGAATACAGGCGTGGAGATGGGGGAGCAAAACCAGGGGCGCCGTGGCAGGTAGATTTGATTTAGCTACCCAACGTCATTTGCATAAGAAACTCTAGAGCTAAACTGAATTACTCAATCACAACCCCGTCAAACAGATTCAGCATGGAAGAAGCCGCTCAAACCAAAATTATAAATCATATGGTGATAGGATGATGACTACAGATTAGATATAATTTTCACAAGAAAATAGCATATACTTGAAATCACTCAACCAGAATAAGCTACACAAGATTTAACGGTAATTAAATCTAGGGTTTTGGCTATTTACCTTCAAACCTGAGAAGCTGCGGGTATGTAGTCGCCCAGGCCTGTAGAACTAATTGACAAGAAACAACGGCTTGGATGTGGAAATATGGATGCCCAGACTACAGCCAGTTATCTCCTCACAGGCAGCGGCAGAGAAGGGACGGACGGAAGGAGGGAAGGTGGGAAAATACGAGTGTACATGATTTGTGTGGCCAAAACGGCAACGTTTAATGTCTTACATTTTCCTTTAATTGCCAAGGGATTGTTTTCTTTGTAAATTTTACTTTTTTGGCGGCGGTTCACCTCGACGACATGGAATGGAATGAAATTATGAAAGAAAATATAAGGAAAAGGAAAGTATCTTTCAATTAAGAAGTTTGTTCTATATTATAAATAAAATAAATTTTTTAATGATTTTCTTTGTTAAAGCATTATTATAATAGTAATAGCATTAGTGTAATAGTTGAAGCATTATTGTAATAGTAAATAGCATTATGATAGTGGTTGTAATAGGAATATGATTTAGGTACAGAAGAATTGGTTGAATGGCCTATCAAAGGAAGAAGGGAGCAAGGAGAATGGACACATAAGAAAATCTTAGAAGAGGAGAAGAGAGCTTAGACGAGAGAAATCTCTTAGAGAGAGAATAAAAAATAGAAAATTTTAGTCCTATAATAAAAAATCATTTATTTTACCTTTTTTTGTATAATGAGTGCTTAAATAAACCCTTCGAGGTATCTTTCTTATAATTCCTTGATCAATTTACAAAAAGAAAAAAAGAGAGAGAAAGGAGAGATCATACAGTGAGAGAAGACTCGCAGTAGAAGGCCTTGTATCTCAATCAATAAAAGAAGTAGCCCTTTTCGTACCTGCGTTGCGATGACTCGATCTCTCCCTGTTATACGCTCTTTTGTGCTAACTTGCAGGTGTGCAGGTGCAGACTGGTTTATCTGAGTGGTTATATCGGTGTAATTAATTAAAAAGAAAGAAATTAATACTCAAAATATCCGTCGGGCTGCAAATAAAACCCGGTCGCAGTAGTATAGTAAAACAGAAGCGGCGGGGTCAAACCGTGGGACTTATAGCGAGATAAAATAGTTCCTAAGCTTGTCACAAAAGGGGGAGTTAATTGACTTGTTTTAGAGAAATTAAATAGCAGATAAAATTACTGAGTGCAGATGAATTAAATGGAACTCCGGGTTCAGGTTTATATAATCTGATTAATATGCTATCTCTACCGGTTTAATATAATAGTTTGGCAAAATTCCTGTTATTATCTTAAGGACTAAGTCATAGACTCATAAGAACTCGTTTACCAGAAAATGCTCGGTCTAATCAAGGTTCGAGCGATACTTATGTAAACGGACGTTAAATTCGAGGAATTATAATTGCATCTGAAAATACTAACCTATTAAATCATAATAAGCTTTCTCCAGATTTACGGCTTAATTAACCTGTCTATTTATCACCTGGTCTGATCAAAATAGACTTTGGAAAGCATTTTAATAAATTCATGTAATTTATGAAAATGGCGAGTGATAAACTTTAAACGTAACAAACTGTATTTATTTTAACCGGTAGAAATATTGATTACATAATTAAACAGACTAAAGCTAAACCTTCACCCGGAGCAAATCCTCCTTAGCCTGACATATTAACTGGTAATAAGTCAGACAGAGGTTGGACGTAATAATAATACGGAGGCGTGAATGGTGAATGGAGAAATGAAGAGAACGAAGAGTGGAACATGTACGTAGGTTATTGTATGTGGAATGAGTGAATTGGAGAGTTTGAGTTCTGGGGACTGAATGGTGTGTTGTGATGTACGGGAGAGATTTACTGGAAGAGAATGGAATGAGGTGAGCGATGGTTTGATTTTCTGGTTTTCTCCGTACGCCTGTTTAAGGTTGCAGTAGCTCAGTATATAGAGGAAGGGAAGAGGTAGTCTGGAGCGGAGGAATTGATTGCAGATTGATTGCTCATTGATTGCAGGGGACAGAGCCGAAACGCGTGAGAGAGAAAGGTAGGCGGAGTAGATGGATATGGCGAGTTGCAGACAGTCGGCGCGAAGAAGAAAACTGTTCGCGACTGATTTTTAGTCACGTCCACATTGGCGTCCGCCTCAATCCATGCGGACGTCTTAGTCTTGTCCGCACTCACGTCCGCCCCATAACAGGCGGTTGCTCATGTGTGTCCGCCTACATGTCCGCCCCATAACAGGCGGTTGGCTAGGCGGTTGATTGTGTCCGCCCTGGAGTCCGCCCCATACTAGGCGGTTTGCAAGCTTGACCGCCTCTAGCTAGGCGGTTACACATGCGGTCACAAGTATTGACCGCCTCCCTGTCCGCCTGTCTTTACGCGGACACAGTGTGGTCGTGACCTATTTTCCTTCAAACTTTGACCGGCTCTAGATTCTTCGTTTGGACCCCGTTTCTGAGCCGTTTGCGTCTATGCGTTCGTCTCTTCGTCTACTTTACTCCCAGCTTGGTTTTCCTCATGTTAAAACAATAATTTTGTGAGATAAACAATAAAACATAAACTAGAGGAAAACTAACCGAAGTGGAGAAATGAGCAAGAAAAGTGCTAATATTATATATGAAATACACCTAAACATGCTTATTTGGACACTTATCAGCAGGTAGCCGAGGGGCCCCCTTGGGGATAGAGCTTTGGAACTACGGTGTGAGCTTCTATTACCCCGATGCCAAGAGCTGGCGGCATCAACTCATTATGTCCCTAGTTATTCTTACCCTGATGTGTGGGCGGCACATCATTAGAGCCTTTGTGGCTCGCACAGGGATGAGTTGGATTAGGGTGGAGATAAGTGTGTTGGTATTCGCTCGATGCCCTCACCCTCCGGTCATCTGTGCTTGCACTGACTGTGTGGGTTAACCTCGTGGTTGCCCGAGCACTAGCGTTACTTGTACTTGGGCCGTGCACTTGGGAAGGAGCTACAAGTGGTGCGCGGAACCCCTTTGACCTTGACGTTCAAGTTAGGGGATTTGGGGATGGCCGGAGAACTTATCTGCTAAGGGTGGTATAAGTCCACTCTCATCCTTGTGATGACTAGTGGCCAACCGGCAGTGAGTTGAAATAATTAAGAGAAAGCCAAATCTTTGAAGTTTAAAGGTTCGAAGAAGCTGCTTAAAGCCAGGAGGGCGTCACAGGCAAGGATGAACCCAGAACAAGCTTCAAGCTCAGGTTAGCTTTCAGACGAATTATTTTTGTAAAATTCTCAAAGGTTACTGATCTTTACGTTCTCGTCTCTTATTCTTATAGAAAGAGTGGTGGAACCTTAACCCACTAGGAATTTAAGTTAGGAACCTCGAAACTAAAATAAAAAAGATAATCATCAACTCAAACCTGCTCTTAGCTCGTTAATTCAAGTTTTGTTTTTCGTTGTTTTTCGTACTACTATTATTACCCCGTACACCTTACTCCTTTACTAGTACCAGCTAACTGCTCCTATTAGCTCCCATTCCTCTTGGTATCAGAGCCAGACGAGAGATTAGAAGGTCGCAATTCAATACTAAAAAATTATTAAGGCGTATAATACTAGAAAAAAATGACAATTAAAAACGTGTAGTATATAGTGTCAGTGATACAAATTATCAAATAGAACCCGCATTTAGAAATGGAAATATTACACAAAGTGAAAAAATATTACAAAATATAACTAGAAGACAACAGGAATTAACCGTAGAATTAGCATATCAATTTCGATACAAATATCAACACCCAGATGATGATGTCTTTGAAATGTGGAGAAAATCTCAAGAATATGAAAGTATAACAAATTAAATATATTATTTACAAAAATTAAGGACGAAAATTTGTGAAACTCAATTATATTTTCCAAAATATAGTCATATAATCACCATTGAAGAATACGAAAGACGTGTTAATTATACAGTGTCTAGGGATAAGACCAAAATATAAAATACACAATTAAAACATAGAAAATATGAGAGATAATTAAACAAATGATGAAATAAAAATAGAATCAGACAAGAAGATAATAGAATTGAAAGAAGAAATAAAAAAGATAAGAAAACATCTTATGAAGACAGATGAATACTATGTTCGTAGGTCAGACTTTGTTAGAGATACAAAAATTATATATCTAGATGATAAAATGGAAATATCAAAAGATATATGGGATGATCAAATAGTAGTTTATTTTGATATTAAGGAAGATTTAGAAGAAGAACGAGAATATATTTATGAAAATGATTTTAATAATAATGATGAAATTATTATATTTCAGATTAAAATGAAATGTGGTTAAACCCAATTTTCGAGGAACTTATATTAGTTAAAACAGCATATAAACAAGATAAAAACGTATATTAGAAATAATAGGAAAGAATTATCAAATATAGAAATCTCTTTAGAAAAAGATAATGTAACACCCCTACCGGTAATCACACAATTATCTCCTAACCCGTCTCAATCACCAACAACATGCAGCGGAATCCAAACTACAACCGGTAGGTGATACATGCCGTTAGTCACCCAGGTGACTAACAGGCCAAATCCAATCCAAACAAACAATACAAATACAATAGCGGTCTGATGGGTCTTATACCGAGTATACTACACCAATATTACATTCCAATTCCTTATTCAAATCTCATCTCAAATACAAACCTCAAACCAAGCTATACAAATACAATATCCATTCCATACTATACCGAGTCTACTACAAATCCCACTTATCAATAACATATTGTACTTACAAACCCACAATACACAAACACAATTTCTTAAACAACTACCCATGTTAAATAACAACCCTGTCCTACTCTCGAACGGTTAACTGCTTCATTGTACCTGGAAAATAAAAACGATGCCCCTAGGGGCTCAGCAGAATTGTTGCATATGAAATTCGCATACCCCGCGTACTAGCGAGGGTACGCTGACTATTTGGTCAAGAAATGCGGTTTATTTTAATTCAAACAGCATGCAAGGCATCAATACATTATATATGTATTTTAACACAACCAAGGTTCAACCAAGAACACAAACACTAACACACACATCAAAGGTTAGTTTAATATGTTCTTTACTTAGGATTGAAGGTTTCTACCTCTCTATGTCTTACTCATTCGCTCATGTCTTACCCACTCTTGGGTACTTCTCTTACTCGCAAACTCAAACAAGTTCTACAATACTCAACTCAATTCTCCACTCAAACTCAATTTCTCAAGTCTCTCAAGTTTCAACTCAATACTCAAATTCTCAAATCAAATCTCAAACCAATACTCAAAGGCATCTTTTAAGTCTTAGCCACGACCTTCGAGCAGGGTCATACACAAGACCCACCACCGGGCTTACAAATACAAAAGGAGCTATGCATTTAGCTCCTCAAGTTTCTCAAATGTCCAGTTCTCTACTGGACTACTCAAATTCCCAAAACTCCTCTCTCGGAGTCATTTCACAATCTCATGGATTCGCCTAGAGGTATCTCTCTCGATAACATCTATTGCCTTAGGGAATTCCTCAATGTCTAGTATTCTAAGATTTATGGTTTTACCCAACTTATTGAATATTCTCACGTTCGGGACATTGTTCATTTAGTCGGTTCCTCTCATTGGGGTTCGGCTATCTTTCTAAGGGGTTTGGTGATCCCTTACCATACTTTATTTCTCTCAAGGTTCAAGTTTGAACACTCATCAATCCTCTAAATAGAGGTTACTTAATACTTCCACCAATATTAGTTTTGTGGATTAAGTCAATTCGGTTCTCTAAACCATTATCTGGAGTTTACTAATTCCCGTACAATTCTCTCACGTTCTAGTGAGTTCGTAGTTTGTGTTATCGTTTCTTGTTGGTCGATAGTTTTAGTGGGTTTCCACGTTTTCGTTAATTCACAACTTGACTCTTTCTTCGAGTCTCTAATCAAACAAGACTCAACTATGAGTCGAACTATAATACACATTCAACATTCAAGCAATTCATTCACAATTCACACATTTCATGAATTATACAAACTTCAGTTTAATCAACAATCCAACCACAAGCAATACATACAAGCACAAGAGAGTACACACAATCCGATTCGTGCATTTATCTTGTTAGGTGATCACACAGTCAAACAAGCACACAAATCAGAGTAACCAAGTTAGGATACAGGACATGAGAAAATCATACCTTTCACCGGGGTTAACTTTACCGGGTGTTCTCACATTCCTCGGTTCAACTCCTCGAGTCTTACTCTTGAACCACTGATAATATTTCAAACATCTCCATTAATTTAAAGTACTATGGTATGTAAACTAGTACTCCGTAATTAACCCTGTTATCCCGTTATTTCGGTTTAACTTAGTGTACTTAGTTCCACAACTTACTCACTCACTTCTCACCTTTGTTTATACTTCTTAGGACCTTTAAAGGTCACCAAACAACTCCTAAACATCATCTAAAACCAATACCAATCAATCCCCCATGTTTAGAGCCCTTTAAAACACTCACGATTGAATTCTGGGGGTGGTTCGGGACTTGGTCCGGACCCAAAGTCCGGACCAATACTGTTGTGTACTCTTGGCCATATTTTCTACCCTGGTCCGGGACTTGGTCCTGGACCTAGGTCCCAGACCAATCCCAGTTTTTACTCTCGGCTTGTTTTCTGATGCGGTCCGGGACTTGGTTCCTATCCTAAGTCCCGAACCCTGCAAAAACTACTATTAAGGTATATTTCAGCCCCAACTCCACCCTTAATCCACACTCAAACTTTCCCTAATCTTTCAACACGTTTCATACATGTTTTAAACACACTTAAACACTCCTTAAACCACTCAAATCCTTGGTCACATTCACTACCCAATTCTTGTTCAAATTCACAATTCCAAATTCTCACATTTTACATTTTGCACTCTTACGCATTTCTAACTTCTTCTTGGCATCTTACACTTTGGTCTCTCTCATTTTGACCATTCCAAGTCCTTCCTAGACAATGCATCTCTAAAACCCAAGTCCAACTCTCATTTTCCTAAGTCTTGCACACTAACTCATTTCTAGAATTTCTAAGTTACCAAACCTCATTATGCTACAGATTTTTATCTCCCTCTTTCTAGTTCTTCAAATATCATTTCAAGGTTATTACTCAACTCTAAACAACCCAATTGAACACCTAAGTTCTCTCACTTACCAAGCCACCTAAAAGCACTCCTTCCTACTAAAATTTTGCCATAACCTCCCCATAAATCTTACATCCTCAACTTCATCAATTCTCACCAATTTTAATTCCTAGTCTAGCCACACCCATAAGGGTCCTACCAGTACTCAATAATTCCATCCAAATTATCCAAACAACAATATAGCTCCAAATTCAAATGCAATGTCACGTAGGCCCTTAAATCAACACAAGTTCACAATTCTCTCAAATATCAACCAAACACATCACTAGCACAAGTTTTTGGGTTTCATTCCTTTAATTACCCATTCCCAAAATTCTAAAACAATCAAAATACATTAAGGTGGAATTCTTACCTTAAGTTTTCCAAGTTCCTTTTCAATTCTCCTTTCTCTTCCTCTTCTCCATTTCGGTCAAGTGGCCAATGGAGTTGCCCAACTCCATCCCAACACCCAAGAAACACAAAATTCAACATAATTAAAATCCTAAACCCTTGGAAATACACTAATCCAATGAAGGGGCTTAAAGCACAAAATTCTAGGGTTTACCTTTGGAGTTTTAGGAGGGGTTTTCACCCTTGAATCAAGAAGGGGGTTCCACCACCATTGGAGTGTTGAAACAAAGCTCCAAAACAAGAAGAAAACAAGGCATCAAAGAGGGGGAAAATCGGCCAGCCTAGGAAGTGGAGAAAATGAGATTTTTGATGGAAATTTTTACCTTAGGAGAAAGAGGAGACTCCAAGCTTCAAGAATATGCCATTTTCTCTTCAAATGGGAAAAACCCATGGAGATGAACTTCATCATTTTACAATTTTGAAAAGAGAGGAAGGTAGAGCTTGATGAGGAGATGAAGAATATGTATTTATTTTTGTGATTGGAGCTTTAATGAAGCTAAAGCATGGAGGGGAAGATGGAGTAGCCATGGAAGCTTAGTGAGGAGCTCCAAAATTGGCAGTTTGGGGAGAAAGAAGGAGCAAATTGGAAGAGAGGAGGAAAAGAGAGGAGAGAAAAGAAAATAAGGGAGGAGAGATAGAGAAAAGGTGGTTTAGTACTTTTTGCTTTTTCTTTTCTTTCTAGCTTATTTACTAGTAGAGTGGGATGTTTTGCTGAATAAAAACTGGCCCTATATATATTACAAGCTGGAGCGTTTTTCGTCTTTTACTGAAAATGCTCGTTAAGTTACCCGGTTTAGCACTATTCACTAACCGGGCCCGTTTTCTAGATTTTTTCTCGTTTCTTTTATTTTATTAGTTTTTAAGCTCCATTAATGTTTAATTATAGTTATTTGATGAACTATATTGTTGGGTAAAAACCTAACGGCAAGTATACCGGTCGATTATAGCAAGTTTTTCTGGAAGTGTCCCTCCAGGTTATCGAATCCAAGGGAGGCAGCGTTTTAGTTTAATTAATATTTAAGAACAAACTAATAAAATTACTCAAGTAACGGGGGGTTTTGTTTGTTGAATTACTAGGTAATGAAGCAAAATGTAAATAAGAACAAGGGTAATAAGTGTAAGAGCAATAATGAGCAAAATAATGATATTTCTGAATTAATGAGAAGGGAAAATTCCGGTTTACTAATCCTCCAATTTCTTCGGTTCCTTTCTCAGTGTGTTTACCGAAATCTCGACTAAAATCCTAGATCAGAATTATTCCACGTTCGGTCTCCCGCTCGGTGGAATCTAATTAACAGCTAATAAATTTTAACTCTCGTTATAAATTTACTAATTGCTAACAGCTTTAAGAATACTCCAGTTTAATGATCAGTTAATATCTTATAGGAATTACCGTCTCTAAATTAACCGGTGCTATTCCTGTTGTCTATTATCTACCGCAGTTCTCACTTATAAGCAGATAAAGTGATAAAATCCAGTAATTGGCCAAATCACAAGATTTATAACAAAAAATAAGGAACAACACTTTAATCTGTAAAATGGTAAATCACAAAGATAATGGAACCTTAAATTTGGATTACATAGCAAACCGAAATTTATAAAAACTACTCAGCCATGGAAATGAAAATACTGTAAAAATATGTAAACAACATTAAAGAGGAAGAGAAGAAAAAACTCTGATTTAAGACTCTTCAATGGAGTCTCGGTATGTGATCAGTGCTTTTCTTCTACTTCTTCTCCAGGAAATGGTGGAATCTCCAGCTGCTTGTGTATTCCAGATTTTGTGGATGTTTTATGGTGTTTAATGAGAATGGTGATGGGAGTGGAACGTGAGAAATGTGAAATGGTGATGGATGGAGTTGTGGTATTTTTCTCTCTAGAAAATTGTGTCTGAAAGGAGTGAGATTGAGTTCTATTTATAGAACTCATTTGATGAGTACGTAGCAGGAGCAGCTGGTGGTGGACAGTAATGCTGGACTTTGTGAGTGGAAAGGTGAGTGTTTAAGTGGGTGATGAGCTGAATTTAGGGAGATAATTGGATTAGTGGGAGGATGATTGAGAGTAGCAGTGGAAGGGACAAAACGAGTATGGAAGAAAGGCTGGAGAATATGGGGCGGTGGTTTAGTTTAAAGAGAATGAAATTCTCTTTACTTCACGTTCGCGCGCTACAGACTGGCGCTTTCAGCAGTATGGTCCGGGACTTAAGTGTTGTATGAAGTCCCGGACCGTAATATTGAAATGGTCGAGAGATTGCTCTTTTGTGTGGTCCGGGACTTAAGGTTTGTATAAAGTCCCGACCATGGTATGGAATCAAGACATTGGTGGGGGATAAACCGGACACCATGTTTGAAATCGGTCGAGAGATATGCCTCATTGTGGTCCGGGACTTAGGCTGTGTATCAAGTCCCGGACCATGCCTGAATTTAAGTCGAGAGTGGAGTCATATCGTGGTCCGGGACTTAAGTTATGCAACAAGTCCCGGACCATGTCTGTATTTAGGTCGAGAGTTGACTTTCTTGACTCCATTTAGCTTGTTTTAAAAACTATGGTCTCCAACAATGATTTGAACATGTTTCTTTTGAGATAAAAACCTGAAAAAGCACACAAAAACCATAAAAGAAGACAATTGCAACAAAAACATAAAATTGCTCATAAGACAAGAATTTAACAGTAAATGATAACAAATGAGGTATCAAAAGACCCTGTAAAAATAGGTAAATTCCTGACTTATCAACATCCCCACACTTAACCTTTGCTTGTCCTCAAGCAATTACTGCATGCAAAATGTACAAGATTTTCAAAAGCGGGGATTTATCAGGTCAGGAAAATGTTCAAGGAAATCTAATGCTGAAAAACGGTCATAAGAAACAGCGACTAATACTGCAAGTTTTCTTAAACAGTGAAGCTAGGGTGTTTAACAAATGCATGAGATTATCATCATAACTGTTTAATCCAAACTGTACTCAGGGCTTTACTTTCCGTTTGCTTTCCACAATTCATTGGATGACAAGGGGCAAGAAGTAATGTCATATTCCACATTACCTTTCATTGCCACATACTTATAATCAAGGAAGAATTTGCAATAAACTGTTTAGCATGAAAGAACTTTCCTTCCAATTTTTCTAAGTAAGCATTATTCATTTCATCCCCCCAGACTTTTTCTCCCCATCCTTGTAGCGGTGTTGGGCCTTCTATCCCAGATCAGATGATCTTAGGTAGATGAGTGATGAGGCACTCCATGGACTTAATTACCGAATGGGAGAGGCCTGTTCCGGTTCAGAGTAGATTAGAGGAGTACCTTGCCTTTGTCCTTTCCTTCCATTCATTCCAAAACTTTCCCAAAGCCCCAAGTTAGTTCAAACAAAATAGTCACAAAATGGTCTCACCTTTTATTGAAGGAAATAGATGAAAATTTTAACCAAAACTGACAACCCAAGCAGTATAACCAAAGTTCTTATGACCTAAAGTTCAGATTAAATCTCAAAAATTTTCGCTACTCGTACGGTATTCCCGACTGATGCATCTGATCACAAGTGACAACCAAGTATGTCGAATTTAAAAAAAAATTTGTGGAGGGTCATCAAAGGTTAGTGAAGGGAGAATAAGTCTTGTCAGGAGTCATATAAAATAAACAAATAGACGTGCAACCCCCTTACTACCTCCCCACACTTAGAAAATAGCAATGTCCTCATTGCTTCATGAATATGATCATAGTGCAAAAGAAAGAATAGAACTCCCCTGAAAAATTGGTGAAGATGACGTCTCCACACTCACGACAAGGAACGGGAGACTTAAGGGGTGTTGTGAAAATTTCGGCAGAGTCTCCTTTGTTTTCTTTGGAAAACGCACACAAAAATGGCAGTCCTGTTTGAATATCACCAAGCAGCAGACAGCGCGTTGTAACAAAAGAGATCACGCTTAACCAAATATTCGGGAATAACCAAAGTACCCCATCAAAAACAATCCAAAATAGAAAAAGAAAGGTACCAGAAGTAGCAACCTACTAATCTAAAAGACATTAAAATAGCTCAAAGTACCAAGTCAGCTGAAAGTGCAAAAGAACAATAAAAGATAGGTAGACTGATGAAGAAGAGAACATAAACCAACTCATGTACTACCGCCGGGGCATGCGCCAAGACTCCAACTGTATAAATCGCTCATCATACTCACGGAATCGGGCCTTCTGACGAGCCTCGTACTCAGCCTGACGGGTCTCCTGACGAGCCGCGTACTCAGCAAACTGAGCATCCCGTCTGGCCTCATAATCAGTCTGACGGGTCTCTAAAGCTGAGAGTCGCTCTCCATACCCATCCAGACGGCTCGTAAAACTGTCAAAGTAGGCTGTAGCAGTCCCCCTCCAGGCTCTAAACTCATGGAGTAACTCATCATAGCCCGGGGCCGGACCAGCAGGCATCGGGAAGTCTGGGATCTCACCACCAGCAGCAGCAGCCTCATCAGCAGCGGCCTCAGCCTCATCAGCAGCCTCAGCCTCATCAGCAGCCTCAGCAACTCGGGGCGCGTGTGCAGCGCGTCGGCGCTTCACCCACTGCCCGTCGATCTTCTCCCACTGAAAGAATCTCATCATCGTCATATCGAGGGTGGACCGAGGATACTGAGGCTCCTCATCAGATACATCCACCCCCTTTTCAGCAAGTAACGAGTGTAGGAGGTGTGGGAATGGGAGAGAAGCGGAGTGATCGGTCTGAATTACCCGGAGCATGGAGTTAAAGATAATGTGATGCATACCGGGAGGAACTCCTGCAGCGGCATAGGCGCCGTCCAGGATGTAGCGCATAAGTCAGCAGTCATTCATATTCAGATCAGCGCACTCCCGGGGGCGAACATTATACATCAGCACCCCTAAAATCAGACGCTCTCTAGGGGTCGGGAGCTTATCCCCTGTCACAACCTGCTTATCCCAGTTATTCCTACGCTGGCGGTTTTGAACATCCGGGTCATGGACAATCAAGTTTATGTAGTACTCCTTAGCCTGTCTAGTCAATAATGGCATATTCGCCCTATTCTCCACAGTGGGAACCCGAACAGCAATGGGCAATCCCAAACAACGCCTAATGCTAGCAGCAGTCACAGAAATATTCACCCCTTTTACTACAGAATTGATAGTATCCCCATCATCATTCACCGTCGCATTGGCATAAAATAAATTTACCAATCTCGGATAGAATCTCCCACCTCTATTCAGCAGACATGACCATCTACGGGCACTAAAAATGGATTCCAGATCAAATTATGCTATCAAAGTTGGGCATACTGACCTTTCGGGAATGATTTTTCTTTCTCGTTCCCGGTACCAATTCGCAGCGGCTTCATTGATGAAGTCCGATTCAACCGTCTCCCAGACCCGGAGTGGAGTTGCGTCGGGTGATGGAGGAGCGGCGGCGGATGAAGATGCGCCTGCGGTGTTACGTCGAGCTCTTTTGGGTGCCATGTGAATTTTGGATTAGTGACTAGTGAAGGGTGCGTTTGGTTTTGGGTAATGTGGTGAATTGGTGTTGCTTGAGCTTAACAGGGGAAGGGTGGGGTGGTGTGTTGGTTTGGAGTGGTGGTGCGATGTGGAGCAGGCGACGGTCGGTGGAGGTGGGCTGCGGGAATGTGACAGCGGAATGGAGAGGTGGTGTTGGGTGGCGCGAGGACAGAAGACTTCGACTTTTGGGGGTGTGGGTTGGCCGGTGAAAACGATAGCGACGGATTGGAGTGGCTGTCGAATTCGAGAGCGAGAGACGACAGAGGGATGGAGTAGAGTGAGGTTGGGGGCGGTGGTGTGCGGTGGGCGAAGTTGAGAGCGAGAGTGGCGAGGGGGATGGAGCTTGCGACGGGACTTGTTGGGGTTGGTGGTCGCGGCGGTTGTTGTTGGGGCTGGGGAGTGGTGTGTGGAGCGGGTTATGACAGAGGGATTTGGTGGTGCGACTGGGCGGAGAGGGTGAGGACGGGGCATAGGGATGCGCGGGTTGGCTGGCAAAGATTTGGGTGGTGGTGTGAGACGGGACAGGGTGGAGAGGTTGGGGTGGAGGTCGCGGCGAATTCGAGACTGGGCAAGAGAGGGAGTTAGGGATTGAGGGGGATAGAAGACGAAGTAGAACTCGACTGTTTTGTTTTTTTTTCTGAGTGAGTGTTGGTCCGGGACTTAGGTTTCGTATAAAGTCCCGGACCGCTATGTCAAAATGGGTCGAGAGTCGCTGTTGTTCTGGGTCCGGGACTTAAGATTTGTACAAAGTCCTGGACCACCTCATTGTTTCTGTTCGAGACTTTTCATCACTTCCGGTCCGGGACTTAGGATATGCAAAATGTCCCGGACCACCCCTATTTTATGTTCAAGAGTTTCCTCCCCCTCTGGTCCGGGACTTAGGATGTGGTTGAGGTCCCGGACCACCCTGTTTAGTCCACCGAAGGTTTTTCTCCTAGTACTCTGTTTTACTTCCTTCATCAAACCTACACTTTGACAACAAACAACCAAAGAAAAATAGCTAACAAAGGAATTAGCACACGTAAAAACATGAATTAAAATGAAAAACAGGAAGATAAATGAAAGAAGAATGGGTTGCCTCCCAATGAGCTGCCCGTCTTTTCGGTCTTTGGCTAGACCGTGTAATTGTAAGATCAGTATGGAGGATCATGCACCATGATCACTGAATGGACTTCGGCGATGTCACCACTGAGATAGTGTTTCAACTGAGACCCGTTTACTTTGAAAATCTCCCCTTCCGCATTGATTAAACCTATGGCTCCATAAGGCGAGACACTTGTTATTGTGAACGGTCCAGACCAGCGAGATTTCAACTTTCCCGGGAATAATTTCAGGCGGGAATTGAATAGAAGCACTTTATCTCCAACGTGAAACTCACGCTTGACCAAAAGCTTGTCATGCCACCTCTTTGTCTTTTCCTTATAGATCTTGGCATTTTCGTAGGCTTCCTCTCTAAATTCCTCCAAATTGCACAACTGCATCTTGCGCTTCTCACCAGCCTTTTGTAAATCAAAATTTAATGCTTTGATGGCCCAAAAAGACTTATGCTCCAATTCGACAGGCAAGTGACATGCCTTGCCATATACCAATTTGTATGGAGACATACCTAAGGGTGTTTAGAAGGCAGTGCGATATGCCCACAGAGCGTCGTCTAGCATGAGTGACCAATCGCGTCTAGAAGATGTGACAGATTTCTGAAGGATCCACTTGATTTCTCTGTTTGTAATCTCGGCTTGCCCGTTTGTCTGTGGATGGTATGGTAGGGAAACCTTGTGCCGTACGCCATACTTCTGTAGGAGGGCTTCAAACTGTTTGTTGCAGAAATGGGTACCTCCATCACTAATGATTACTCGCGGAACACCAAAACGAGTGAATATATTCCGCTTCAAAAATTTCAGCACTACTTTTGCATCATTAGTTGGGGCTGCTATTGCTTCAGCCCACTTTGTAACGTAGTCTACTCCTACCAAGATGTAGAGGTTACCTTGAGATGATGGAAATGGCCCCATGAAATCAATGCCCCAAAGGTTGAATGGTTCAACTTCCAATATAGAATTCAAGGGCATCTCATGGCGTCTAGATAAGTTCCCCTGCCTTTGGCACTGGTCACATGTAGATACAAACTGATAGCAATCTTTGTTCAAGGTCTTCCAAAAGAATCCTGCTTCCAAAACTTTTGCGGCTGTTCTAGCATGACCGAAATGACCTCCTGCTTCTCTTGAGTGACAATGATCAAGGATATCCCTTATTTCAGTATCAGGAACACATCTTCGAATCATCCCGTCCGCACAAACCTTGAAAAGAAATGGATCGTCCCAACGGTAGTGCTTAACAGTGGAGAAGAACTTCTTCCTCTGCTGATATGTTAATGCTGGGGGTACTATCTGTTTTGCAAGATAGTTTGCAATATCTGCATACCAAGGATCTCCCGTGGAACCAACTTTGAACACATGCTCATCTGGGAAGAACTCGTTAAATACCATCATCATCAGCATATGTAATCCGAGATAAGTGATCAGCCACTCCATTCTGTACTCCGGGTTTGTCCTTTATCTCTATATCAAACTCCTGAAGGAGTAGGATCCATCGAATCAGCCTCGGTTTTGCTTCTACCTTCTTGAATAGATGTCGTAGGGCGGAATGATCTGTATGGACTATGACTTTACTACCAATGATGTATGATCTGAATTTGTCGCATGCAAAGACTATGGCTAACAGCTCCTTTTCTGTTGTTGCATAATTTTTTTGTGCATCATTAAGTGTCTTACTTGCATAGTAGACTACCTTCAGCATTTTGTCATGTCTATGCCCCAGAACTGCTCCCATAGCAAAATTGCTAGCGTCACACATGATCTCGAATGGTAGAGACCAATCAGGTGCAACAACAACCGGTGCAGATATTAGCTTTTCCTTGATTATGGTAAATGCCTCAAGACACTCTTTAGTGAAGTCAAATTTCACATCCTTGGCCAGCAAGTCACACAACGGCTTAGATATCTTCGAAAAATCTTTAATGAACCGTCTGTAGAAGCCCGCATGACCTAGGAAACTCCTCACATCTTTTACTGTTGCTGGTGGTGGTAACTTATCGATCACTTCAACCTTAGCCTTGTCCACCTCAATTCCTTTGCTAGAGATCTTGTGTCCCAGCACAATGCCCTCTTGCACCATGAAGTGGCATTTTTCCCAGTTTAGGACTAGATTGGTTTCTCTGCACCTGGTTAAGATATGATCCAAATTTTCCAAACAAGAGTCAAAAGTTAGCCCAAAAACTAAAAAATCATCCATGAATACCTCGATGCATTTTTCAATGTAGTCAGAAAATATGGTTGTCATGCAGCGCTGGAAGGTAGCTGGAGCGTTACATAAACCGAAGGGCATGCGTCGGTAAGCATAAGTGCCATATGGGCATGTGAAAGTTGTTTTCTCTTGGTCCTCTTCCGCAATAGGTATCTGAAAATACCCAGAGTAACCATCCAAGAAACAGTAATATTTATGTCCTGCAAGTCTCTCCAACATTTGGTCAATGAAAGGAAGAGGGAAATGATCTTTTCTGGTTGCAGCATTCAACTTTCGATAGTCAATGCACACTCTGTGCCCTGTAATAGTTCTTTGAGGAACTAACTCACCTTTATCATTGGGAATTACAGTAAACCCCCATTTCTTGGGCACTACTTGTGTAAGGCTCACCCGTTCACTATCAGAAATTGCATAAATAATACCTGCATCGAGAAGCTTAATGACTTCCTTTTTTACCACCTCCTTCATGTTTGGGTTCAATCTTCTCTGGGGTTGAACTAGTGGTTTATAGTTTTCTTCAAGAAAGATGCGGTGTGTACAAAAGTGAGGAGCTATCCCCTGGATATCAGCGATTGACCAACCTATCGCTTTCTTGTTCTTCCTAAGCACCTGCATTAGCCGTTCCTCCTGTTTATCAGTTAATTTTGCAGAGATAATGACAGGTAAACTGGAGGGTTCAATTAAGAAAACATATTTTAAATGGCTGGGGAGAGGTTTCGGCTCCAAGGATGGTGGTTCTTTGATAGAGGGACTCAACTCCTGAGCTTCCCTTTCCAGCTTTTCACATTCTATCATGGGGCCTTTTCGATATCGTCCTCCTGCTGACAATTGGAATGCCACAGCAGAGACTTCCAGATCATCATGAATTCCATCTATGGATTCCACTAAGCATTTCTCTAACTCATCAATGTCAGCAGGGCTAAATACATAATCCTGCATTAGAGAGCCAATAGATTCCAAACTAAAACAAGCATGTACATCAGATGGGTGTTTTGTAACCTTTGACATGTCAAAAACAAGCTGTTCATCATGCATTCTCAATATTATCTTACCACCCTCAACATCAATGAGGGTCCTAGCTGTTCGCATGAAAGGGCGGCCAAGAATTAGTGGTACTTCTTTGTCTTCCTCCATATCTAAAATTACAAAATCAGCGGGAAAAACAAAAGTGCCAACAGAAACAACCAAATCTCTAACCACACCCTTTGGAAAGATAATGGATCTATCTGCTAATTGTAAGGTACTGCGAGTAGGGTTACACTCTCCTAATCCAAGCTTAAGATACATGGATAAAGGCATTAAATTAATGCTAGCTCCCAAGTCACAGAGACCCTTACCACAATCGATATTACCTATTGAGCATGGGATGATTGGTAAGCCGGGATCATCGAGCTTTGGTGGAAGATTCTTGCTAAGCACTGCAGAAACTTTTTCTGTCAATTGTACCGTCTCCTTCTCAACTAATGACCTTCTATTTGATAGTATGTCTTTTAAGAACTTCGCATAGATAGGCATCTGTGTCAAAGCATCTGAAAAGGGAATATTAATTGTTAGTTTCTTAAAAATGCTAAGGAACTTACCAAACTGCTCGTCGAGGTCTCTCTTTTTCAATCGATTTGGGAATGGCACTGGGAGCTCAGGGACCGCCCGTCGTGATGGTTTAGAAGGCTGCGCAGCTTCACCAGTCAGCTCACTATCTTTCTGTGCACTGTTATCAACTGGAGTATTTTCTGACACCGGTCCTTCAATGATCTCTACCTCTTGACCAACAACTCTGTCTTTTTCACCTGGAGTGTTCTCAGCTTCAGGGATCGAAGGATCAAGCTGCTTACCACTCCTGAAAGTCACTGCTTTAGCGTATTCGCGAGGATTCTTCTCTGGCTGGCTAGGTAGAGCCCCTACAGGTCTATCAGAAAGTTTTTCACTTAGTTGGGCAATCTGAGTCTCAAGATGTTTGTTGAAGGCTTTCTGCTCCAAGATGAATGTCTTGTTCTCATGGTTGGTGTTCTCTTGCTGTTCGAGTTTCCTATTGGTCGACAGGATAAACTCTCGCATCATATCTTCCAAACCTGAGCTCACACCAGCTGGCTGTTTCTGTGCCTGCTGGTTCTGCATTTGCTGATTTTGATGAGGTCTCTGAAAATGCTGAGTGTTCTGCTGTAGAGGCCTCTGACTGTAGTTGTTTCCCTGGAACCTCTGCTGCTGATATCCTTGATTGTTTTGGTTGTTGTAGAAATTCCCTTGCCTGTTTCCCAGATAGTTTACCTCTTCATTTTGCTGAGAAGTACACTAGCACATGTTGGAACTTCTACCACAATACTCGCACTGTGGGAAGGAATCAGTCACAACAGCGGCACTTGACTGAGGGTTCATCATTGCACACATCTTCTCAAATTGTTTAGACATTGCTTCCATCTTGGCAGCCAGAAAAGTATTCGAATCTACTTCATAAACTCCAGCAGTTTTCTTTGGTGCAGCCTCTCCGGTTCTCGCGCCTCCCCATTGATTGGATGCATTGGCAATGGTCTTCAATAATTCCTTGATTCTAGCTATTGGTAGCTCCATGAGGCTTCCTCCTGCACAAGTGTCTACCAACAAACGACTTGAATGATCCAAATCTTTGTAAAAGGACTGTAAAATTACCTCCTCTCCTAGGCCATGGTGTGGTACTCTGCGCACAATCCCTTTGAAACGCTCCCAAGCCTCAGATAATGTCTCACCAGTGAACTGCTTAAAGTTGGTAATCTCTCCTCTCATAATCAGCATCCGAGAAGGAGGGAAATATTTTGCCAAAAATGCATTTGCTAATTCCGTCCAGGTAGTGATACTGTTGGGTGTCAATGAGTTTAACCATTCTGCAGCTCTGTCTCTTAGGGAGAATGGGAAGAGAGTCAATCTAGCAACCTCTTGTGAAGCTGATGTAGAACAAGCTCCTACCAATCTCAGGAAAGTGGTGAGATGGACATTGGGATCTTCGGTGATTGTTCCGCTGAACTGAGGTGCATTCATGACCATAGTAACATAGTGTGTTTTGAACTGCCAATGCTCTCCTGCCGGTAGCGCAGGAATTACTATTGGTGATATAAGCCCTTCAACGCTTGGGCGGGTGTAATCCCTCATGTGCCTCTCCGGATTGATATTCTCCATATTAGTTTCTGGGGGGTTGTTTAGAATCTCTTCTTCAACAATTCCTTCTGTTGGTGAATCTTTTGGAGGCACCTCTGGATCAAATGGAGGATCCAGCTCTAATCTTTTCCGAATTCTTCTTGTTACTCTTTCTATTTCTGGTTCAATTTCGAATTCAGGGTTTCCTACAGAACGAGTTTTAACCATAAAACACAAATCAGATACTGACAGTAGTGGAGCAATAACTCAAATGGATATTACCATAACCGGTAATAAGAAATAATTTGCACAAAGCTAATAGAATGGACAAAATTAAAATAACACAAGGATAAACTAAAAAGAACAGAAACAAAAATTTAATAAATAAAAATTAAACTAAGCAACCGTGCCTCCCCGGCAACGGTGCCATTAACTTGTTGGGTAAAAACCTAACGGCAAGTATACCGGTCGATTATAGCAAGTTTTTCTGGAAGTGTCCCTCCAGGTTATCGAATCCAAGGGAGGCAGCGTTTTAGTTTAATTAATATTTAAGAACAAACTAATAAAATTACTCAAGTAACGGGGGGTTTTGTTTGTTGAATTACTAGGTAATGAAGCAAAATGTAAATAAGAACAAGGGTAATAAGTGCAAGAGCAATAATGAGCAAAATAATGATATTTCTGAATTAATGAGAAGGGAAAATTCCGGTTTACTAATCCTCCAATTTCTTCGGTCCCTTTCTCAGTGTGTTTACCGAAATCTCGACTAAAATCCTAGATCAGAATTATTCCACGTTCGGTCTCCCGCTCGGTGGAATCTAATTAACAGCTAATAAATTTTAACTCTCGTTATAAATTTACTAATTGCTAACAGCTTTAAGAATAATCCAGTTTAATGATCAGTTAATATCTTAGAGGAATTACCGTCTCTAAATTAACCGGTGCTATTCATGTTGTCTATTATCTACCGCAGTTCTCTCTTATAAGCAGATAAACTGATAAAATCCAGTAATTGGCCAAATCACAAGATTTATAACAATAAATAAGGAACATCACTTTAATCTGTAAAATGGTAAATCATAAAGATAATGGAACCTTAAATTTGGATTACATAGCAAACCGAAATTTATAAAAACTACTCAGCCATGGAAATGAAAATACTGTAAAAATATGTAAACAACATTAAAGAGGAAGAGAAGAAGAAACTCTGATTTAAGACTCTTCAATGGAGTCTCGGTATGTGATCAGTGCTTTTCTTCTGCTTCTTCTCCAGGAAATGGTGGAATCTCCAGCTGCTTGTGTATTCCAGATTTTGTGGATGTTTTATGGTGTTTAATGAGAATGGTGATGGGAGTGGAACGTGAGAAATGTGAAATGGTGATGGATGGCGTTGTGGTATTTTTCTCTCCAGAAAATTGTGTCTGAAAGGAGTGAGATTGAGTTCTATTTATAGAACTCATTTGATGAGTACGTAGCAGGAGCAGCTGGTGGTGGACAGTAATGCTGGAGTTTGTGAGTGGAAAGGTGAGTGTTTAAGTGGGTGATGAGCTGAATTTAGGGAGATAATTGGATTAGTGGGAGGATGATTGAGAGTAGCAGTGGAAGGGACAAAACGAGTATGGAAGAAAGGCTGGAGAATATGGGGCGGTGGTTTAGTTTAAAGAGAATGAAATTCTCTTTACTTCACGTTCGTGCGCTACAGACTGACGCTTTCAGCAGTATGGTCCGGGACTTAAGTGTTGTATGAAGTCCCGGACCGTAATATTGAAAGTCGAGAGATTGCTCTGCTTTGTGGTCCGGGACTTAAGGTTTGTATAAAGTCCCGGACCATGGTATGGAATCAGGTCGAGAATCCTTTCATTGTGTGGTCCGGGACTTAAGTTGTGTATAAAGTCCCGGACCATGCTTGAAATCCGGTCGAGAGATATGCCTCATTGTGGTCCGGGACTTAGGCTGTGTATCAAGTCCCGGACCATGCCTGAATTTAAGTCGAGAGTGGAGTCATATCGTGGTCCGGGACTTAAGTTATGCAACAAGTCCCGGACCATGTCTGTATTTAGGTCGAGAGTTGACTTTCTTGACTCCATTTAGCTTGTTTGAAAAACTATGGTCTCCAACAATGATTTGAACATGTTTCTTTTGAGATAAAAACCTGAAAAAGCACACAAAAACAATAAAAGAAGACAATTGCAACAAAAACATAAAATTGCTCATAAGACAGGAATTTAACAGTAAATGATAACAAATGAGGTATCAAAAGACCCTGTAAAAATAGGTAAATTCCTGACTTATCATATATTTTTTACGGGTTCATTTGACCACTCAAAGTCACGTTTTCGGGTTTTCTCGAAAAACGTGCGCTAAAGCTTTATTAGCGTTTTAATTCATTTTATGGATCTGTTTTCTTCGGGAATTGTTCCCGATTATTATTTAGGCATTATTAAGCCTTTTAAATCCACCTAAGACCATTGTTGAGGTCGTATTCCTCCTACGGTCACATAACGCTCAATTTAGCGTTTTTCACTTTTTAAGCGTTTTCTCTTTTCTTTTGGATTTATTTTCTTTACCAAAATTACTTAGGCATTATTAGGCCCTCAAATATCGTATTAGAGTAATTTAATCACCCTAATTAAGTTCGGGGTATTTCAACCTACCCCCCTTAAAGAACTTTGCCCTCAAAGTCGGTGAATTTAATATTATTAGTCACCCAAGTACTCAATACAAAGGTTATAAACTCTATATAACCTGACAAACTCCCATGTCTGACTGAATACATACCACACATTCAAACAGCATGTCACAGCATGCATAGCAACCAAAAATATCCTTGTACAAACTCTCAATGGGGGTCCATCCGCAGACAATTAGGCACTAAGTCCTCCCCCATATCGAGTGATCCCTCAGGTACCGGTCACGTTTGAACACTTACGCTTTCTGGTTCACGGTTGTCATGACATTGAGCACTTACGCTTTCTGGCTCTACGGTCCTTTGGTTCTGATCAAATTCATTTGCACATCTAGAGATTCCTCAGGCTCCAAAGTGGGTACTCTTCCCTGACCGGACTACTCATATCCGGCTGCCCTTGGAAAAAAGACAAAACACACACTACAAACGTCCTACCGGTCACTTAGTAACGTTGCTCGTCCGTTGTAATGGCTTCAAAACTAATCATCACCTCCACCGACTCACAACCAGCTTCACCTCCATGGTTTCGACCCCATACCGGTGCCTAGTCATGAAAGAACCACTAGCGCCCGTGGGAGCGGTTTCAAAAATTGATCCTCATTCTCAATTTTGGAGAGAACCATTTGTGTCAAAATCAGTTTGGAAATTCATTTTGAAAACTCAATACATCTCCAAGTTCCAATTTATGTTACTTTCACCTATTACTAATGCAATTACTTGTGGCCACTTATAGGGAGCTTCAAGAGTCATTCAACCCTAATGTGATCAGCATTGGTGTTGAACTATCCATCCACCCCAATTTGTGTTTGGTTTCCCTTGATCGCTAGCAAATCAAGTTCCACCTCCCACCTCAATTCACACAAACAAATAGTCAATCATCATTTCATTTTCTATCTTCTTAATCTTTCTAGTCATAATCATCAAGGCATACATTTACCAATTTCTAAAATTCCTTTACTTATTTGCTACTCATCTCATCAATTGTTACCTAATTTCTTCAATTACTATACCTAAGAATTCAAAGGTTAATTTCCAATTAGTTTTTCTATCCTGAAATCGTTCACAAGTCAAATCGATTTCTATCATCAAATTATTCCCAAATACGATCAAATCAAGTTACCTAGGGGCCTCACTTCCCACTAGGTTCAATATCGGTTTCATACCGATTTATACTCCTCAAATTCCTCAAACATACTCATTTCCCATACTATTACCATTCGGGGTTCTCATTCCCCTGGAGTTTCTCTACTCCTTTCCACTTCAAACCCCACAAATAATCAAATTTACACAATGAGTGGATACAAATGTTTATGTAACATAAGTACCAATCATCCACAACAAATTCTTTTGCGCTATGCGCATTGTAGTTTATGCACTATTACGTAAAACATACACTTCACGGTTTTCGCCCTACCCCCCTTAAAAAGGGATTACGCCCACGTAATCTACCATGTGTCAACATTGGACATAGGTCTAAGGCGTTCAGCTGTCATGGAGTGTTTTACTTCCATGCGGTCTATTATACAATGTATTCTGGTCAAAGGGTCTTAACCGTATCGTTGGTTAGTCCCTGCACCAAGAATTCTCATCGGAGTTTGTTTAACTCTTAATCGGGTTCAGTTCTAGCCTTAGAGGCTTCAAGGCATTGATATCCAGCCATTTCTACACTAGGTGTGTTAAACCTTAGAATTTGGGCCCACTAGCTTCCGATGCGCGACCCTGATAACCTAGGGTTTATTTACCCTTCTCGTTATGCTTAATGTGTTATGCATCACCCTTTTTATCCCTTTTTATCTTGGGAATAAGGTTTATCAATCGAACGTGGTATTCCTTTACCGTACGTGAACTCGATGAGTTACAGGTTTTATATCCAGCTCTCTGGAATTAAGGTACATACTGTTCGTACTCCCATGATTATTCACTGGGTTCCTTCGACTTATTGTCGGTTGAGGTTAAGTAACCACTTAGTTGTTGTGCTTCCTCTATTTTTAGTGGTTTCTAAATTATGCCCACTTACCGGTTTTGTACAAGTGTTCTTTACTCGTAGGACCTTGCATTTTCTATGCGTCAGTCCTTGTGACTTTCATAAGTCTCCTTTCTACTTTTACCACAATTGAAATTTCCCAAATTCCTAGCTATCCCATTAGATCATTACTGCACAAGTGCAATACCAAAACACTCAGTCCTATAGAGTGCAGAGGCGTAAACTCTAGGCGGTAAATCATTTATGCGATTGCAATAGGAATGCACATTGTTTCCTTGTTGTCGGTCTATTTACCATCTTGTATTTAACAACTCCATAGCCTTGTGTGATTTATTTACATATATTGGTCGCTTGCTGTGCACCATGTTCGTGTTTGCTTATGACCTTGGTTTCCATGGCATCCGTTATTTCATTAGCTTCCGCTCATGTATCTCTACCATTAGACAATGGTTCGCCATTTACTTGGCTGATTATATCATATGACATTCTTTTATATCTCCGAGCTCCTTGAGCGTTATTGATTTTTACACTTCAGGTTCGTACTTCACGTATTTCTTCTTAACCGATTACTCCTCGGTTTCCAATAATTGCTATCAAAGCATATTTCACATTGCTTGGCAATAATTGTATGCTCAAGCTTCACTACATTAGTAGTTCTAAAAGAGATACATCCTTTTCTTGGAGTCTATGTGTTCACCGCTCTCGCGGTCTCACATTAACAAAGGGTATCCTTGCTCGTTATTTATTAAACCATCCCCACTAGTGCCGTTTTTGGCAACTCTCCATATGGTTTCCAATAGGTTTTGCAACTGTTGGATCTCAGTATTGTAGTAGGTTCATGGCATACTAGCCAAGTTGCCTAGAGCTCTGCTCATCTTAGGTTGTTCACAAACATTGTTTCTCCGTATACCATCAAATGGTTTGGAGGTAACATTGGGCTCCATGATAAGATCATTGCATCACGCTTCCATCCTTTGGATGCCCCTTTTAAGCATCTTGGTATAGATCAGTACCATTTATTAATTTAGGGTATCCCCTGGTAAGTGGGATCCCTTCGGTGTTCTAACCGAGTGTCCATTCTAGTTCTCTTGTGTTTTATCACGACATTAGTTTGACACCCTTTCTGGATTGCTCCTAGGTGTTACCGAGTTATGCCCTTACCTTTGGCTAACTTATGGGTATGTTCGGTTTACTCCGCATTGCGGTCCTAGATTCCAATTGATCCCGTTTAGGGTTATAATGTCTCCCGTTCTTAGGGTAGACCACTGATGCTTTTCCTTATGCTTATAACTCGTTTGATATTACCTTCAGTGGTGAACGGTATCCTCCGGTACCTTAGATGATCACTCTGGGTATTTATCCCGTTCATTGAACTTTGATGTGTTCTCATCAGGCATTTGCCTCACTGTGTTTAGACCGGGTATCCATTCCGGCTATTTCATGCTTTTGTTTCAAATTCTTGAGACATATCCAATGTCTTTAGTCAATTACTAGTGCTTCTTGCACTTCCTAACTCTCAACCGTTCTCTTGGAGCGTGTTCATGACTCTTTTAGCTTTGTAAGCTTGTCTGTGTTCTTTGTTCGTTTGAGGTGTCCAACTGTTTCGGTTCGAATTTACCTTATGGTCCATAGAACGGAGCTGACTACTTCCCCTGTTTCGTAAACTACATGTATACATACGTGGGGCACCTTATTGGTACGTTACCACTTACCCGACTAACTCACAAAAGGGTCTATCAGGTCCGTAAGCTCCTTCGGAGTGTGGTCGTCCCACATCCCGTATTTGGGTACACTCGTAGTGCTCGTCACACGCCTAGGTGAAGTATTCTATTGTCAACTCCTCTTGTATCATTCTGTGACACTCACCGTGATTCTTCTGGTTTGGTTTTTAAAATCTGAGGTTTAAAAAGAAGTTTGGGTTTGAAAGAAAAAGTTTGTGTCTGAAAGAAAATCTTGGGTTGAAAGAAAAATTTTCATGGTGTTGCCATGTCCGAGATACCGACCAAGTCTAGCTTCTTGCTGACTGGTATGTTCGTTAATATGGTGGTCAGGCCGTTAGGCCCTTCCAAGGTTTGGTTCTACAAGTTTTTAGGATTAGTGATCCTATAATTGCTTCAATCTTCATGGTGGTACTTTAGTAAGTACTTGTTATTTGTTATACGTCTTCCAATTTGCCTTGTAGTTGCGCGGGTAGGTCGGGTTTCAGGTTAACAAACATGGTTACGGTATTGTTTCCATCCAAATTTGGTGTTTTTATTGGATCTTCCTTTGATCTTAGTGATCAATCTTTTGAGTAACTTCTCAGTGTTCTTGACAAGGTTGTCGATAGTTCGGTGCTTTCCCGGTCCTTGAGGTACTCCGTGTACCCTGCTTCGTAGCTCGTTTCCATGCTTCTATGGTGGCTACCGAGGTTTGACTTATCCCTAGGAACTACGTTGTAGTCCTGTCGGTGTATGTCTTATGAATGCCCCCATAGTTGTTTGGACTATGTTATTCGGGTATTACTGCCTCTTGGCATTGTAGGTTGTGAGTTATCCATCCTTGACTAAGTCCTTAGTTGGTTTGTATACCATTAACGGTATTATTATGCATTTGCAATCCGAAGACTCTCTTGTCTCGGGTTTTGTTTTCTCAGCCTTTTCGCTTCACTACACGGTTATGCTCCTCTTTTTGTTGGCTTACGCATGGTTCTCACGACTGCGAAGCATGTCGCCCCATGGTGCTGCAAATTTCAGTTATCCGATGGTTAGGATTCTCAATCAACCGCCGTTAAGTACGGTTATTGTCGTTTAAACGGGAACCATCTTCGAGATTCCAGTTCTTGGAATCTACCGTATGACTGGTTCTTTCTCTCAACAAAATTTATTTTACAACTGCCAGATCGGGTCTTCCCGAGTGTGAGAGGTCTTTCCATCTCTCTGGCGTTCTTTCCCCAACTTTAAAACGGGGGTTGCGGAGGGCGGGTTTGGTTATGTAGGTATCCAGATCACACTGGAAGTTCCTAACTAGCGTACCTCGCACGCTAATCGCTCTGATACCACTTTTTGTAACACCCCTACCGGTAATCACACAATTATCTCCTAACCCGTCTCAATCACCAACAACAATGCAGCGGAATCCAAACTACAACCGGTGGGTGATACATGCCGTTAGTCACCCACGTGACTAACAAGGCCAAATCCAATCCAAACAAACAATACAAATACAATATCGGTCTGATGGGTCTTATACCGAGTATACTACACGAATATTACATTCCAATTCCTTATTCAAATCTCATCTCAAATACAAACCTCAAACCAAGTTATACAAATACAATATCCATTTCATACTATACCGAGTCTACTACAAATCCCGCTTATCAATAACATATTGTACTTACAAACCCACAATACACTAACACAATTTCTTAAACAACTACCCATGTTAAATAACAACCCCGTCCTACTCTCGAACGGTTGACGGCTTCATTGTACCTGGAAAATAAAAACGATGCCCTAGGGGCTCGGCAAAATTGCTGCATATGAAATTTGCATACCCCGCGTACTAGCGAGGGTACGCCGACTATTTGGTCGAGAACATGCGGTTTATTTTAATTCAAACAGCATGCAAGGCATCAATACATTATATATGTATTTTAACACAACCAAGGTTCAACCAAGAACACAAACACTAACACACACACATCAAAGGTTAGTTTAATATGTTCTTTACTTAGGCTTAAGGGTTTCTACCTCTTTATGCCTTACTCATTCGCTCATTGTCTTACCCACTCTCTTGGGTACTCTTACGCGCAAAATCAAACAAGTTCTACAATACTCAACTCAATTCTCCACTCAAACTCAATTTCTCAAGTCTCTCAAGTTTCAACTCAATACTCAATACTCAAATTCTCAAATCAAATCTCAAACCAATACTCAAAGACATCTCTTAAGTCTTAGCCACGACCTCCGGGTAGGGTCATACACAAGACCCACCACCGGGCTTACAAATACAAAAGGAGATATGCAGTTAGCTCCTCAAGTTCTCAAATGTCCAGTTCTCTACCGGACTACTCAAATTCCTAAAACTCCTCTCTTGGAGTCATTTCACAATCTCATGGATTCGCCTAGAGGTATCTCTCTCGATAACATCTATTGCCTTAGGGAATTCCTCAATGTCTAGTATTCTAAGATTTAAGGTTTTACCCAACTTATCGAATACTCTCACGTTCGGGACATTGTTCATTTTAGTCGGTTCCTCTCATTGGGGTTCGACTATCTTTCTAAGGGGTTTGGTGATCCCTTACCATACTTTATTTCTCTCAAGGTTCAAGTTTGAACACTCATCAATCCTCTAAATAGAGGTTACTTAATACTTCCACCAATATTAGTTTTGTGGACTAAGTCAATTCGGTTCTCTAACCGTTATCGGGAGTTTACTAATTCCCTTACAATTCTCTCACGTTCTAGTGAGTTCGTAGTTTATGTTATCGTTTCTTGGTTCGATAGTTTTAGTGGGTTTCCACGTTTTTGTTAAATCACAACTTGACTCTTTCTTAGAGTCTCTAATCAAACAAGACTCAACTATGAGTCGAACTACAATACACATTCAACATTCAAGCAATTCATTCACAATTCACACATTTCATGAATTATACAAACTTCAGTTTAATCCACAATCCAACCACAAGCAATACAATACAATCACAAGACAGTACACACAATCCGATTCATGCATTTATCTTGTTAGGTGATCACACAGTCAAACAAGCACACAAATCAGAGTAACCAAGTTGGGATACACGGCATGAGAAAATCGTACCTTTCATCGGGGTTAACTTTACCGGGTGTTCTCACATTTCTCGGTTCACACTCGTTCCTCGAGTCTTACTCTTGAACCACTGATAATATTTCAAATTAATTTAAAGTACTACGGTATATAAACTAGTAGTCCCGTAATTAACCCCGTTATCCCGTTATTTCGGTTTTACTTAGTGTACTTAGTTCCTCAACTTACTCACTCACTTCCCAACCTTTGTTTATACTTCTTAGGACCTTTAAAGGTCACCAAACAACTCCTAAACATCATCTAAAACCAATACCAATCAATCCCCCATGTTTAGAGCCCTTTAAAACACTCACGGTTGAATTCTGGGGGTGGTCCGGGACTTGGTCCGGACCCAAAGCCCCAGACCAATACTGTTGTGTACTCTCAGCCATATTTTCTACCCTGGTCCGGGACTTGGTCTTGGACCTAGGTCCCAGACCAATCCCAGTTTTTACTCTAGTCTTGTTTTCTGATGCGGTCCGGGACTTGGTTCCTATCCTAAGTCCCGGACCCTGCTAAAAACTACTATTAAGGTATATTTTCAGCCCCAAATCCACCCTTAATCCACACTCAAACTTTCCCTAATCTTTCCACAAGTTTCCTACATGTTTAAACACACTTAAATACTCCTTAAACCACCTCAAATCCTTGGTCACATTCACTACCCAATTCTTGTTCAAATTCACAAATCCAAATTCTCACATTTTGCATTTTGCACTCTTATGCATTTCTAACTTCTTCTTGGCATCTTACACTTTGGTCTCTTTCATTTTGACCATTCCAAATCCTTCCTGGACAATGCATCTCTAAAACCCAAGTCCAACTCTCATTTTCCTAAGTCTTGCACACTAACTCATTTCTAGAATTTCTAAGTTACCAAACCTCATTGTGCTACAGATTTTTATCTCCCTCTTTCTAGTTCTCCAAATATCATTTCAAGGTTATTACTCAACTCTAAACAACCCAATTGAACACCTAAGTTCTCTCACTTACCAAGCCACCTAAAAGCACTTCTTTCTACTAAAATTATACCATAACCTCCCCATAAATCTTACATCCTCAACTTCATCAATTCTCACCAAATTTCATTCCTAGTCTAGCCATAACCATAAGGGTCCTACCAGCACTCAATAATTCCATCCAAATTATCCAAACAACAATATAGCTCCAAATTCAAATGCAATGGCACTTAGGCCCTTAAATCAACACAAGTTCACAATTCTCTCAAATATCAACCAAACACATCACTAGCACAAGTTTTTGGGTTTCATCCCTTTAATTACCCATTCCCAAAATTCTAAAACAATCAAAATACATTAAGGTGGAATTCCTACCTTAAGTTTTCCAAGTTCCTTTTCAATTCTCCTTTTTCTTCCTCTTCTCCATTTCAGTCAAGTGGCCAATGGAATTTCCCAACTCCATCCAAACACCCAAGAAACACAAAATTTAACATAATTAAAATCCTAAACCCTTGGAAATACACTAATCCGATGAAGGGGCTTAAAGCACAAAATTCTAGGGTTTACCTTTGGAGTTTTAGGAGGGGTTTTCACCCTTGAATCAAGAAGGGGGTTCCACCACCATTGGAGTGTTGAAACAAAGCTCCAAAACAAGAAGAAAACAAGGCATCAAATAGGGGAAAAATCAGCCAGCCTAGGAAGTGGAGAAAACTGAGATTTTTGATGGAAATTTTTACCTTAGGAGAAAGAGGAGACTCCAAGCTTCAAGAATATGTCATTTTCTCTTCATGGGAAAAACCCATGGAGATGAACTTCATAATTTTACAATTTTGAAAAGAGAGGAAGGTAGAGCTTGATGAGGAGATGAAGAATATGTATTTATTTTTCTGATTGGAGCTTTAATGAAGCTAGAGCATGGAGGAGAAGATGGAGTAGCCATGGAATCTTGGTGAGGAGCTCCAAAATTGGAAGCTTGGGGAGGAAGAAGGAGCAAGTCGGTAGAGAGGAAATAGAGGAGGGAAAAGAAAATAAAGGAGGAGAGAGAGGGAAAAGGTGGTTTAGTACTTTTTGCTTTTTCTTTTATTTCTAGCTTATTTACTAGTAGAGTGGTATGTTTTGCTGAATAAAAACTGGCCCTATATATATTACAAGCTGGAGCGTTTTTCGTCTTTTACTGAAAGCGCTCGTTAAGTTACCCGGTTTAGCACTATTCACTAACCGGGCCCGTTTTCTGGATTTTTTCTCGTTTCTTTTATTTTATTAGTTCTTAAGCTTCCATTAATGTTTAATTATAGTTATTTGATGAACTATAATTTTTACGGGTTCATTTGACCACTCAAAGTCACGTTTTCGGGTTTTCTTGAAAAAACGTGCGCTAAAGCTTTATTAGCGTTTTAATTCATTTTATGGATCCGTTTTCTTCGGGAATTATTCCCGTATATTATTTAGGCATTATTAAGCCCTTTTAAATCCACCTAAGACCATTGTCGAGGTCGTATTCCTCCTACGGTCACATAACGCTCAATTTAGCGTTTTTCGCTTTTTAAGCATTTTCTCTTTTCTTTTGGATTTATTTTCTTTACCATAATTACTTAGGCACTATTAGGCTCTCGAATATCGTATTAGAGTAATTTAATCACCCTAATTAAGTTTGGGGGTATTTCAGATAATCTCAGTGAAGAGAGAAAAATAACATTACAAACATTACATGGAATATATGAAGACATGATAAAAGATGTTGATGCATTACTAAAAATAGATAAGAAAAAAGACTAACAGTAATTAAATAGTTGTATTCAACTAATTAATCATACCCAAGATATTAATACTCTTAAACAAATTTCAAATAGACCAATAGTAATTAGAGAAGAAAAAAGACAAATAAATAGGAAACTTGAATTACTAGAAACTCATAAAAAATAGAAAAATGGAAGATATAGAAATCTTTAAAAGATTAGAAAAAATACAATAAAGATTGGAAGCTATAGAAAAAATGTTAAGAAGAGTAGAGATAATAAATCAATTAACTCATGAGAGAATAGGAAAGTTTGATATTAAAAAATCAAAAATTAAAGAATCAGAAGTTAGTTTCGCACCATCTTATACAAAAGATATATTTGGAGAAGAAACTGAATCGTTAAAACTAAATAGCAGACAACCTAAATATTTAGAAAATAGCTTAAAATTTCTAGATAAAATAAGACAAAAGCAATACGAACGATCAGAACAAAAGAAATAATTAAAAGTGGATGAAAAGAATAAACGGTTAAGAATAGAAGATAGTGAGACTATTATGGAAAGAACTAGAACTAGATATAGAAAGGCTTACGGAAAGGTTTGAAGAGATAAATATGAATGATGTGGAAGAAGGAACTAGTGGAATAAAAGCTCCACTTATAAAATACGAAATAGATAATAATGAAACGTATTATTCTAGAAATAAATATAATCCTTATAAGAAAGAAAAAGTAGAAATTACTAGTCCATATAAACCGAAATACTTTTTAGAAACACCAATAAATAATGAAGAAATTAAACTCAATTTAGACTGTATAATTGATATAGAAAAAACAATTAAAGGATGGAGTCAAAATATGAAAAATTCATTATTAAATAAGTTAAGCGAAGGATGGGCAATAGATAGAATGTTCAACTATATAACATACTCATTCGCCGGAAATTTAGAAAATTGGTGGGCAGGAGTGTCACCAACTACAAAAGCAATAATACAACAAAGTTTTGTCACAATGGGTAATATCGATTTAGTTGTACAACTTATAGAAAATCTATTATATATAGAATTCTATGGAGAAGATTGGAATACAAAATCAGATCAATTAATAGATTTAGAAAGAAAAGAAGCAACCTATAAGATTGAACACTTGATTATATGTGATATGAAATATATATACGAGTATACTTGCGAATTCAGTAAATATTATTATATCATTTATGAAGAAAATGAACCAGAACTCAATCAATCTTGACTACATAAATATTTCTTGAAACTACCAAAACAATGGAGTAAATATTTCACCAGAGAATATGAGCTTTATCTGCAAATAAATCTAGCAATATTAGATACATTTGGAGCTAGAGAAACCTTTGTAAGAGAAAGAATAGCATAAATATGTGCCAAAAAAAACTTTATAAACAATCTAATAAAGTAAAAGCAAGATTATGGTGTCCAACAAATACATATGAAGGACCAAACCAATGGGGATGCAGCAATATACCATATATAAGAAGGAAAAAATTCAAAAAAGCAAGAAAACCAAAATATATTAAGAAATTTAGGAAAAATAAACATACTATAAAAAACCATATAAATTTAGAAAATACAAAACAAAACCTTGAAAAGGCTGCAAATGTTGGAATTGTAATGAACAAGGACATTATGCACATGAATGCACAAAACCAAAAGGTAAAAGGGTTAACGAAATAATATTTTATACAGAAACTAAAGAACTAAGCACAGATAATTCTGAAATAGAAAATATATATTATATTAATAGTTAATATTCTTCAGAAGAATCAAGTATGAGTGATAGTTCATCAGAATGAGTGAAATAAGTGAGATTGTTGATAATAAAGAAGAATATGAAGATACAGGAAGCTATGCAAACACGAATACAATACGAATCAGCCATGGAAGGCTATGCCCGAAATCAATGACGACTGGATCTAACTTAGAAGAGCACTAGGATTCAAGACTGTAGCGAGAATCCTGGAACAAGAAGCTGAAAAAGGATTTGGACTCTTGAAAGGAAAAGACAAGTGGATTATTTTGATAAAAGGAGGAACAAAAAAAGAATTCATGTACGGTTAGAATAATCAAACTTCCTCGGCAATACAAGAATAATAGAAGCATTATTGTAATAGTAATAACACTAGTGTAATAGTTAAAGCATTATTGTCTGGTATGATATATATTGAATTAAATTTTATATAGTATTTATTTTAATAATACATTTATATAAAAATATATGTCAATATTTATTTAAATTATATGATATCTATTTTACAAATTAGATATGATATAAATTTATAATTATTTACTTTATATATAATATACATAAAAAGTAAATATATAAATTATATTTAAACTATAAATAATACACATTTATATAAATTATATATAATGTGTATTAACAACTGTATACATAGTACATATACTTTAATATTATTTTAATTATAAATGATATATATATTAATATTTATAAAAATTATATATATAGTATTTATTAAAATTAAGATTGTAATTATTATTATTTACATACATGAGACAATATTAATATTATTATATAGTTAATTTTTTTAATTATAAATTATACATGACATATAGATTAGTATTTATATAATATATATTAATATTTTAAAATAAAATAATATAATATATTTTTTATTAATATTAATATATATTTTTTTAAAACTGAAAACGGGAGAAACAAAATTATTGAAAATACAAAACGAACAATCACAAAGGTCAATAAATTCATTTCCTTTTACTTAATACCCCGAAGTGAACGCCCCTTAATCTTATATTCCCAATGGACCTAGAATTCTTATGCAAAATAGCTTTATGTTTTAATATTTTAATTTATATAATATATGTGTGTATTTATATAAATTGTATTTAAACTATGAAATGCAATAAATTATATATAATGTATATTAACAATTAGATATATTAGATATATTTTGATATTTATTCTAATTATAAATTATAATATTTACTTAAACTTTAAATAGTATTTATTATTATTTACAACATGATATAATATTAATATAAATTATATAATATATATTAATAATTATTTATATTATAAATGATAAATGATATATATTAGTATTTATATAATATATATTATTATTTAGAATTATAAATAATTTACATAATATTTTCCAAGTTATTAATATATTATTTTTAAACTGAATGTGGGGAAAGAGAAATTATTAAAAATGTAAAACTAGCAACCATAAAAGAAAAGAATTCGTTGAACGCCCCTTAAATCTTATATTACCAATGGAACTATAATTGGTATGCAAAATCGTTTTATTTTTTAATCAGCTTGTCTTGGCTACAACCTACTTAGCTAACTTTGGCTACATCCACCTACTATGAGGCTTTATTTTTTTCTTTTTTTTTATCACAAACACTTTAAATTGTTATAACTTTTAATATATAAATCCAAAATGAAAAAAAATTATATCATTGTTTACGTAAATTCAAGCTCTTCAAAACAAGATCAGTCATGGATATATTTTGACAACTTTTTTTAAAAAATATTCTTACAGGTAAAAGAAAATTTGTACAGATGGTCATATAAACATGTACACATGTTCATTAAAACATGTACATCCACACGTAAAAACATGTACATCATCGCATTAAAAATATACAGATGATCACATAAATCTGTACAAATCATTGAATATGTACATTATTAAATTAAAATCTGTACATATAAGAGAGAAAACTTGTACAGATGGTCATACAAACATGTACACATGTTCATTAAAGAACATGTACATTCTCACATTTGAACATGTACATCGTCACATTAAAACTTGTACATTCTTACATTAAAATATGTACATACATCCCCACATTAAAATATAATCATGTACATCTAAAAATAATTTTTTAAAAAGTTGACAAAATATATTCATGAGTGATCTTGTTTTGAAGAGCTTAAATTTAGATAAACAATGATATAATTTTTGTTCATTTTACACTTATATATTAAAAGTTACAATATTTTAAAATTATTGTTATTATAATATAAATAAAGAAAATTCTTTAAAAAAAAGGAAACACACGCGTAGCGCTTCCTCCATGTCTACGTGAATCGTCCCTCTGTTCCTCCCATATTCCCATATTCCCATATTTTTTGTTTTAGTTTGGTTAAAATATCAGATGTAGCTATCATAGGTGTAGTCAGTTGTAGCGAAGATTTTGCCTTTTTTAATATATTTGCCGACTAATAGATTCCGTTGACATTCTGTTGGTATTTTGTTAACAATTACCAATGGAATTAATTAACTATGTAATTTGCGTTTGTAAATTGTAAATTTTTAGTGGTGATTAATGCTTTGCGATGCTTGTTGTAAATTTTCCTCTCATGATTATGGAATACTTAGGATGCGTTTACTTCGAGGCGAGGAAACGGAATGGAATCAGGAAAGAGAATGGAAAGGAAAGGAAAAAAAAATCCCCCGAATTAAGAAGTCTGTTTGATTCTAACACAGAAACGGAATATAATTCTCACTGATTGTCTTTGCTGTTGTTTGGTTTCGAAGTGAGAAGTGTTAATACTTAATTATATTTATGAATAATATATTAATATTTATCTAATTTGTATGTAACACTAACTAATATTTATATAAATCATATAGCATATATAAATAGTTTTCAAATTATAAATGATATATGTTGTTAGTGAGCAATATAAATGTAAAAAAAGTGCATAACATTATAATAACATTAACATAACTAATTAAGGCATAAAACCATCAAAATTTGTGATTTTGCAACTCATAAATTAAACGGACAAATTAATTACGAATTTAAATGTTGTTAGTGAGCATTATAAATGTAAAAAAAGTGCATAAAATAATAATAACATTAGCATAATTAATTAAGGCATAAAACCACCAAAATTGGTGATTTTACAACTCATAAATTAAATGGACAAATTAATTACGAATTTAAATGTTGTTAGTGAGTATTATAAATGTAAAAAAAGTGCATAAAATAATAATAACATTAACATAATTAATTAAGGTATAAAACCACCAAATTTGGTGATTTTGCAACTCATAAATTAAATGGACAAATTAATTACGAATTTACATGTTGTTAGTGAGCATTATAAATGTAAAAAAAAGTGCATAAAATAATAATAACATTAACATAATTAATTAAGGCATAAAACCACCAAAATTGGTGATTTTAGAACTCATAAATTAAATGGACAAATTAATTACGAATTTAAATGTTGTTAGTGAGCAATATAAATGTAAAAAAGTGCATAACATTATAATAACATTAACATAATTAAGGCATAAAACCACCAAATTTGGTGATTTTGCAACTCATAAATTAAATGGACAAATTAATTATGAATTTAAATGTTGTTAGTAAGCATTATAAATGTAAAAAAAGTGCATAAAATAATAATAACATTAACATAATTAATTAAGGCATAAAACCACCAACATTGGTGATTTTACAACTCATAAATTAAATGGGCAAATTAATTACGAATTTAAAGGTGGTTAGTGAGTAATATAAATGTAAAAAAAGTGCATAACATTATAATAACATTAACATATGTTGGGAAGAATAATTATAAGCTAAAAAAAAGAAGAACTAATTGAAGATAGAAGACGTAATTATAAGACTAATTGAAGATAGAAGAAGTAATTATAAGACTAATTGAAGATAGAAGAAGTAATTAGAAGTTGCCAAATAAATAAAAAACACAAAAAATAAGTACTTTAATAAACATAATAATTAAGCATAAATTAGCAATAATTTTTTTTTAAAAAAAACCAACTATGGCAACTTAATGAAATTCGAAGATTAGGAGAATGTAGAATTAGGAGAATTGAGAGTTGGAGAATTGTGTGGAGAATGGGGGACATTTAGGGGTTTATATAGAATTTTCAGCCTGCTTGAAACCGCCCCAAGGCCAGAGCGGCTTCAGTGCCAAATTCCGGATAACCTTATGCGTGAGATCCGGGGAAAATCTTGGATTGACGGCTCTGATTGGCTGTCCAGATTTTCCAGATAAGGGGCAGTAGCGGACTCAGAAATTTTGTCAGGGGCTAAAATTTTTTTTTGGCATTATCATTCTTTAAAAGTTTATATTATGTCAAATTTTTTAAAAATTTATAAGAGTATTTAATAAATTTTCAAAATTTTCGGGGGGCTCCGTCTGCCTCTAATAAGGGGTTGGTTTGCAAAGAAACCGCCTCGACTTAAAGGCTGCTTTCGACATATTTGTCTGAAGCCGCCCCGACCCTAGGGCGGTTTCAAGCAGAAAAATGTAGAAGCAGTTCTGCTCCCGGGGCGGTTTCTGGCAAGCTGCCCCGACCCCCCGACCCCGGGGCTGCTTCTTTACATTGTTTGACACATCCACATAATTTTTTGTAAAAAAAAAACCACATGTATTTTTTTATGAGATCGGTATTTTTACACAAAAATTTTCAGTGAAAATGAATACTACTACCTCCCTCCCATCAGCCACATTTTTTCTCACCAGCCATATCTTTTCACATCAATATTTAACATTTAAGATAACGATAATTTTATAGAACTAAAATCGTCAAAATATAATTTATTATGTAAGTAATCTATTGCATAACTTAAATTTATAAAATTATTTTATCTTATACGTTAAATATTGAAGTCAAACAATATGTTCCAATAGTAAATAAGACACTCAAGGTGGGACGGAGGTAGTATGATAAATACCCTTCTAAAAAGAGGGTTTTCATTCTCACTCGGGTCAACCAAACATACCCTATACACAATATACAAGTTGTAGCTCTGCAAGGTAGTCCAATCCGATGATAAAACCAGAAATACTGTATAAGAGCAGTAGAGCATCCTCTTCCAAAAGCATGAAAGCATTACCAACCGCTGACTAATGATTGCACCGGCAGAATGTGAACATGGAATCAGAAACGGGTTTTAATTGCTAAATCCCATCTCTTAATCACATGTCTAGCTTCAGTATCAGAATCTTCCAAGGCCCAAAAATGTCCCACAGGGCTTTTCAGAAGAAAAACAAAAAGGAAATGTACAAGCGGACAAAATTCTCGAGTTCACTTCTCCACTCTCTCCTCTCAACGACATCTCCT
This sequence comes from Limonium bicolor, assembly GCA_023374045.1. Lineage (NCBI taxonomy): Eukaryota > Viridiplantae > Streptophyta > Magnoliopsida > Caryophyllales > Plumbaginaceae > Limonium > Limonium bicolor. Next base: position 244,328,727 of record CM041781.1, on the reverse strand, counting down.
GGAAGAAGTGGTACCAAATAGTATTAACAACTCTTGGCATGTTTTGAGACAGTGTCACCAACTATCAGGATGCAAAGACGACTAAAATCAAGCCCGGCTAAGAGGTAGAACAATATCTTTCATCGTCTCATACTCTGCCATGCTCATTTTCGCTCCTTCCAACACCTGCATTGGTAGTTTACAAAACAATTCAAATCATAACAGCTCATATGAAGAGAACCAAACAAGCCGTATTTTATAGGAAACGTTTCAGACAGATAGGTGATACATAGGAAAGACACCCTATTTCAACATAAGCAGAGACTTTTAGATTGGTGAGAACAAAAACTAACCTTTGACATCGACACCCTCTTGCTACTTAGTTGGGGAGCCAACCCTGGGATTCTACAAACAGATAGAGCGTCAATGAACAACAGAACAATTACTTGCCACTGCTTCATCCTAAATGGAGGAAGTGCCTCCACAAAAGACATTGTGTCCAGTAAACATGCCTGCACAATACAAGTTTATTCCTTGTCAAATGAACAAAATCCAATGCATACTAACAGATGATTGCTTCTTCAAAACGCTGATATGTCATCAAAGCAAAAAGCAAAAGGAGCTCATCAAGGAAAAAAAAGAAGGTATAGATCTTACAATTCTCTGTTCCAGAGTAGATATTGGGGTTGCTAGTTTAAGATCAGAAATGACACCAGGCAATGCTCTTGCTAAACAACCAGACATAGTTTGCTTGATTTCAGAGGAACGGCCATCCGGCAGCAATATCTTTTTCAGGTACTCTCTTCCGTTGGTATTCAAAAACTCTTCCTGGTGACTATCATCTTTACCATAGATATAGGCTACCGATGATGACGTTGTCCAAGTGAACACCGCATTCCAAATTGTTGCAAACGGTGACAACTAGAAGTCACGCACACATTGTTTTGTCAGATTTTAAGAAAAACAAAATAACCCTTGAAATTTCAGTAGAAACATACTTACAATCAAGCTGAAACCATCTGGTGGGGAATCAAACCACGAGTCCTCGGTATCAAATCCATCAATCTCAGGGATGGTTGGCTTTTCAGGCCATTTGCCCAATTCTGACTTGACATGTTCTTCCTCACCGGCACTTTCAGTTCCACTTTGGACAGTATCTTCTGGCATTAATACAATGCCAGCCGCAGACACTATTCCACAATATTAGTCAACAACGAATTCCTTATTAGAAAAATGTTTATGGCTGCAAAAGGCATGAAAAGATGTCATGTAGGCACAGCAAAACCATACCAGCTTCATCCACTTCAGACTTTCCTGACACAACAGCCTCAGCTGCTTCGGCTAAAGCCGCTGCACAAGCATTAGCCGAAGCAAATCGAAGGTCATCCTCATCACCCCTTCCAGCACCTTTTTCTGAGGGCAATTCTTCACCCTCGAGCTCTTTATACTCACAAAGATTGCTCCCACTAGCACTGCTACTTTTTTCATCAGCCCAGGTAACTGTTCGGTTATTTCTTCTAGCACTGGAAGATTTCAGAGAGGATTTTATTGCACTATGCCTCTCCTGTGTATCGGATGAAGAGATCCTGCTCTCAATTAAACTGATCTTGCTATCAGGATGAATATTATCTTGGAGTATTGTTGAGTCAAGTTTGCATCTCCTAGGATCATTCTGCACACAGGAAGGGGAGTTTTTCAGCCCCTTGCAGTAAGTCCCGGGATCACTGCACTTGGTTTTTCCTTTTACTATTCTGGGAATTTCATTTGTGTCACTTTTAGAAGTTTCTGCTGTGGGTTTTGAAACAGTGTATTCATCCTGATTGATAATAGCACTAGTGAAGTCCATATCAGATATCAGGGATGCCTTTCTAGATTGGCGGCCTGAACATAATTCACATAAATGAACATTAGGTTTTATGTATTACTATTCTGGGAATTTCACAGGGATTTCTGCTCGTAAAACTCAGACATGTAAGAAACAAAAGAGTTCATATTTCACCCATACTTTGATATACAAAAGGTTACATTTCTTACCATTTTGCAATGGTTTCTCTGAAGGCAAAGGCTTGGCCTCCCCATCATGAAGAATGCTCTTTGAAACACTATATTCATCATCTGTTATAATGACACTGTTGAACCCCAATTCTTCAATAGCTATACCTTTGTCTTTGTTCAACTTGATCACCTTGGGCTCTGAACCTGTATGAATGATTGTAATGTTGCATATTCAAACAGGAAACCAGAGAAAACACGAGGATATGATCTCAATTACCTTTCTTCTCGAGATACGAAGATACCAGCTCAGTGTTATGATTCCGCCGAGGTACAAAACCTTCAATAGCATTTGATGGACCAGCCCACTCCTCCAGAGACACCAGCATACTTTCAGTTTCTTTATTTTCCTGAATAGTTAACTTAGACAATCCCAAATTCATATTGTTCTCCAAGCCCCTCTCATCCTCCACGTCAAGGTTTGCTTCCTCAAACATACTCAATATCTCATTAATTCTAGCATTGTCAAATGTCAAGCATCTCTGAGCAGGTAAACTCGCAGAGAATGTTGAACTGTTAACATTACATCCGGTTGAGCAATACTTAGACATCTCTTGGAGGTCATAAATCTTTTGCTCTTTCTTAGATAGTCGATAACGCCCCTTCCGGGACCGTTCTGTAGGCAAGGGATTTCCACATAAGGGGTAACCACACAAGTCAGCAATTGAGCGTTCCGTAACTACATCCTCATAGTCACTCTTAGACATCAAGGAAAATGCTGCAAACAGCTGGTTCAAATCTCTAATTCCTTCCAAAAGGGCAAGCTGTATTTTATGCACAGCCTTGCTTACGATGGTAATTCGATTGCTTTCCATTTAATAAGTAGAGAAGAAAGACCTGGAAAAAGGCACACAAAAAAAAATGTTAGGCAAAGCAACTTACACTTCAGCAAGCAAACCTACGGAAAGGTTAAAGAGAGAGAAAGTTCAGCCAGACATGCCCAGATTCAATGAAACCCGAGTATTAAAACAGAGATAACAGCAGAGAGGAGAGGGAGAGTGAGAGATCATTGTCATAGTCTGACATTAACAATTATTGGCGGAGTTATAAAATGACACCCATGGTGCCACAATGGAACCATTGCGTTTGAGCGAAAAGTAACCGCCATGAACGACACTGCACCTAGCAAATATGACACTACAACCACACAACACAATAAAACAAACGTCATTTGTTCCACCTAGTTTGGAAAAAACCACTCTTCCCAATTCCAGCTCATCGAGAGAAAGTCCGGCTTGCGCTAAGAAGCCACTAATAGCTTACACGAAAATCGATACAAACGATCATAAGGCTGTAGATAGCTATCATGAGGCATAAGCCCTTCATCACGATTTTGAAATAAACGATCATAAGGCTGTAGACAGCTATCATAAGGTCTAGGGTTACTACATTTTGATAGGTTTTGTAATCATCGATTCAAGCAATTGCAATCAGCCACCGTGGTAACTATTGTGTTTCAGATAGGGGAAAAATCACCACCGTAAACACCGGCAACACTCATGGCCTTTAGGGTTACTACTACTGATGCAGAAGAAAAAAATCTATAGAAGAATAAAGAGAAAGCCTAACCTGCAGGATTTCTTCTTCTTCGAGCGTCAGACAAAGAGCCCAGAATCGGAGAAGAGCTGCGGTTGTATAATTAGTTCAGAGATTTGCCGAGAACAAGCAGTGGAGGATGACAAGAAAACTAACCTGATGTCCACTTGGGGATCTTATTCTTCAAGCAGCCAAATCGGAGAGAGCGCAGTTCTCTGCGACTGTAAGTTGGGAGGATAATTTGCGGAAAGAAGAAGCGGGGAAGGGGGAAGGGGGAAGGAGAACTTGATTTCGCAGACGGGAGCGTTGATACGGAAGAGTAATGTGAATATTGAACTTTATAGAAACTTGCAGAAGAAAATAAACTTAATTCGTATCATGCAAAAAACCCCATTTGTTTTACAATTTTTAACTTTCGACGACCCCGGTAACTGAGCTCTTCTACTAATCATCTTGTCTAGTGTTTCGAGAAGAGTAAGAAGAAGCATGGGAGGAGGAGGCGAGCACGGGCACGGCGATTTCAGGAACAAAGTATGGAGTCTGAGTGGAGGCCCTTACTGTCGTCCCAAGCATTGGAAGCGTAATACCGCCTTCACCCTGCTTGGCATCTTCGCCGTCTGCGTCCCTATTGCCATGAAGTCCGCAGAGCTCGAGCAAAGACCTCACATGCCCGTCCGTCCAATTCCGTCACAGATGTGGTGCAAGAACTTTGGGAACAAAGAATATTAGTAAAGCATGCGTGTTTTTTTTTTCTTTGATATAAACTTTTGCATCTGATATATATTACTCATAAGTCATTTGCAATATTACAGACACAAGTGTGAGGGTTGTGGCCAGTTTACCCCACAAGCTAGAGCAACAGCAACGGGTAGATCCCCCTTTTCCAAATCTTCCAAGAAGTACCGACATTAAAGAGTTTAGTAACTAGGAAAATAGGAAATTATTTGAAAGTAGCATTACATTCATAAAACTAAACTTGAAACATGAGTCTGAGAGCGATAGCTAAGTCTGTGTAGGTGGTGTTTAGCATATGGATTTCTTCCTTCACATTCTGGCAGATCTTCTTTGTTTGTCTTTGGTTCAGTTGGATGTGAATTCTGGTGAAACCTTCTCCTCTTGCCAGTTTGATCCCTTCAGTAATAGCCTCAATCTTCATCTCATGATCTTCTTTTTTGGAGAAGTTTGCCTGTTAAAGGCCATTCTCGGACAGTTGTCATGATCAATGAGAAGCCCTCCTGAAATTGCTATTTGTCCTTTCTTCCTGTGACATGAGGTTACAAGTAAGATCTCATCTTGTAAAAGAGTTACATTATTATCACACATTCTACTTCCTTCATTACAATTCAATTTTGTTTCATAACTAATAGTAAAGGCTATATTAGCATCAATACAACTCATGACCGCTAAATGAGGATTATGTTTAGTTTGATTTTTCCCATCATAAATCGCCCACATATAATTAGCCACTGCGGAGATCTTCCTGGTTGTCCAGATCTTAGCTTTCTGGATAAGCCAATCTTGAATGGCTCCTCTATTATACTGAGGGAGGTTTGACAGATCAATAATCTTCTCCCAATGACTTCTATTGGTCCAGCATAGAAAAATTGCATGAATGTCCATGTCCAGGTTCCCACAGAAGGAGCATTTACCTGACCCACCTACTCGCTTGGCTATATTAGTCATACATGGAAGTTGATCATTAAGAATCTTCCAGCACAAAAGTTTGACTCTCGGGGGGGGGGGGGGGGGGAGTCTAGCAGAGATTCTTGAGGTGAATTCCCAAGTACCTTGGTCAATGTTTGAACTATTGTTCTGATTTTTGTTGTCTTGTAGAACCATGTAACCTTGTTTCACTGAATACTTCTTGTCCTTAGAAAAGTGCCAAATCCACTCATCTTCCTTCTCATGATCAAACTTGATATTAAGGATATCATCTCTATCAATCTGCAGGAAGGAAGTATTGATGATGTCTGCATTCCACTTCTTGCCCTCTTGGTCCATCAAATCTCTAACAGAGCTGCTACTATCCTGGTTGCTGATAGGAGAAATGATTTTAAAATTACCATTTCTAGGGATCCAGGGATTGTCCCAGATCTTGGCGTTCTTACCATTTCCAATTTCCTTTCTGACCCCTGCTTTTATCAGGTGAAGGCTGGACATAAGGGATTTCCAGATGGGACTATCTTTACTAGAGGGCTTGGCTTTTAAAATATTGTGCATAGGATAATAAATGGCTTTCAAGGTTCTAGCAACTAGGGTGTTTGGGTATTTTAACAGATTCCAAATCTGTTTAGCAAGCAAAGCTTGGTTGAAATCTTTAAAATATCTGATTCCCAGCCCCCCATATTCTTTCTTATTACAGATATTTTCCCACTTATTCCAATACATAGGTTTTTTTGTACCACTACCTGCCCACCAAAAATGAGCTATCAAGGAATCCATTTTTTTAATGATGTGGCTAGGAATCTTAAGAATCGACATGGACAGGGTAGGAATGGACATGAGAACACTCGAAGTAAGCACATACCTAGCTGCTTGAGACATAGGTCTGCTCCATCCTTGTATTCTTTTTCTGAGAGCATCAAGTAAGTAACTGAAGGTCTCATTCTTGTTTCTGCCAATCTTGGTTGAAAGGCCAAGGTACTTCTTGAAATGAGGCACTATTTGAACACTTAGAGAGTTAGCCATTTGAACTTTGAGCTGATGGTTGACCTTCTTACTGAAAACAATTTCTGATTTTTGATGATTAATCTCATGTCCAGAAGCTCTAAGAAAATTGTTCAAGATGCTTCCTATCGATTCCAAATTCTGAGGGTTAGCAATACCATACAAAATCATATCATCTGCAAAGGCTAGATGAGATATACTAGGGGTGTCTTTGTTGATGGTAATACCATGGTATAACTTATCAGACATGGCCTTATTGATAGCTCTGGATAAGGCTTCCTAAGTGAGGATGAAAATGAAGGGAGATAAGGGGTCTCCTTGTCTGATCCCCCTATGTTGAGTAAAGTTTTTACCAGGTGAGCCATTTATGATAACAGCTCCTCTAACCGAAGTGATGCAGTTCATAACAGGGATTCCCCAAGAATCAGGGAATCCCACAGCTCTCTGGATGTTATCAATGAAGGGCCACTCAAGTCCGTCGTAGGCCTTGCTTAGGTCAATTTTACAGGCAAAGAGGGGGTTTTTTGTGGCTTGAGTTTTAAAAATTTTGTTATGTAATTCCCCTACTAGGATAACATTGTCCGTGATTAATCTTTTGTGAACAAAACCAGATTGGTTATCTGAGATGAGCTCAGGGAGAAGGGGTTGAACTCTGTTGGCCAGAACTTTGGTGATGATCTTGTATGTGAAGTTACAAAGAGCTATGGGTCTGAAATTGTTGAGGTGAGTGGCTCCTGGGGTTTTTGGGATAAGAGTGATGTAATAATAATTCAGGTTTGGGGGTAGTGTTTGGCCATTAAGGATATCAAGGACAACTTGGATAACCTGATTGCCTAGGATGTCCCAGAAATGCTTGAAGAACTTACCATTGAAACCATTTGGTCCTGGGGCCTTGTCAGATCCTAGATTTTTGACTGCCCTCAGAATCTCTTCATGGTTGTATTTGGTCAAGGTAGAAATGTGGTCAGGATTAAGGGCATTCTCAACTAGATGATAAAAGGGTTGAGAGTTATCGACTGCAGAGGCCTGAAAAAGATTTTGGAAGTGATTTCTCGATATCTGTTCCAGCTCTTCCCACCTAAATGCCATAATACCATTCTCTTGTTCTAACCCAAAGATAGTGTTTCTCCTTCTATTCGCAGTAGCCTTTGTGTGAAAGTAAGCCGCGTTCTTATCACCCTCTTTGATCCACTTTTCCCTGGATCTTTGTTTCCACCATAGTTCCTCTTTGAATTGAAGAAGCTCAATTTCAGCTAACAGCCTTTTCCTATTAGAAATACTACCCACAGATTGGCTAGTAAAAGAGATTTTGTGGAGCTCTTTGGTTTTATTTTTGATTTTATTTTTAACTTTATGGATGTTCCACCCATCCCAAGACTGTAATTTTTTCCTACATCTCTCAATGTTATCCAACAGGTTATAATTGCTAGGCCCCCAACACTCTTCTACAATCTTTCTACACTTATCCTCCAATAACCACATATTTTCAAATCTAAAAACATTGCCAGGCTTTTTGTGGGAGCCAAGGAACTTAATCAGGATAGGGCAGTGATCAGAATTCTCTCTGGGGAGATGTTGAGCAGACAGAGAGGGGAAAAGGTTTTGAGCTTCTAAGGAGACAAACACACGGTCCAATATACTAATAGAAAGGTAGGGCTTAGGTTGACAGTTGGTATAGGTATAAGGGGAGCCAATAAAACCAGCATCAATAAGACCTGCTTTCATAACAGCATTCCTAAAGGGAGCCATGTGAAAATCTTGTCTAAACCTACCTCCTTCTTTTTCTTTCTCATACATGATTTGATTAAAATCTCCAGTTATTACCCAAGGGATAGATACTTGTCTTCTAAGGGCTAACAGTAATTCCCAAGACAAATATTTAAGATTCCAATTGACCCACGCATAAAACCTAGTGAAGTGAAAAGTGTTCATACCTGGCAGGGAGACCTCCACCGCAATGTGATGTGAAGAAAAATTAATCACCTTGATATATGTTCCTTTTTTCCATAGTAATGCCAAGGCACCACTTCTTCCCACACTAGGCACACAAATCCCATCATACATGCCCCATCTTTTTTTAATCAGATCCATCTGGTCAGACGAACTGTGGGTCTTCATCAGAAAAACATCTCAGGTTTGAGCTTCTTAATCAGCCCAGAAACCCAAGAGACTGCCTGGGGTCGACCTAAACCCCGGCAGTTGAGACTAAGGCAACTAATTTGGGCTGCCAGCCTTGCTGCTCAGCAAGGTCTGCCTGGTTAGAGAAAGTTTCAAAGTTTTCAAACTCCTCTATATCTTCCTCCACTAAAGGAGTAGATCTGATCATCAGAGGCTAAGGTTTGTTAACTTTACTTTTTTTAAAGAGAGGTTTGGTAGGTCTCAGAGCCAAAAAGGAAGGAGCTTTCTGTTTCCCTGGTCGTTGCAAGGGGGGGGGATGGTTCTTTTTGTGGGACTTTGGAGGTATACTGGGCTGATGTGGTTGTTAACTCTTCTCTCTTCTTCCTTAAGTGACATCAGAAACTGTTTGGGTGGAGTTTCTTGCTTGATGAGTCAGGGCTATTGGCTCTTTTATTATACATCACCAAAGTAAGAAATAGCAGCATTCCAATCAAAGTTCTTGTAGAAATGACTATAAGGATGGATGGGATTATGGTTCAGGATTGAGAGGTCGGGAATGTTGTTGGTTGGCTGGACTAGAGGGGTGAGTGTGCCAATATAGGTGGAAGTGGGTTGGGGTATTGGTACAAACCATGGTTCTGGATGTTGATGTACTGTGGGAAGGGTGATTAATCTTTGGGAGAGAGGATGAACCTGAGAGCTCAGGGTACCATAGACCAAGTTGGTTCAGTGGCGGAATCTTGGTTTTGTGTAATTTGAGAAGAGCTAGGGAATAACAGTTCTTATAGGAAGGGGATGATGGAATTTCCTTGGAGGGGATTGCTGAGGTGAAGGAGATTTGAGTTGAGGTTGATGTTAGAGGGTGGGGGGATCATGGCCGAGAGAAGGTCACTTTACTTGCCTTGATCACCACAGGGGTTGGGTTTATGCTGGGACTGAAAAAGATCATCCCTAATTAAGCCCTCATCTCTCCATTGTTGCATCAGAAGTTCTTCTGTAACCGGAGCCATACTCCTAGAATTCTCTGCTCTAATCCAGACTCCAAATCTCTCAACATCAGATGGATTATCTTTCACAATTTTACACTCATTCATACTATGCGTTAATTTCTCACATCTAAAGCAGAAATTAGGCAAATTCTCATATGAAACTCGACATATCCTCTTAGTTTGCCCATTGGTCACCAGCAGAACTCGACATAGAGGATCTTCAATATTAACCTCGATTCTAAATATTAGCACTCGAGAGAGGAGAGGGTTTACCTTGTCAAGATACTCAATGAAGCTTCCTAATCTTTGAGCAAGGAGGATGGCAGTAGGTCTATTGTAGTAACCGATGGGAAGACCATGGATTCCAACCCAGATTCTTATGGTTCTGAACTCGTGTTCCATAAAACTTAAAGCAGTGTTTAAGGGTTTGAGGGCTAGAAGTCGATTTTGAAAATGCCAGGGCCATTAGCAAGGATTTGTTTAGCTTCAACTTCAGTCGAAAGCAGGAAGGAGAATGTGTTGTAATTGACTTCATTAACACGGAGGCGGGGTTTCGGTTTCAAATCTGATTCATCAAATTCTGCATCATTCTCGAATGAACTCTACTAGGATGCCAAACTCTTCCTATTAGGGCTTTCTTGTAGTCATGGTTTGAAGAGTCGATGATCAAAGGTTCTAAATTAGAGGATTCAGCTTCCGTTGGGTGAAGTTTCAAATTTTTCCAGTTCTGGAGCATGTTTTCCATATTGAGAATCAGATGAATTGGGAGAGGGATTTTGTGGTTTACTGGTTTGAGATGGGTAAGGCTTGTGTAAGGATCAAAGTCGTAAAGCAAAATAAATCTAAATCTAATTACTATTCTACTATTACACGCAATGATATTATCAGCTGTTAAACCTACAATATCTACAGATAATAATTCTGAAGATACGCATCCAGATGCAGGCAATAGATGGTGAGATCTACCTCTATTGTGCGATCCAACCAGTCGAGAGGGTTCTACCTTGTCATTCCTTTGCTTATCTCGCCGATTCAGCTTCTCCACAACCAACCCCATTGAATCCCGATGCGACGTGCTACAGGTACGCATGCGGTGCTCCCCCATCTTCCTCTCCCTCTCTTTACCACCACATTCAATTCTCTCTCTGTCGTCTTCTCTTTCCTTAGATTTGCAATCTGCTCCTTTCTCAGAGCTAGCACAGATCTGTGCTGATAGCTCATGATGAGCTATATTCCTCTAGTTGGGCGAAACTTGCACAACGAAGAAGAAGGGTTTGGGGAATTTCCTCGCACGTGTAGGCGCGTTCTTACGGGTTTTTTTCTCTCTCTCTCTCTCTCTCTATTTTTTGTCATTTTTTCTTAGCTCTATTGTTCTATCTAGATTAGTAAATCATGCGTGTTTATCTATCCAACTGGTAATGAGGTGTTTATCTGCTTCTTGGAACTTTCGGTTCACGTCACAGGATGTTTTGTTATAAGAGGTTGACTTGCCTTAATGGCTTACTTTTCAATAATATTGATTCACAAATAATCAGTCGAAATATTGTTCTTCCAGTAAAAAAAATACAATTTTTATCTACGGGATTAGTCCGTGAGTAATTATCTACTGGACTATTCGGGTCAAAATGGCTTTAGTATTTTGCTTTATAACTTTTAAGGGAAGAGTTTGTGGGTAAAAAACTTACGGAAAAGTTTTGTTGTAAAAGTAGTCTAAAACACGGTGGTTTAATCATGTGTTTAATTGTATTTTTACGCACGGAAATGTCCCGTAGGTATTTACCCACAGACTAATAGTAGATGGTGGTAGTAGTAGTTGGTGGTGGTGATGGTCAGTACTAGTCAGTAGTAGTGGTGGTAGTCGGTAGTAGTAGTAGTCGGTAATAGTAGTAGTAGATGGTGGTCAGTAGTAGTGGTGGTGGTCAGTAGTAGTGGTGGTAGTCGGTAGTCGTGGTAGTAGTCGGTAGTAGTGGTAGTAGTCGTTAATAGTAGTAGAAGTCGGTAGTAGTAGTAGTAGTAGTTGTAGTTGGTCGTAGTAGTAGTTGGTGGTGGTAGTAGGAAAAAATTGAAAAAAAACAACAATATTTACCTGTAGTCAAATTGTAGAAATCATCTTCGTGTGCTTGACCTTCTTCTTCAAACTACAAACCCAGCTGAAAAAGTTTTAAAGCAAAGATTAATAAAACTAGAGACCACTATGAAACATTACTAAGCTATTACTACCATATTTCACTTTCTATCTTGTTTCTTTAACTGATACTAATCCTATTACTACCATATTTCACTTTCTGATCCTATACTTTTCATTTGTCCTTCTAGGGTCGTTCTTGTACTTCATTTTGTCCTTTTTAGCCGATTGTTATATGTTCTCCATTTCTTTCTTATTGTTTCACACGCCCTTTTTTCTCAAAAAAGAAATAAGTTAAGAGAGCCAATCCAATTTAATTTAGACTTTGAAACTAAAAATTCAAGACACCACCAATCTCCCTACCCACCATAGATAGATAGACTTGTAATGGGATACATAATATACTTATCTTTACTAGCTAGCTAAGCTTGATTTACAGTAGTGCAATTGAGAAGAAGATGGGTTCATTGCATGCCTACATTTCAGTAACAAAATAGTAGTAGTAAGTAGTATTAAGTGCAAATTCATCAATGATGACACTATCTAAAACCAGACGGGATAAGATTGCATTGTCTCTACAGTTTTAGCAAAAATGCTTGGTTTCAGTTTACAAATCATGCCCCTATAAATAGGTGGGTTTGTTTATACAAGACTGATCAGGCTTTGAATAATTATGAACTCCAAAAAAGTAGAAGGAATAAACAATGAAAGTGTTCACCAAAGCAAGTTACGGTGAGATGGTATCAAAAAAATACCAACTATGAGCAGCAGCAATCAGCCCCACACATTCCTATCATTAGCAAATGCTTAAACATCTCAGATCATGCCTATCTATCAGAGGCTAGAAGAAGCAAAGACACGATTGTGTAATAACTCAGTGGCTGTAGAGTTATGCCCAGGAAAACACACTTCAGAGGCAAGAAGAAGCCAGTAATTTAAAAAAATCAAATCCCCATTGCTTATTGAAATAATCACAGAATATGGTTTTATTCGACAACAAAAATAGAAGTAGAGACATACACATTCTCAAGAGTTTAAAAACTGCTTAAACCATGGACTTTAGAACATTGTAAGTTATAAATCAAGTTTCACTATATAGCAGCAGTTATATGACTGTGATAAAATAGCGGTGAAGCATAGCATAGAGGTTCAAATGTTAAAAATAGCGCTGAAGCATAGCAGGGAGGTTCAAAGAGGTTAACATGACTTTTAAGTACCTAATAGCTGAGCCAAAATTTGTTTCAATTGGATGCACTGAAGGGCAGTATTACTAAAAAGTAAAACAGAAATAGAAAATATAAATACTTTGAAAATCAAGGACCGCTGAAACAATCCATTATCAATCAGTAATGTTGCTAGCTAATAGTAGTGGTGAAACACAATTGTGGGATGCATAATAGGCTTAATATATATGGAAATATGTTACTCAAAATGAAGTAGCTATCTTCCTTAAGTTCATTGTGTAAAACACTAAACACGCTTATATTGCTTGAGTAACATTAAATGGAATAGAATAGTTATTCTAATGTACTATATAACCTATTTTCTATATAATGTTTTGAAATTTTAATATTTACATATTGTTTTGTCACAGTTTTATTGTATTTTTACAATTAAATCTTTCTTTGTAATAACCCTGTATTTTCGTTTCAGAATGTCTAACGTTTCAGCTTTGTTTTCCTCTCTTATAATATGTGGTTTTATTTAGCTTTTGGGACGTCCGGGACATTAGATTAAAAGACGAGGTTCGAGGTGGTCTTTTCCCCTCTTTTAATAGGGTAATTGGTTTACTAAGGAAAGAAAATCCTTATTTCTTTTTCCCGTTCAGTTTCTTCATCACGACATTCCTCTCCTCACGACAGTTTTGAAGCGCTCTTTTCCTCTCCTTCTCCCTTGAAGTGTGTTCTAATTTTGGTGTGGATTTCTGCTGCATTTGGATCGTTTTTGTGCTGCTGCTGTGTGCGACTTCTCTGCGGGATTTTTCAGGTTTGTTCCTTGTGATTTCAGTGGTCTCTGTTGTTGTTTCGAGGGTGCAGTTTTTCTAATTTTCGGACTGTTTGGTTTGCGAATTCAGTACCGTGTTGTGCTCCTTCTCTGCTGCGTTCCGTTCGTCTGGTTGTTGGCAACGTTTGGACAGAATCTACTCTCCGAATTCAAGTAAGTGGGGGATGGAATCGGGGTTGTTTTGCTCACCCTCGGGGACTTATTTTACTTTCATTTTCTTGGTTGGAATTTGTGTTGCAATGAGTGATTTCTCTTCACATTTGTGTAGTTAATCGAAGGGCTAAACCTCCGAGGGTACTGATTTACGTTTCTGTGAACTTGTGTGAGTTTGGGTTGATTTTTGATGATTTTTGCGCCTCTGTTACATTCTGTGATGTCCGGACTTCTGTTCGAACGTTGATGTTCTGACATGTGGTCTGGCGCGCCTGTGTTTTCTGAGTTTTTGAATTGTCCGAACATCTGTCTAAACTTTGAAGTTCCGACAGAGTGCAAGGACAATTCCTGATTTTGGCTGTGGCTTGTGTCCGAACTTGCAAGGTCGGATGCAAGTTCGGACACAATGAGATTCTGGTTTCTAAACTCTTGACATACGTCTGAAATTTGATGTTCAAACGTATGTTCAGACATTGAGCGTTTTGCAGTTTTAAACTCTCGACCTCTCTTCGAACATGCATGTTCGGACAGGCCTCTGTTTTCGCATGACTTCTTCGTTTCAGCTCCGTTTTGAATTTCGTTTGCGGGGTTGGTATGAGCCTCGATTTTAAACCCTATTGCAGACTGTTATAATCTGAGTGGTTAAACTGGTGTAAAATTAAAAGAAAAGAAATTAAAACTCAAATTAAACGTCGGGCTGCAAACAAATCCCGGTCGTAGTAGTATAGTACAGTGTAAGTGACCGGATGTCGAACCGTGGGACTAATGTGCATATAATAGTACCTAAGCGTGTCACAGGAGGGGGGATTTGATTGACTTGCAATATAAATAAAAAGGAAAGATAAAACAAACTAAGTTAGCAGATAAATAAAACGGGACTCTGGGTCAGGTTAATATGATCTGATTAATTATGCTATATCTACTGGTTTAATTATAATTGTTTGGCAAAATTCCTCTTATTATCTTAAGGACTAAATCATAGACTCATAAGAACTCGTTACCAGAAAATGCTTGGTCTAATCAAGGTTCAAGCATCTCACATGTAACGGACGGTTTAAATATCAGGAATTATATTTGCATCTGAAAATACTAACTTATTAAATCATAATAAGCTTTCTCCAAATTTACGGCTTAATTAACCTATCTATTTATCACCTGGTCTGATCAAAATAGACTAGCAAGCAATTTAATAAACTCATGACATTTATTAAAAAGGCGAGAGATAAGCTTTAATCGTAACAAACTGTATTTAAATTAAAACCAGTAAAAATATTGCATAATTAATACACACACATAATAACCGTTCCCAGAGTATACGTAAACTAGCCTAACATATTAAATAGATAAACAGAGACAAGAGTAATAGAAATCATCCGTAATCACTCCAGCTCGCTCTGCTATTTTGTGTATGATAGGACTAGAGGTGGATTTTGTGGAATGTAAAATAAATAAAATGGAGAAGGCGGAAGAAGAGAAATGAGATGGCGTGAGGTTTTTGGTGTTGGGTCGTGGATGTTTTTATGGTGCAGTAGGGGTGAGTTTATATAGAGGCAGAGGAGAAGAAGATCCGTACGAATTTGATTGCTGGTTGATTGCTCTGGTTGATTGCTCATTAATTGCAGGGGACAGAAAGCTGGAGACACGTGAGATAAGGTAGGTGGTGCGGAGTAGATGGATATGGCGAAATCAAGTTGCAGACGACGGCGAAGACGGGCGAAGAAAACTGGTCGGGACTGATTTTAGTCTTGTCCGCATCATTTTGGGCGGTTGCCCTCTCTTGTCCGCCTGTTTAGGGGCGGTTGCCCTCTCTTGTCCGCCTGTTTAGGGGCGGTTGCCCCCTTGTCCGCCTGTTTAGGGGCGGTTGCCCCCTTGTCTCACGTCCGCCTGTTTTCGCGATGTACGTCCGCCTGTTTTCACGACGTACAGGCTTATTTCTTCTACTGGCTCTAGATTCTTCGTTTGGACTCCGTTTTTCGAGCCGTCTGCGCCTATGCGTTCGTCTCTTCGTCTACTTTGCTCCTAGCTTGGTGTTTCCTCATGTTTAAACCAATAAATTTGTGAGATAAACAATAAAACATAAACTAGAGGAAAAACAACCGAAGTGGAGAAATGAGCAAGAAAAGTGCTAATATTAAATATGAAATACACCTATAAATCATGCTCATTTGGACACTTATCACCTATCCTATGTTGATTTAGTTGATTAGGATCTGATCGGGTTTTAGGTCCACTTATAACCTAAGTTTAATAACTAAGTCATCTAACCATAATTATTTAAACCTAAGCTAGATTGATAAGTGCGAAACATATAGACTTTTAGGGTTTAATTACCTTATTATTTGCAACACTTTAAAGTAATGTTTCCCACTTGCTATGTGAATTCTCTTAGATTTATGTTTTGATATGAACTGATACATTTTATGTATCAAATGCAGAAAAAGGTCTTGGAATCACATAGTACACTTCACAAGCTTCGCAACGCAACAAACGGGGATCAAATCGGAGCTCAAATGAAGATTTTAGAGGCAAAACAATTATCGTCCGAACCACCGTCCGGACGAGCTGATTCGGACAAGACACGCGGAGCGCGCCCGTACAAAAATCGACATGTCCGAACCAGGCTGGTCCGGACGCTGGTTCGGACACGTCTATTATGAAATCAATCAGGGTGCATCGACATGGGTGTAAAAAGATAAATTATATTTTATCTTTTCACACCGAAATTTATCTTTTTACACCGACACCCCCTTCATTTCTACCCCATTTTCACTATAAATACACCTATAACCCTCCATTAAATCATATCTCATTCCACCCCAAAAACCATGTCAATTTTCCTCCACAAAATCACATCTCACTCCATTTTCATCCCACCACTACGTTGTTATTCTGTCCAACCTCTGACCGACATATTACCAGTTATTATGTCAGGCTAAGAGGATATACTCTGGGTGAAGGTTAATTTATAGTCTTTTTAATTATGTAATCTATATTTTTACCGGTTTAATTTAAATACAGTTTGTTACGATTAAAGCTTATCTCTCGCCTTTTTAATAAATTTCATGAATTTATTAAAATGCTTTACTAAATCTATTTTGATCAGATCTGTGATAAATAGACAGGTTAATTAAGCCGTAAATCTGTAGAAAGCTTATTTTGATTTAATAAGTTAGTATATTCAGACGCAAATATAATTTCTCATACTTAATCTGTTTACATGTGTTTTGCTCGAATCTGGAATAGACCGAGCATGTTCTGGTAAACGAGTTCTTTTGAGTCTATGATTTAGTCCTCAAGATAATAATAGGAATTTTGCCAAACTATTATAATAAAACCGGTAGACATAGCATAAAAGAGCAGACTATATAAACCTGAACCCAGAGTCCCGTTTAATTTACCTTTTACTCAGTTTATTTTATCTTTCCTTTTAATTATAAAAACAAGTCAATTAATTCCCCCTTTTTGTGACAAGCTTAGGTACTATATTATTTCGCTATAAGTCCCACGGTTTGACCCCGACCGCTTCTGTCTTACTATACTACTGCGACCGGGTTTTGTTTGCATCCCGACGGATATTTGAGTTATTAATTTCTTTCTCAATTGTTTAAAAAACACCAGTTCCAACCACTCTCATTTTCCTGTCTGCATAGATCACTGGAACCTATTATGAGTCGCCACCTAATTTTAACCTAGATCAAATTAGGAAAGGAGAGTTCGGCTTCTGGGGCTTGATATTCGACTTATTTAGGGTTCAAATTACTTTCATTACCCCGGAAGTCATTTTTCCTCTACTTAGTTTAATTACGGCTTATTACGAGTCGTATTAACCTAAGTGCGCGCTTCTGATTTTTTTATTTTTTAACATTTTTTGACAGAAAATAAAAGTGAAATTACCTAAACTAGGGTTTGGAGGCAAAATTAGGTCAAATTTTGTTTCCGTCCGTGGCTAAGGACGTACTATCCGAACCCACGGACCCTAGTTAACTTAATTATGCTGAAAAGTTGAATCGAAAAGAAAATGAAATTTTGAAGAGTCCGTGGCCACGGACAGGATGTCCGTAGGCTCGGACATAAGTTAAAAAAACCTAGAAAATTCAAAAATTAAAATCCCGCCACTGTCCGTGGGTGTCCGTGGCCACGAACAACCCGTCCGTGGTCCCGGACCATAGGTCCGAGGTCACGGACCACCCACGGACAGGGGTTTTCAAGTGGTTCCCGACGGTGTTTTCGGCTCAAAATTTATGTACATGTAGCCTGAAAGGTGCACAAGATGTTAGTAATTAAAAGATTTCAGTTTGAAGTCAGAATAATGACGAAACTTAGCAAACAAGTTAAAGGGAAGAAACGAAAATGAACAACTATACAGGAGCCGGAAAGAGTCGGTTTGAACCCAAATTTTAATGCAAGTTCAGAAAGGTCGTGGGAAGTTAGAAAATTAAGACTCCTACCTGTTTTACCTTCAAATTCATAATGATTCTTCACGTCGGGATTCATCGGGAGCTCCGTTAACGGCAGATTCGAAAGGACTTCGAACCGGGCTTCTGGTCACCGGTTGTTGTTGATGTTCTTCACATTTTGGTGGTGATTTTGTGGGATTTTGATGAAGGTTGATGCCTTGGGAGTTGAAAAACAAGTTTAAGTGGTGAGTTCGGGGGAATTTCGGTATGATTTTGGTGGCCGGGTGTTGAAAAACGTGAGAGAGCGGGGAGAGGCCGTGTTTTCTGATTCCTTAGGGTTCTAGAGCTTGTGAGATTCTGATTTTATCAAGAGATTTTCTCCTTTATATAGACTTTCTTAAAGATAAAAAAATCTAGTAAAAACGAGATTTTTTGGAACTTTAATTAAGTACCTTCCCAAAGAATCTGACTAAGAAATTTTATCCATGTGTTAAGGATGATAATTATGATTTTTCTGAGGTGGAATCAAATTTTTTAAATATTGGAATATTTTTAAATTCAATTTCTCGTCAGATTCAATCAGAAATTGCTAGAAAATTATTAGAAATTCAAAAAATCAAAATTCCAACCCTGTTGTGTCCAAAATGTCATCCTCTATCATGGGTTAAAATTTCAAAGCATTTCAAGTTGATTTGAGCCATTTTCGAAGGAGAGAGAAAGCTCAAAGGGGGCTTAGGAGCCCTGAAAAATTATGTAAATACCCCTGAAGATGACTGAGCTGCCCCTAGTGCTCCGTAATGCGTCAATCGGACTGGGAACCACCACCGTTTGACCAATGTACCCTTCATAACACTAAAGTTTAACAAACCCTATGCCGGGGGTGTTAAAATTTTGGGTATAACAGATTGCCCCCCATTAACTTGTCTTTGTAATGAGAATGAAAAGACTGGTTGATGCCTGAGTGATGCCCCAAAATTTTGGATCTTAAAAGACCTTGCATACTGTCGAAAACTGATGAAGTGTGTGAAGCTATTCTAAGGCGCTAACTTCCTAAGTGATAAGAAGAGATGTTGTTGAGCTATTCGAAGGCGCTAACTACCTAAAATGGTAAAATACTGTCGAGCTGCTCTAAGGCGCTGACTACCTAAAGGGATGAAAATGATGTCAAGCTATTCTAAGTCGTTGACTACGTATAATAAATGAAATGATGTCAGGCGTTGACTACCTAAAGTGAAGTGAAGTTACGTCAAGCTATTCTAAGGCGTTGACTACCTAAAGGTGATTGTAAATTGGTGTGGGGTCGTGAGTTTGTCTACTCGAGTGAGTTCTTCTACTCTGGTGAGTTCTTCTACTCAGGTGAGTTCTTCTACTCGGGTGAGTTCTTCTACTCTGATGAGTTCTTCTACTCGGGTGAGTTCTTCTACTGTGGTGAGTTCTTCTACTGTGGTGAGTTCTTCTACTCGGGTGAGTTCTTCTACTCTAGTGAGTTCTTCTACTCGGGTGAGTTCTTCTACTCTGGTGAGTTCTTCTACTCAGGTGAGTTCTTCTACTCTAGTGAGTTCTTCTACTCTGGTGAGTTCTTCTACTCTGGTGAGTTCTTCTACTCAGATGAGTTCTTCTACTCGGGTGCTGGAAGGTGCAAGACTGCAGAGGAGATGGCCTTATGCAAATGATGAAAACTGATTACTGGATTGTCAAACATGGCAATGATGATATGGTGTATGCAATCAAAATGTATGAAAGATACTTGTTCAAAATAGGAAACTATTGGAAAAGTGCCAAACGTGGCAATGTTAAGGTGTTATGTAGAAATTGTAAAATGCAACTAAAGTGTTTGTTGGAAGCTTGTCCAAAACAAGGAACTATTGAAAAATGTGTCAAACATGGCAATGATGAGGATTGAAAATTTTCCAAAGCAAGACATTGCTAGAATGTGTGCCAAATGTGGCCATGATGAGGTTTATGAAACCGAAGCGTTTAAGGAAAAATTGTTCAAGACAAGAAATTGCTGACAAAGGTTCCAAACGTGGCAGTGTTTGAAGAAAATTCTGTCTACTGAAAAGGAAAGTGAAATTATCATTTCCTGACTAAAGATTTCAGACTTGTAATTTATCTCCCAGGAGATGAACATGCTACCGGTGGGGTGTGGTGTTTGATGTGGAGATCTTTTGAGTGGTGATCAGGGCATATATGTGCCTGTGGTGTATGATGTGAAGGTAAGGGCTTATGTGGGCCTATGTAGTGGTGATGTAGAGGTAAGGACTTATGTGCGCCTGTGTGGTGTATGATGTGAAGGTAAGGGCTTATGTGAGCCTGTGTGGTGAAGTAGCGTTTGTGTGGTTGTGGTGCTTAAACTCCAAATTTTAGTTGGTATTGTCATGGAAATTATTAGAACCAACAATTGCCCCCAGTATTCTTTCCTTGAGATAATCTGAGCTAGAGTTCATGGAAATCGATCGGGATGATCGATTGCCCCCAGTATTTCCTTTGATTAAACGTGCGAATGAGTCTTGTCCTTACAAGGTCAAGGCTTATGTTTTGATGTGGTGCTTCCTAACCTACACTCAGCGTGTTTGGTGTTTGCACTTGTGTCCTGCTTACGGTCACAACTTCTAGACCATTAGACTTGACATTTGATGGATTTACGCATTCGATCTGTTACTTTCACGTGATTAGATACACAACTACCAAGTCGGAAGTCTTTAAAGCTTATAACGTGGCCATGGGGTATGATGAAAGACAACGGGACCATGGAGGGATATTTGAGGTATGTGGAGTTAAAAGAGGCGACCAAAGCTGCGTCTTGCGTCTTCTCTCGGATTCATCTTCCTTGTCTTGAAGTCGTCTAGCTGCTTCGTGTTGAAATTATTTTTGAGCTTCTGGACTTGGACTTTTGAAGTCGTCCTTTGCACCATTTCTCTTCTTTTTGTCATTTGGATTTCTTTGAGGCATTTTGGGTTTACCTTTTTGTTTTATCCTTTCTTGACTTCGCCTTCGGGGTTCTTGTGTCTCCCGGTTTTAAGTTTTGAGAGCTGTTTTGATGTTAGCTTCTTGGATCCTATGTCACTATGGGACCATTTGCGGATCGCTTCGTCATGCTGATAGTAGCATTGCTTCTTTGGACTGATGAGAACGTTATCTGAGAGTCGGGCTCCTCGCTTCCTTTGTACACCAGGTCGGACATTCATCATTGGCTGGGTTATTTTGTGGAGTTCATAATATCAAAAAGGGATATGTGAAAGGCTCAGTGGGGGTGCCTAGGGTTTGATGACAGGGTTTACAAGCTTTTGGCTATGTGGTACTGTACCTCGGTGCTTCGTCATTCCTGATAGTTGTGTATCCATTCTATGTTACTTTTCGTAGGTCTAAGAGTAAATTTACAAATTATCTCCTTCGGTCAGAGTTATGCCGTTTACCTCACTTTTGAATGTGATCTCTTTGGAGTCGTGTAAAAATGACACACCCTTTCACTCTTGGTTTTACCACTCAAGGCACTCTCATGAAACGTTCACCCAGAGACTTGTTCGCACATTTAAATGAAATATTAAAGATAACGAACCTAACTCAGATTGCCCCCAGATTGATTCAGGGTTTATGACAACAATTTGACACATACACTTGGAGCCGCTTTGAGAATCATTTTGGACGCCTTGGGGTGAGTAGTGGTGTTTGGTTGGACATGTTCATCCTTTTAGAGACAAAAGACAAGTCGTTTTGTTCATCTGCCAGAAAATGACTATTTCATGAACATTAGTTTTGAGAGATGTTTGCTTATTAGCAAGATGATTTGGCTGAAGTGCAAGATGATTGAACACATTTTTTTTGTATTTTTGTGATTACAAACTTGAAAAGACAAGAAACTGAAATTTGAACATCTAAAACCTTATTGAAATGGAAATATCATAATCTCCTTACAACATTAAAAAGGGAAATTAAAGCAACAAAACACTACTAGACATTAGCCTACTCGACAAACTAGAGCCCTTGTTCGATGAGGTCTTCAATCTTGTGCTTCAACGTCCTACAATCATATGTACTATGCCCTGGTAGTTGATGGAACTGGAAAAACTGATCGAGATGCTCTCCGGATGAAATACCCTGAACTTAAATGTGCTAATTAATTATGTAATTATGATTTTCTAAGGCTAATTAAGTCCTTAAGATCATTGGTGAAGAAAGTAAAACCAAAGGAAAAAGGAAAATGCGTAAAAGTCACAAAATGTAAAAATACGTATTTAATTATTTTAGGAGGTATATAACCTTAACTAGGGTTATAAATATATTTTTATACCCTAAATACACACTAAGAACATGTAGGAAAAATTCCCCAAGAAAACGGATCCATATAATGCGTTAAAACGCTAACGGAGTCTTAAAACGTGTTTTTCGAGAAAACCCAAAAATGCGACTTTAAATAGTCAAACGACCCCGTAAAAATTTTAGTTGATTATATAACTATAATTAAACATTAATGGGAGCCTAAGAACCATTAAAATTAAAGAAACGAGAAAAATCCGGAAAACGGGCCCGGATTAGTGAATAGTGTAAAAACCGGAAATTTATGAGGTGTAAATTGTAATAAGAGTAAAATACTCCCCCTTCTTTGTAAAATAAAAATATGAACACTCCTCCTCTATGTGTCACATGTTTTTGCCCCTCTCTACTAGTAAATAAGCTAGTTTACTTGTTAAAAGATGACAAAAGTAAAAAGGTAGAAAAAGGTACGTATACCTTTTTATCTTCTCTCTCCTCTCATTCATTACCCACTCACGTACTGCCTCCCTCTCCTTTCTCTCTGATTTCTCTCTTCTTCTCCCCCTTGCTGGAATCGTTTTTCAAGCTCCATCCATGGCAGCCCCTTCTTCCTCCTCATGCCCAAGCCACATTTAAGCTCCAAATAAAAAACAAATCACATATTTGTGTTCCTCTCCTCAAGAGCTACCTTTCCCTCTTTTCAAAATTCCAAAATGATGAAGTTAACCACCATGGCTAGAGCACCATTTGAGAAGAAAAGCTCATTTTCTTGAGCTAGTTCATCCCCTCTTTCATATAAGGTAAACGATTCAAAGAAAAACTAATTTTTTCTTCATTTCCCTCATGACCGATTTTTCCAGCCTTGTGAACTCCCTTCTTTCCTCTTTCCAGCCGGTTTTAAAACATTCAAGAAGTGTTGGAGCTTTCCTTGTTCAATTGCCAAGACATTTCATTTTGAAATGAGAAGGTAATTCCCTCATTTTGTGATTTAAACCTTACCTTGTACTCTAGGGCTAACCCTAGAATTTAAGTACCCTCTTGATGCTTATTAGCTATTGGTGATTATTGGTCTAGTTTGGTGGCAAGGATAATGCCCATGACCGAAAAACAAGAGAAGAGAAGAAGGAGGAGTAAAAGAGAAACCTATGGACTTAAGGTAAGAAATCTACCGTTAGAACCATCTTGATGTTTAAGGTTTTAGGTTGGGTAATTTAAATGAATGAATCAAAACATATGTTGGAAATGTGTTTGGTGATTATGAGAGGAATTTTTGTGATGATGTCTAGTGTTTGGTGTTATGGTGAGTGGTGTTTTGAATTAAGGGCCTAAGTGCCAAGTTATGTAAGTTGAAGTGTTTTGTGGAGGTTGATGTAAATGTGTGGAACCATGTGTGCTGTTAGAACCCACTAAGGGTTTGGATAGTTGAATTATGAACATTTTGGCATTAGGTGATGAAGATGATAAATTTGGATATGTTAGGTTTACGGGGAAACTATGACGAATTTTCTGTAGAAACCTAAGAGATTTAGGTGACTTGGTGAGTTTGAGCTACCTAGGGTGAACTAGATGTTTGGAGAGATCAATCGGAGTAGCCAAGCACCTTGGGATGTTAGTTGGAGAAGTAAATAGAGTGGTGAAAATCTGTAGCAAAAGTTGATGTTTTGGTGGCCTAAAATTCTAGGAAAGGGCTTAGTGTGTTTGACCTTGTGGAATGGTGAGTGAACTTGGAAATTGTAACGTAAATGTTTAGGAAAAACTTGAGATGGTAAAATGATTTGAGAATGAGGTATAAGGTGTCATGAGGAGTTTGGAAAGGCACTAGTGTGCATAAGTGCAAACAGGGGGATTGAAATTGTCAAATTGAACAAGAATTGAGGTAAAGCTTGGACCATGTTTTAAGGAGGTTTAGTGAGTGTTTTGGGGTGTTTTAACATGTAGAAAACATGTGGAGAGATTAGGGAATGATTAGATGTGAATTAGGGGTTGAAAAATGCTCAAAAACTGCCAATTTAAGCACCTACAGACATGGTCCGGGTTTGTAAACAAGTACACAAACCCGGACCACCTCAAAAACGTCCCAGAAACTCATTTTAGCATGTGGTACGGGTTGGTATCCAAGTACATAAACCCGGACCAAGGCAAAAACTACACAGAATGTTATTTCTGGGATTGGTCCAGGTTTGTAACCCCGGACACAAACCCGGACCAGTCTAAAAATTGTCCAGAAAGTGTTTTTAAGTGTTGTTATGATGGGGAATTGATTGAGGATGGTTTTAAATGATGATTAGGCCTTGTTTGGTGACTTTTAAATGCCATTGGAAGTATAAACAAGTGTGAGAGTGAATGTGTAAGTTGTGAACTTAAGATCACATAAGTAAGTTAAGCATAACGGGACAACGGGGTTAAGTACGGGAGTAATAAAAATTTACATACCGTAAGATCTTGATGTTAATAGAAACATTTGAAACAATACCAGTTGTTCGGAAACTACTCGGGGAACGTGAGATGACACGTTGGAGTAAATCCTCGGGGACACTGTAGAGTAACCCGTGGTGTAAGGTATGGTTTTCGTGCAACCTGTGTTCTACCGGGTTACACCGGCTTGTATGCCAATGTGTTTTTCTGAGTGTTTGCCACCTTATAAGATAAAAGCATGTAACAAGTTTACAGTAATTCATATATGTGGCGTATTTTAGTTTCGATACCGTTTAACCTCGAATATGTGTTAAACCGTAGCTAACAGACTCTAGGATCACATAAGAGATTGGTATTCGGACTTAACGTCCCAACCTACGGGAACGTTCTACCTACGGCTATCCGTGCGTTAGTTGTATTTTGTGGTTGTGTGTGATGTGTGTTGTCCTTGTTGGTATGTCGTTATTTAACGAATGTTGTTGTTAATGTTTGTCGAATGGGATGTTACCTCCCTTGTGTGTTTAACCAAGTTTGTAACACCAAACGGTGTCGTGCTGTGGTAAGTTCCATAAAGGAACTTCTGACTAATATATATATATTATGGGGGGGTGAGGAATCCGGGGCGTCCCGGTCGTGCACGTGTGTTTGGGAGTTGATATCTATATTTGATTTAACTCCCTCTCTGTTTTTGTTGTTTTTCCTTCTTGGATTACAATCACCCACAAGCCTCATAAGAGGCTTTCCTACCTTGATTATTATTCGGGGCTAGGGGAATTTGTGTATGGAATGATCGGGTCTATATTAAGACCGACACATCTAAGTAAAGTTAATGTGTATGGTGTGTTCGAAACTATATTATATCCGACATATCTGAAGTAAAGTATAAGTTCTCTAAGAAGAACAGTAAGTTATTATGTAATGAGCTCAACATGGGAATGGAAATATTCTCTAGGCTCTAATAAATTGGCTACCTCTTATTTCGGATCGAGTCCTCACGAGACTCGTTCCTGAGTTGTGTTGTGAATATGATATTAAGTGATGTGTGCTGTTATGTTGTGTACGTTGATTACCGAAATCAACCCTATGTTAATATAAGTAGTAATTAGTTTTAACCCGATTAAATGGGTAAGCATCGTCTGATAAGAAGTTGACTCCATTAAGGTAGAAACCCTCAAGGGTTAAAGAACACAATAATGTGATCTAACAAATGTTACTGTGTTATACTTGATAACCGTGTTTCTGTGTTGATTACCTGTTGTTTGTAGCGTGTGTTTATCGTTTTTCATGCATGATTTAAATATAATCAACCTCATGTTTAGACGATAAATAGTTGTGCGTGGCCCGGTAGTATGTGGGCTGCACGATTACCATACCAGCAAAGGTGCTGAGCCCCTTTGGGGCCACCCATTACTTTTCAGGTACAAAGAATTTGCCCTTCGTTCGAGAGTAGGACGGGAATGGCGGAGCATGGGTAGTGTACGTTGTGTTAGGCATATTTGTTAGTAAAGTGAGACCGAACTTGTTATCAGTAATGAAATATAATAGACTCGGTACAGTTTGGATTGTAATTGTATTTGTATTCAGTTTATAACAGATTGTAAATGTAAAGTGTAGTGCTCGGTAATCTTGTCCATCAGACCGGTACGTTGTGTATATATTAGCCTTGTTAACCATGTGGGTGGCTAATGGCGTGTAGCACCCATGAATTAAGCTACGTGTTGAGTTGTAATTCCGCTGCAACTGTTTGTTAAGTATGGTATTTATAGTTGGGGTGTTACACCGGATTAGGTGACCCCGGGAGAAGGCGTGAGAGGCTGTAGTAGGTTCAACTCCTGTAGCTTCACGAGCACTTGACTGAGAGGTCGACCAATGTCGGTAAACTGTCTTGGTGCAGGGAATCACCTAGGTCGGGATGAGGCCTTGGTGCTCTGTTTTGAAACACTAAGTTGGCGCACATTATTCACCTGTCGTGAAACCGGGGCTAGTTTGGCTGGCCTGAACTTAAGGTTCTCAGCACCTACACCCTGAGCTTTGGGTTGCCCTAGCTTTAGCTCGCCTTTGTGAATCTTTTCTTCCATGATTCTCACCTGCCCCATCAGCATGTCAAAATTGGGAAAGTACATGCAACTTAGCTCGTTGTTGTATTGCTTCAGCATATTGTCCACGATCATTCGAATATGTTCTTGCTCATCCATCTTCGTGGGCATAGCAGCGACCTTCATCCTCCATCGTTTGATGAAGTCGGACATTGATTCACTGTCTCAGTGTCTCTCTGCCGAGTGCTGGCAAGGTCGGACCTGGTGATTTCGAGATTCTTAGCATACTTGAAATGGTGCAAGAAAGCCTCACAAACCTCCTCATAGGTTTTGGTGTTCATCCTCTGAGTCAAGTACCAACGTTGAGGTATTTCATCGAGGTAACGGGCGAAAACCTTGGCCTTCTACATGTCATTCAACCTGAGAATGGACATCTCCTTATCAAACATTGCCAGATGGACCTCCGGGTATGAGGAACCCTTGTATAGAGCTAGTGTGGGCAACTTCAATTTTAGAGGGAGATCAACCTCGGAGTATGTCGCCATAGAAGAGTAATCGAAACCGACTGGCTTGCTAGCTTTTTCCATGCGCTTGATCTTTTTTTGAGCCTTCTTGAGTTCCGCAGTTAGCTGGTGGTCTGGGGCTGCTTCCCATACAAATCTTTGCGCATGCTGGGCCCCAACAGAGTAAACTTCGATGTAGTTATGCTCGTTCCCGGAGTCGGCAATCTTCCCCAGAATGTTTTCCTGATGACCAACCTCAAGGGAATTGATTTTGCTTTTCAGCTCTTCGATGATGGTGACATATTTAGCCTCCATGTCATTAGTGGTGGACCTATGTTTCTGTTCCATGGCGTCAAAGGCGGTCATGTACTTTTGCTCTAAGGCTGCAAACTGGGCCTCCATGCTCATTGGGTTTCCTCCTTCTGCCATACTTGGGAGTCTGGCTTATCTGTTGGAAAACAAAAGTGGACTTAGCTAAGATTCTGGGCCGCGAAGAAGTTTTAGGTTAAAACCTGTTTGGGCTGTAAGAAAAGCACATGAACTGGAATGCCCAAATAAAATGTAAGAGAGGCACATGGGCCGGAATGATTCATGAACTGTGAACTGGCACCTAGGCTGAATGTTTGAAGAATGTGGATCTTGGGCCGGAATGTTATAAGAATTGGGTACTTAGGCCGGAATGTGTTTGGGCTAGAAGTAAAGTGCATGGGCCGAAATGATTTTCTAAACCATGTTCTAGATGTGAATTGGAGTTTGGGCCGAGTAATTCTGATCGGGCCTAATAGCAGATGCCTATGTCTAGGATTTTGGGCCTAAGCCCGAGTGAAAAGTCTTCTTAGACTGGAACTGGCCTTGCAATGGAAAGGCCTGATGGATTTTCATGGATTGCTTTAGGTGGATTTGTTTTTCATTGGCCTAGAACTAAATTGATAATTCAAATTGGGCCGAAAGAGAGAAATCACCTAGGTCTAGATTCTAGGGATGAAGCCCAAATGACTCACATATTAAATCAAATACGATGTTTGGGCCGCAAACAATAAAGTTGCCAATTCGGGTTGAGCTGAGTTGACGCAGGAAAGTTCCTATCAATTTCTAAGCTTGGTAGTGGGCCGACCATACAAGCGAACAAGGCTCACACAAGTTCAACATGTCCTTACATGATGCTTTGGACCAACGGGTACGGATCGATCCGGAGAGGTGCTTGGGGCATGGGCCCAGGTCACCGCAAAGGAATAGGGCTTGCACGCTATTCTCTTTGGGCTTCCCCACTCTTTTCACATCACCTGAAGGTGTGCGTCTACGGTCGGGTCTTTGGATGACCAAACAGGGCTAGGTAAGGACACTGTTAGGAAAACGCTTGGGGCTAAAGCCCATGTATTAAGGAGATGTGGTTAGATAACATCCTTCTCTTTTCCCCCGCTTATTTACATCACCTAAAAGGTGTGAGTCCCTGATAGGGGACCCTCAAACGGGTCCTGGGGTGAAATCGGTTTACGTGGACCCTCACTCCCAAATGATGCAAAGGTATAGGAATTAAAGTGCGCGCAAAAGTAAACAAGAAACATAATAAAAGCCATAAATAAACAATTTTTGAGTTAAGCCCTCTTTCTTAAAATTAAACAAGTTAAAATTAAGAATTTGTCCCCAGCAGAGTCGCCAGTCTATGAGCGTCGATTTTTAAACCCTATCCTATGTTGATTAAGTTGATTAGGATCTGATCGGTTTTAGATCCACTTATAACCTAAGTTTAATAACTAAGTCATATAACCATAATTATTAAAACCTAACCTAGCTCACTGCAACCTATTATGAGTCGCCACCTAATTTTAACCTAGATCAAATTAGGAAAGGAGAGTTCGGGTTCGGGGGCTTGATATTCGACTTATTTAGGGTTCAAATTACTTTCATTACCCCGGAAGTTGTTTTTCCTCTACTTAGTTTAATTACGGCTTATTACGAGTCATTTTAACCTAAGTGCGCACTTCTGATTTTTTTTATTTTTTAACATTTTTTGACAGAAAATTATAGTGAAAAATGAAATTACCTAAACTAGGGTTTTGGAGGCAGAATTAGGTCAAATTTTGTTTCTGTCCATGGCTACAGACGTACTATCCGAACCCACGAACCCCAGTTAACTTAATTATGCAAAAAAGTCAAATCGAAAAGAAAACGAAATTTTGAAGAGTCTGGGCCACAGACAGGACGTCCATAGGCCCGGACATAAGTTAAAAAAACCTAGAAAATTCAAAAAATTAAAATCCTGCCACTGTCCGTGGGTGTCTGTGGCCACGGACTACCCACAGACAGGGGTTTTCAAGTGGTTCCCGACAGGGTTTTCGGTTCAGAATTTATGTACGTGTAGCCTGAAAGGTGCACAAGATGTTAGTAATTAAAATATTTCAGTTTGAAGTCAGAATAATGACGAAACTTAGCAAACAAGTTAACAGGCAGAAACAAAAACGAACAACTATACATGAGCCAGAAAAAGTTGGTTTGAACCCAAATTTTAATGCAAGGTCAGAAAGGTCGTGGGAAGTTAGAAAATTAACTCCTACCTGTTTTACCTTTGAATTCACAATGATTCTTCATGTCGGGATTCGTCGGGAGCTCCGTTAACGGTAGATTCGAAAGGACTTTGAATCGGGCTTTTGGTCACCGGTTGTTCTTGATGTTCTTCACGTTTTGGTGGTGTTTTGTGGGATTTTGATGATGGTTGATGCCTTGGGAGTTGAAAAACAAGTTTAAGTTGTGATTTCGGGGGAATTTCAGTATGATTTTGGTGGTCGGGTGTTGAAAAACGTGAGAGTGAGGGGAGAGGCCGTGTTTGCTGATTCCTTAGGGTTCTAGAGCTTGTGAGATTCTGATTTTATCAAGAGATTTGCTCCTTTATATAGGCTTTCTTAAAGATAGAAAAAATCTAGTAAAAACGAGATTTTTTTGGAAATTTAATTAAGTGACTTCCCAAAAGAATCTGACTAAGAAATTTTATCCATGTTTCAAGGATGAGAATTATGATTTTTCTAAGGTGGAATCGAATTTTTTAAATATTGGAATATTTTTAAATTCAATTTCTCGTCAGATTTAATCAGAAATTGCTAGAAAATTATTGGAAATTCGAAAAATCAAAATTCTAATGCCATTGTGTCCAAAATATCATCCTCTATTATGGGTTAAAATTTCAAAGCATTTCAAGTTGATTTGAGCCATTTTTGGAGGAGAGAAAAAGCTCATAGGGGGTTTAGAAGCCCTGAAAATTTTCAAAAATACCCCTGAAGATGACTGAGCTGCCCCTAGTGCTCCGGAATGTTCCGATCGGACCGGGATTCACCACCGTTTGACCAAAGTGCCCTTCACAACACTAAAGTTTAACAAACCCTTTGCCGGGGGGGGGGGTTAAAATTTTAGGTATAACAGTTGGATTCCCCTAATCTGTGTACAAGCTTCCTATGCTGTTTATATGCATTGTTATGCACCTAAGATCTGTATTTATGAACTTACATTTTGGGACCTAGTTGCTTAGCTTTTGAGCCTTGGATAGTCGGGTCGGGCTGTCCCGTAGCATGCTACGCAGTAATTCCTTCTGTTTTGGTCCTTGGGTTCCCTTCTGTTCTCTTCTTAGGGTCCCTGGATATTTAGTGACCGACGGGTCCACAATCATCTCAATGACTTTTATATGGGGTCTACGGATCCATAGGGCTTTAGTGTTTGCCCTCCCGATCTGTCAGCTGGTGTCTAGTGTCCCACTCTGTAATTTCGTTTCTGCAAGTCTGACTAAGGTTTTGATATGGCATTCTTTTCCGCTTTGATATTTGCTCTGTTTTTGATTCGTCTATTTCGAAACGACTTGTGACATCCTCTGATTTGTGAACTCTTCTACTTCTGTTTTGAGTGGGCTTCCTTGAGGAAGTCTTCTACTTACTGGGCTGTCGAGCTCACCCCTTTATTATATCATGCAGATTGAGCATTTAGAGACCTAAACATCCTCTCTCCTTGGAGTCTCGATTTATGTTTACTTAGTTTGACTTATGGTTATGTATTTGTTTTATGCGCTTAGACGCTTTCGACTTTATGTAGCCTACGGACCTGCTTCTATATTTACTCACGTTTGACCCATTAGGATATTGTAAACTCTCTTTTCTCTTTAATGCAATTACCTTTATTTGGGTTATATGTGCGTTTGCGTTAGAGCCTTGCGACGTTAGGTAATATACTCACGGCGTGTAACGGCCCTAACTCCTAGGCCAGTTTTGGGGTCGTTTTACTTATATCTCTGTATTTATTGTAATGTTCTATTGCATAAAGATGCAAACAGATGTATCAAATCTAACCATAAACAATAGTACAAATAAAGACATATTTTCAGATCCTTAAAGATGCAAACAGATGTATAAAGCTTTGGTTTTATTGTTGTTGTTGTATTTTCTATTTTGAAATTGAGGAGGAATCTAAATGAATGAGCCTAGCCTATAACCGGGTTTAACAATTGTGACTAGAATTGTTTGTCCCGATGTTTTTGGTTGGTTTGAAATCTTCTCCAGTTAGTTTGTCTGATATGTCAATTTGTTCAGTTTATGTGATATGATTGAACATTACCAAAGCTGCACTGGAAACGACATTCACACTTTGATAATACTAGAAACAGAAGTAAGAGTGATGGGGTTTCAAGTGTAAGAGCAAATGCTGCATTATTCTTGATTCTAAATGAATGAATGCTTTTGCAGAACCAACTTTTGATGGAATCCGTGATTTCTCTTAAAGAACATGTAGGTGTGTATATATATATGTCTTATACCATTATGGATTGTCTTAGCTTTTTATAGTTACATCAAGACAATGTTGTGTTGTGTTGATATACAAGAAAGGATGATAAAGGAGGAGAATGAACTGCTGGAGAAGAAGGTAAACTTATTATTAAGTTGATCGAAAAGATTACATATAGCAAAAAGAGCAGTAGGTAAGCTGCTAATTGCTGCCGAGATTGATTTGACCAAGAAAAAGATTGTTGATGATATTGCAGGTTGAAGAATTGGTAGAGAGTAGTAATATGAAGGTAGGAGGTGAAGATGGGGATAACATTCAATAAAAACTCAAGCCATCATCATCATCTAAATATTAACAAAGAACCCCCTGCTCAAGGACTAGACTGATAACAAAAGATTACAAAAATATCCAATAGAACTAGTGAACTTGGCAAGTTCTGAGAAAAAACGCACTTCTATATAAATTGCAAAAACAACAAAAAACTTAGCATAAAGACCACTCCAATAATGCTCAACATCTGACCATTTAAACATTGCATAAAGATGCAAACAAATGTATAAAATCTAACCATAAACAATAGTACATATAAAATAGAAAGTGTAATGAGCAAACAGATAGAGAGAAAGAAAGTAGAACATTTTAACTGCTCTTACTGGTTCGTGATATAACTACTAAGGATTATTGGTTCGCTTGGGCTTTGTATGGTCAAAATGTTAATGAAGATTAAGGATTTCTCAATCGAAGTGAAGGCGCTGCTTTAGTCGGAGTATCCTACAAATCAAGTAAAGTTGGATGAAATACATGATAAAGTAATAGCCATGTTGTCTACATAAACACTACTAGCTAGACCAATGCAGAAGCAAATTAATAATTATGAACATCATGATAAATTAATAGTCATGTACCAGCAAGTATATCATAGAACAAGAGACAACAAACACAATAATGTATATTTTCATTAATTCAGCTAGGTTCTTAATTATAATTTGTTAGCTAGGTTCCTAAAAGTGAAACTTTAATGTTATAGTCAACCTAGCTATATATTGATTTATATACCAGTCACATAATTCCTCAGTTTTTAAATGCACATGTTGCAGAGGTTTTCTCTTTTCTTGTTGTTACGTTTGTTTCACTTGCACAAGTCAATCCATATATAGCTTGAAAGACACCCCCATCCATCCTCACTAGATTACTTATGTATCCTCGGTAACTTTTCATTTAAGTATTGGTTGTACTAGTTACATCTTCAAATCATTGTGCATCTAGACTATTATTATTGACCCTGTCTATGCTCTTAATCACATTACTTAAGAAAATATGTCAAAAACACGCCAACACCAACTACTACTAAAAGACATCTATTGTTTCAACATTCACACCTTTGGTTTTGTGTCAGTCACCCTAATATATTGTCTATGATTTGAAGAGCTTCTCAATATGATCAATTAACTTGTGCTCCATATCTTGGCTATAAGATACTAAAAGTAGTTCCTTCATTGAATACTTTAATTACAATCTCACAAAATAAATGCAGTATCCTATCTCTTTTAGGTTCATATAACCCATATAATTAGTAGGTCTTATATCATTTAGCTATTAGTTCTGGAAACATACGAGACATTGCTCTTAGTGTCTGTACAATTTAGTTACTTCAAATTGATACTCTTGATCTATTAAATGAGTACACTTAAGCGTTTTTGACTATTATATCTGTTTTATAATGTTTCTGTCATCAGTATATCTGTGTCAAAGGGTGTGCAGGTTTTCGGCTCATTTTTTCTATACTAGGGTTTGAGTGAAGAGGAAGCACCTGTATTGCAAGTATGCTTTTGTTCTATGTAATTGTGTACCTTCATCTTGTCACCATTATTTCTCAATGTACTATCAGAACCTAATAAATAATGTTATAGCTTAGAAAGTTGAATAGCATTGTGTTTACTGCTTGGATAATGAAATTCTCTGCGATGAATATGCTTGATAGAAGAAAAGATTATGTAGATGGTATGCTCGTTGGTTAACAGCCAGGAGTAATTAAAACACAGGAAAACCACATTAATATTTTTTTATTGTAAGATAGAGGGATCGATAGTATGGAGAATGAAGTCGACTGCTGTCTAGGGTTCTTGTCTCAGCGGATTCAATTCCTGCTCAAAAACCCAGCTCTCGATTTCTAGGGTCCTAGCTACCACAAGAGAGGAAAAACAATTTCCAGCGACAAGCGAGGAATAATGGCTTACATTTTCATCTTCTTCAGGCGACATCAATTGCTTTACAAAGACGAACTATATCCGAAGAAGAATTCAGTTTTGGGAGCAGTGGAATTCAGTTTGGGGAGTGAGCTTGGGGAGTCAAAACTTGGAGAGAAGAATGGCTAAGTGTCTAACTATCTTTCAGGGAGTATGGCGTGCGACGACACAATGCAATGAGCTGTCAGTAAAACTAGCCAGAAAACGATTCGTGGGTAAATACCTACGGGATATTCCGTGGTTAAAAGTGGCCTTAGTATATAGGTTATTTATTTACTGACAAACGTTGTCGTTTAGTAGTATAATTACCTACGGGAAAAGTTTGTGGGTAAATACCTATGAAAAGTTCCTTGGGTAAAATTGGCTTTAGTATGCAAATAACTACCTGTAAACAACACAGTCATTTTGTTGTTATTTACCTACGGAAAATGTCCGTGGGTAAATACCTACGGAAAGTACCGTGGGTAAAATTGGCCTTAGTATGCAGCTACCTAAGGTTGTAGTCCGTGGGTAAATAACTACGGGAAATTTCGTGGGTAATATTGGCCTTAGTACGCAGGTCATTACCTATGCTAAAAACACAGTCGTTTTACTGTTAATTTACCTATGGGAGGTGTCCGTGGGTAATTTATTTGGTTTAATATTTCAGGTACACACATTACCTACGGAAAATACCATGGGTAAATCTTGTATCTAAGTTTATCTACGGAAACCTCCCGTGGGTATCTTTTGCAGCCAATTTACCCACGGATAACACCCGTGGGTTATTTTTCGCGCCACTTGGCGTTCTCTCCCCGCGTGACTGCCTACGGTATTTACCAGCGGAATAGTCCGTGGGTATAAACTTTCATGGGTAATCCGTAGGTATTCTGTTGGTAAACTCTTCCTTCAATATCCCATAGGTAAATCGTGGGTATATACCTACTGTAACACCCCTACCGCTAATCACGTCATTATCTCCTAATTGTCTCGTACATCCTTACCTTCGCAGCGGAAATTCAATATAATAGGCGGGTGATACAATGCCGTTAGCCGCACACACGACTAACAAGGCCTAAACTACATACAGTACGGTATGATAGACCAAAAATACCCGAGTACTAAACAAATACAACCAACACTTCATTTCCAAACCGAGTATATATAATTCTCCAGTCAATACTGTTTCAACACTTACAATCCAATATACCGAGGCTACTAAGGTACAATCCAAATATATTATTTCTCACAAGTCTATACAACCGTCTATGAGTTCAACATCTCACTAAGTCTATCAAGATCTACATACTTCCAAATACCAAGGGGTATACAGCGGGGTACCCCAGCTACTCAAAAGGGCTACAAGCCCGTGTACAACACAGTACGCTATTCAAACAATCCTAACTACCAAGGCATAACAACCGGTCTCTCACATTGACCATCATCCTTCTTGGGTACCTGGAAAATAAAATCAGCGCCCCAAAGGGCTCAGCAAATTGTTGGCATGAAATTCGCATACCCCGCGTGCTAACGGGGGTACGCCGACTACTTGGTCTTCTACATGGAGTTCATTTTAATTCAAGCATACATGCTATATGAACAATATTAAAATCATGCATAGGCACACTCATACATAGAGCATCACACAAGCAATGGAAACAATACACAATTCAACCTTTCAACAATTACCGAGGCCCCTGAGATTCACTTCTTAAGTTCTAGCCTCATCACTTGTTAGTCAGTTTCTCCATCTGGGTTAATCGGATGTTCTTACTCTTTTACTCTTGATCAATGGCTTACACTAGCCATGATCTTTACTTTACCCAATACTCTTCTTTACATTAATACTCAAGTCAAGTCGGTATGACCTCCGGGCAGAGACTACACCGTCTCACCACCGGGCTTTAGGTTGGCTTACTTCCCCAGGTTGCTACCCATTTAAGGGATTTGGACCATGAGAATGGTTAGGCCAGAACTCGGAAACAACCTCTTGTATTTCCTCATTCTTACAAGTGGCCTAAACTATATCGGACTTCTTACATACTCCAAGTTACTATTTTCCCAAGTTAGAAATGTCACATAGTTAGGGAGTTAGTGAGAATCTCTCACCCCATAATTCATGGTTAGCACACTTCTCATCAAAGCAATTCAATACTTCATCCAACACTTATCTTTCATGAATTATACAAACTTCAAGGTTCAGCCGCAATGCAACCAATGGATACAAATCACAATACATAAAGAAATGTAATAAACCATATTCATGCATTTTATCTTGATTAGGTGATTGCATATAAACACACAAACACACAAATCGAGGAAACCTCGTTAGCATACAGGGCATGAGAAAATCATACCATTCATCGTAGTTCTCAGGTTGCAGACTGTAACACCCTATATGGGTAATTGTCCAACAACCTAGCTCTCAAACCATTCAGGCTTGAAAACTAGCCAGTTTAGGCCCTCAATCCTCACTTGGGCTTA
This sequence comes from Limonium bicolor, assembly GCA_023374045.1. Taxonomy (NCBI): domain Eukaryota; kingdom Viridiplantae; phylum Streptophyta; class Magnoliopsida; order Caryophyllales; family Plumbaginaceae; genus Limonium; species Limonium bicolor. The sequence continues at coordinate 244,292,029 of CM041781.1, read as the reverse complement.
CAAGTGGAAGGCCTTGTTACTATAGTAAACCCATATGTATCCTTATAAACCATTCACATTACTACTCTTATCCCGATGTGGGATGGGGTATCACATACTCCCCCACTCAAAGAATGCGACGTCCTCGTCGCAAGCCTAACATCCAAATCCCATGGACCTCCTCGGTAGGTGTCAGGTAGCCCATCCCGACACGGTCCCGAGTCCGCTCTGATACCATTTGTAACACCCTATATGGGTAACTGTCCAACAACCTAGCTCTCAAACCATCCAGGCTTGAAAACTAGCCACTTTAGGCCCTCAATCCTAACTTGGGCTTAAAAATGGAAGGCCTGTTGTTGTAGTCAACCCATGTGTTTGCATATAAGGAACTCACAATACTATTCATATCCCGATGTGGGATGGGGGTATTACACCGACTGTCCTTCGGAGTCTAACTATTCAAATCCTATAACATACATGGAATCGGACGGTTAATTATCTATAATTAACCTAACCACTTCATCTTTAGTGTTTCCCAATTTACAATTACTAACTCCTTACATTTCAAGCTCATCCACATAAGTTACTTACTTCTCATTACTACTCAAGCTTGTTTATACCACTAATGACCATTAATGTCATTAATTAAGTCTTAAAAATCTTATTATATCAATAACATTCAAATCCCCATCATATACTTTCATTTATACACATTTTAAAGCCTTTTAAGGTTGGTTCGGGACCTTGTCCGGGTCTCTAGTCCCGGACCAACACTGGAATGAACTTTCAACTAGATTTTATGACTGGTTCGGGACTTGTAAGGGACTTAAGTCCGGACCACCCTCTGGATGCAGTTTTGGCCTGTTTTTGCCTGGCTTGTTCGGGACTTGGTCCGGACCTAAGTCCCGGACCCTGCTAATATTTTGACAGATTTTACATTTTGAAAACTCTATTTCCACTTCCTTTCTTTGCCTAATTTTTCCCCAATCTTCCCACATGTTTCCTAACATGTTTTAACACAAATTTGACACTCTAAACCTTCCTAAATCATTTACTAACTCATTACTGAATTCTTGGTTGATTTTCACAATTTTCCCACTCTTAATTTTCCTTGAAGTTCTTGCTACAAATTTTTGCTTTCTTTCTTTCTCACTACTACAAAGGTTTCTTCAACTAATGCCATCTAGCTATACACTTGCATTATTTTCATCCAAGGTTCTACTCAATTACACAACTCTCTCAATTCTAGTTTTCAAAGTGGTTAACTACTCACATTCACTCTTAAACACACCTAGCTCAACCTAGGCTATCTCTTCTCCTCAAACACTTAAGTCATTTGGTTTGCTACAGAAATTTCGACATAGTTTCCCTAGAATTTTAGACATTGCCCACATGGCTTACTCAGCTTATCAACACAATTCAACAACACCACCATTTTAGGCACTAACCACACTTTAAATTCCAGCACTTAACACCTATTCACTTGGCTCAAGGGCCTTTAATCATCCATACAACAATACTAATATACTCAATTTCTTTCATACCACTGCAGTAGCATTAAACCATAATAAATAGTGTAATTACTCTTACACAAACATTAAAATCTGTACAAGGTAAATTCATTACCTTAGTGTTCCTAGCTTCTTTTTCTTTCTTTCTTCTTCTTCTTCTTTCCTTTCTCTTTTGTTTCTTGTTTACCTTTCCGGTCAAGTGGGGAGTTTAACCACTAATGCTACAGCCATACCCAATAAACAACAATGAGTATCAATGGAGATACTTAAACTTCTAAAATCAGCCCTAAGATGAGAGGAAGGATTTAAGCTCTAAAGTGAGGGATTACCTTCCAAATCTCTAGGTGAGTGTTTGGCTAGTATCACAACATTATTCCAGCACTCTTTTGAAGCTTAAAAAATGGCTAGAATACATATAACAAGAGGCATAAAAATCTGGAATTTTCGGTAGCAAGAGAAAGCTAGAAAAGAAGGATTTTCGAACTTCTTTTTACCTTAGAACAACAAGGAGATGGTGTAGATCACCATGGTCTTCTAAAACCCTCAAATGAGCTTCAGCCATGGATATGAAAGTTGAGTTTTTTGATTTTTGAAAGGATGGAAATGTTCTCCAAGATGAGAGGAATGCTATGGTGTAATTTTTGTGGGGTTTCCACCTTGTTTAAGGCATGAAAATGGAAGGAGAAGAGAGAGCTGGTGGGGTGCTCTTCAAATCGCCATGGTTGGCTGAAGGAGGGAGATGAAGTTCAGTTGGGAGGAGGGAGTACGTGAGAGAAGAGAGAAATGGGGAGGAGAGAGACTTCAAACCCACTTTTGTTACTTTTTATTTTATTATTTTTGTCTTCTAGTGCATAAGAGAGTTAGGAGAGGGGGAGAGCTGAATAAAAATGTGGCACACACTTAGAAGAAGGGAGCCAGCTTTTTATTTACAAAGGGAGAGGAGTATTTTTCTCTTATTACAACCAACACCCCGTAAGTTCAAGTTTTACACTATTCACTTACCGGAGCCCGTTTTCCGGAATTTTCTTGTTTATTTAATTTTAATGGCTCTAGACCTTCACTAATGTTTATTTATAGACATTTGATTGACTATAATTTTTACTAGTGTATTAAGCCAGCTTAAAGTCACATTTTCTCAGTTTTCTCGAAAAACGTGCTTTAAGGTTCATTTACGTTTTAAACCCATTTTATGGATCAATTTTCTTCGGGAATTGTTCCCACATATTTATTTAGGCATAATTAAGCTTCTAAAAATCTCATTAGCCTAATTAATCACCATTTTTAAGTTTGGGGTATTTCAATCTACCCTTTTTAAAGAACTTTGCCCTCAAAGTTGGTCCAAGTTGGTGAATTAATATCTTTACTCATTTGACATCTCAATTGTCAAAATCATACATTAATACTCCTTACAAAATCTCAACTCTATCCAACAAAGGTGTTCACATTCACTACAACACAAGCACAATACACCGTGCAAGCACTACACAATACAATTGCAAGCAATACAATGCAAGCATTACAATCAACACTACAATCAACTCACTGGTTGTTACACTGTGCTAAACAAATTTATACATATATACGACACAATGCTATCTCGAAGCAATGCAAAAATACTCTTTTTCTTCCTCTCCATGGGGGTCCATCCGAAGACAATTAGGCACACAGTCCTCCCCCATATTGAGTGATCCTTCAGGCACTACAGGTCATCTCTCAACACAGGACTTCTCTATGTCCCGTTGCCCTTGGAAAAATACAAAACACACATTGGCACCGTCCTATCAATCAACTTAGAACCGTTGCTTGTCCGGTGCAGTGGTTTAAACCAATCCTCACTCCCATCGTCCTACCGCTCAACTCAGGACCATTGCTCATCCGGTGCAGTGGTTTCAAAGCTGGTCCCCATTCTCAGGTTTGAATGAAAATCCTTTTGCACATATTAGTTAGAAATCTTTTTTTTAAACATAGTCAGCTCCAAATCCAATTTATGCTCATTACATCTATCCTAAGCGTGTTTACTTGTGACCTCTTGAAGGGAGCTTCAAGAATTATTCGACCCTGATGTGATCAACATCAGTGTTGAACTATCTTTCCACCCCAATTTGTGTTCAGTTTCCCTTGATTTGATCAGGATCAAGTTCGACTTCCCACTCCAGTTTCAAACAGCAATTTGTTCAAACATTTCCCAATTTCTATCTTTTAATTATTATAGTGGTGATCATACATCAATAAATCTTCAAGGGATGGAACTCAGTCCATCAATCATCCTCAATTTACTTCCAAATAATTTACCTGGTACTTCACTACTTATGGGATCATTTCATAAACTATTACTCCTTTCATCCATTATTCTCAATCATCTCAAATAATTATCTACGTAATATAATACATATGGAGTTCTGTCCACCAATCATTCTCAATTGCCTCGAAACAATCACCTAGGGAACTCAATTCCCTCTAGGTTCTACATAGGTTTCATACCGATTCATACATCTCAATTCCATGCTTAATCTCAAATAGACACACATCTTAGGGGTTTTAATTCCCCAGGAGTTTCTCTACTCCTCTTTCTTGTATATTTATGTACGTGGTATTCACATCTCTTGTGCGTAATGACCATAACTACACAATGAATGGGTGCATATGTTTATGTAACATACGTACCAATCATCAAAACAATTCTCATTTGTGCTATGCACACTGTAGTTTACGTGCTTAATACGTGAAACATACACTAAACGGTTTTTCGCTCTACCCCCCTTAAAAGGGATTACACCCACGTAATCTACCATATGTTACATTGAACATTGGTTCACTAAATTCAAGCGTCTTGAAGCGTTTTAGCTTCCATGCGGTTTATTATACAATGTATTCTGGTCAAAGGGTTTTAACCATATTGACGGTTTAGTCCCTGCACCATGAATTCCCATTGGAGTTTATTTAACTCATAACCGGTTTGGTTCTCACCTATCAGGCTTCAATGCTATGATAATTAACCATTCTCTCCTACTCACTGGGTATATTAAACCTCTGAGCAAGGGCCCACTAGCTTTTGCAGCGAGACCCTGATAACTTTAGAGCTTAATTTGCCCTTTTCGTTATTCTAAATGTGTTACTCATCTACTTCTTATCCCATCTATCTTGGGATATACTGTTTCTCAACCGGCACGTGGTATCTCTTACCGTACGCAAACTCATTGTGTTATAGATTTTCTATCCAGTTTTCTGGGGATCTATTGTGCATACCGCTGTATACTTCTATGATTACTCCCTTAGTTCCTCCGACTTGTTGTTGGTTGAGTTCAAGCTACTACGCGTATGTAGTGCTTCCTTTGTTGTTACTGGCTCATGATCATTCCTTCTAAATTACGCTCACCAATTTGGTTCTTGTACTAGTACTCTCTCATTGTACAACCCTGCATTTCATATGCATCGGTCCTTATGGCATTCGTAAGCTTCTTTCCATTTTTATTCCGATGGAATTTACGGGTTGTGATTGTTGGCATCTCTAACGTTCCTCGTGCATCTTTGGCCGAAAGGCCGCACGGTTTATTGCTAGATTTACGCTTAAACTGGCTTGCGCCATGTTCATTGTTGTGTTGGCAAGTCTTTCGTAATTAGTACGGTTGGTTGTTTAGCAATTAGGTGCTCTTTCCCCAAGCTATTATTCCTCTATCGAGTTGATCCACTAGGAACAAGCTTTCAGTTTCCTATGCGATTGTAATAGGAATGAACAATGCGTTCCCTGTGAGATCCTTGTCATATGGTTCAGACTGTAGGCTTTAATGCCCAATCTATCTACTAACACTTTCTTTCCTATACACTGAGTCTAGTTCATGGGCCCGCGTGTTTCCCATATCATTGTTTAACTATATTCACATAATGGTCGCTTGCTGCGCACCATGTTCTTATTCATTATACAGGTATTGTTTTTGTGGCCTTTGCTACTGTGGTAGCTTGCCTTTGTTCTTTGCCCGTAGTTGGCGCAACTCCTCAACCGCTCACTCCAATGTCTCATCTTATATTTAATTCCTTCATGGTGTAAACACACTGGAAGTTCTATAGGTTCGTGTGTATGGCTGTCGCCGTATCAAACTGTACGATTATTACCTTTTTAAAGTGGAGATGTTCTACTCCAGATTCAGGTTCATGTGTAGGCTAGTCTGCCTTCCATCACTTATGATATTGTTACCAAGTAACTTGGCTGACTGAGGAAGAAGTAATCCATTGGATCACAAGCTCTTTTGAGCGTTGGTCATTTGATATCATATTACGCACTCACATTGCTTGATCTTGACATTCACTGCCTTCTAAATCTTGGGCATTGGATATAGGGTCTGGCTGTGCAGTTTTACTTTTCTATGTACATCATGGGGACTTCCCAAGGAAACTTTAAGGATTTACGGGTCCTGTTAGCTTATGTTTGTGTATCTCCATTATTCGTACTATGGTTCACCATTATTGGCTGGTTACAACATGCTGTCTTTACATCTCTGTGCTCCTAGAGTGCTATCACTTTACAGTTCGTATCGTACACATAATGTGTTTGCTTCTAACCGGCTACTCTTCGGTTTTCAACCATTGCTATCACATCTTCCTTACTCATACTATTCTTGGGATTTTCCTTTTCTCGTTCAAATTGTTCTTTGGCTATAATCATGTGCTCAAGCTTGCTGTTTTAATGGGTGAAGGCTTTTTCTGGAGGGTTCACATATTCACCGCTCCAGTGGTCTCTCAAATACGAGGGTTATCCCTATTCTTCTAATTACTTATAGTGCCCGAGCGTGGGCCAAAGTCGTGGTGTCATCGCTTAGATTCTTATATCTCTGTACCACTATTACTATAGAGAGCAGGAAGGCAACTAAAGCCTTGTCAACTGTATACTAGGCTGGTGCTCTAGTGATAGTGACGCTAAAGTAGTCGCATCCTCAGCTACTCATTACATTGAATTCAAATTGAGTGGTTCGGTTGCCACTATATTCATTGTATGAAATAATATCTCTGCTCTTACTAGTGCCATTCTCGGCAATTCTTATTATTATATAACGTGGGTTTTGTAACCGTTTGAATCTACACAACGTAGTTGATTCATGGCTTTTAGGCCACATTGTTTCGAGCTATGCTCCTTGCAGGCTGTTATACAAATTCTACTTCTTCGTATACCGTCAAATGGTTTGCAGGTGGTACTGGGTCCTAGCTCCCATGTTCTTATCACGACACTTCGTTCAACTATTGTTAACTCAGACATACTTAAAGGATTGCTCCTGAGTGTTGTCAAATTATGCCATTACGTCTGGCTAATAATTATGAGTATGTCCGGTCGGCTATACAGCATTTCCGTACCGTATTCCTGACTATCCCGTTTAGGGTTATGATGTCCCCCGTTCTTGGGTAGACCATTTGTTATAACCCAAGATTTGGTTATAATTTATTTCATCACAATCTTATTTTAAGTTGGTTTATTTCTAATTCAGGACATGGAGGTCCTTTGGATTAATGACAAGGGCGAGGAGGTCATTCGTATTATTTATTAATTGGTAAGGGATTTATTTTTTCAGTTAAGGGTTATAATTAATTCACTAAATACAACACTAATCAGAATTACATTCGATCAGTCGCTCAAGCTCTCAGACGTTCTCCTTCTTCTCTCTCAAGCTCTCTTCTCTGTTGATCGATCTACTACGCCGCTGTCCGGGGAATCTGAGATTGTTTTCTGCTGCTGCGTTGCTGTCCTCTTCGCAATCAGGTTGGTGTATTGTTGTTAGTATTGCAATTCAGTTGGAGAGTAACTTCTTCAATCCCTAATTCTTTCCCTCAGCGATCTGATTGTAATCAGTGAATTTCCCGACGTCTCCGTCGATCTTCTCTGCTGTGGACTGCTGCTTCAGTCTCGCAGTCGAATTCAGGTGAGCGTTTGTTCGGTTCTCCGTTTCCATTTCAGATGTTGGGTTGTGGGCAGTTTCTGATTAAGGGTTGTACTTCTCTGCGTTGTTAAGGATATTCAGTGGCTGAATTGGATTGCGTTTTGGTCTACGCTGCTGCGTTGCGTTTGGTGATTGCGCTGTTCAGATTTGAGGAATTCGTCTCTGCTGTAAACTGAGGTAGGTGGCTTGCGGATTCAGCTAGTGTGTTCACCCATGGGGTGTTTAAACTGTTGTTAAGTGATTGGTGTTGTCTTGCGTTTGTGGTGCTCGATCCCTCTGATTTAATGTGGTTTTGATTGTGTAAAACCCCATGGTTGTTTTTCTGCAAACTGTGTATTTCTGTGACAATTTGGCATTGTTTGAAGCTTCTGTTCGCGTCTGTTTTCGTTCTGAAAATTTCATTTTTCGGGCTGTCCAAACTTCCGTCCGAGCTTTGAAGTTCGGACATGCCTCTGTTGTGTTTTTATTTTTCGAGTTTTGCAGGTGTCCAAACTTCAGTCCGAACTTTGAAGTTCGGACACCCCTATTTTCTGAAATAAACCGAGCTTTGAAGCTCGGACTTCACCACGTACTTTTTCCGAAAAACTGCCTGAACTTCAGTCCGAACTTCGAAGTTCGGACATCTTGTTTTCCCCTCTGTTTTGTGTCTGCGCTTGTGTCCGAGCTTCGAAGTTAGGACACAAGTTCGGATCCCTCTCTGTTTTCGCCATAACTTGCTCGTTTGAGCTCTGTTTTGAGTGCCATTTACGGCGTTGGTTTCCTCTTTCCAAATACTATTTGTTTATACATGTTTGAGCACATGGTTACGTGTTATCTGATTTAAAAGCCTTCAACAAGCTTCTGAGTTCTGTGACTTCTTTATGCGTGGTTGGATTCCCCTTCTGATTTCTCAGTTTTCTATCTGCTCTCTGGTGCGATGGTTGCACATATGCTTATTTGATTTTAAGCTTCTGTTTTGGGACCTAGTTATCTCTGTGTCTGAACCATTGGATGGCTGGTCTCGCTGTCTCGTAACGCGCTATGTAGGATCCTTCTGTTTCACGAGTGATGTTCCCCGTTCTGTTCACAGGTGTTCCACCTGTTCTGTTTACGAGTGAGGTTTCCTCGTTCTGTTCACGAGCTGTTTGCTTGTTCTGTCTGTATGCTGTGATCAACTAATGTCCCGCTCTGTTTTCTGATTCTGTCTATCTCTGACTCTGTTTAGTCCTTTATTGAATGGACTTTTGCTTCTGTTTTCTAACATGTTTATGGATTCCTTTCGGTTCCTTCTGATTTGATAATATTCTTTAAATGTTTTGAGCATGCTGGTTAATGAAGTTGGTCATCTACTGGGCATAGTTGTTTGCTTATTCCCCTACTTTATCTAACATTGTAGATTGATCAGCGAGGGTCACTTTGCTCAGCTCTGGAGTTTAGTTTGTTTTGTTATTTCGTTTCTTTGAGACATTTGTATTTGACTTTGAGCCTTTGGGCCTCTTAGTTAGCTTCCGTGTCAGTTTGTTTGGTGGGTTTTGTAATGACTTTTGGGATGTTACGACATCGCTTTGATTATACTTTATGCAAGTATTCATTTTGGGCCTTGTCTGATTATTCGTTTAAGTTCGTTTATTAGAGCCTTACGTTATTATGTAATAATACGCGGCGTGTGACACCCATAACTCCTAGGCCAGTGTTTGGGGTGGTTACATTTAGTGGTATCAGAGCTCTGGGTTCTAATCTGCTGGGATTTTAAGTTAGCCAGTCAGTCATAAACGTCAGTACTAGTGTCTGAGTCTAACTGCTTGTAGTTGGACTTTCAGAATGCCGCCAAGAAGGGCTCCAGGAAATGTTGCTGATGCTATTCAGCAGTTTATGACGCAGCTCATGCAGACCATGGCTGCAGGGGGTGGACCAGCTGGAGAAGGACCAGCTGGCGGGCCAGGCCCACCTGGGGCTGATGCTGGAGGCCGGAATGTGAAGGCACTTCAGGAGTTTATGAAGCTGAAGCCGCCGTCGTTCGATGAGGCAGGAGACCCCCAGGAGGCCAGTCATTGGTTGACTGAGGTAGAGGACTTGCTGCGAGTCATGGGCTCCGAGGAGGAGCAGAAGGTCGACTTTGCCACCTTCCTTTTCAAGGCTGAGGCTAAGGAGTGGTGGAGGTCTGTGATGGGGAAGTTCCCACAGCGTTGGACGTGGGAGCAGTTCACTGGGGAGTTCAACAAGCAGTTCTACCCTGACGTGTATAAGGACCAGCACATTCTGGAGTATAACCGACTACGCCAGGGTCGGGACATGAGTGTGGAGGAGTATGTTCGTAAGTTCATTAGTTGGTCTAAATTTGCACCTGAGCCGGATGAGCATAGGAAGGCCAGGAAGTTTGAGAGCGGCTTGAGGCCGGATATTCGCTCTACTGTGACGCCGCTGCGTCACAAGACCTTCAGGGACGTTGCTGATGTCGCCCTGTTGGTAGAGGCTGATTTGAGGGGCAGCCAGTCTAGAGGGAAGGACCAGAAGAGGAAGCAGACAGGAGGGCTCAGTCTGCTTCTCAGAAGAAGCAGTCTACTGGAGACCACCTTGAAGACCGTTCGAGAGATAGAGGTGGTTCGTCTTCGTCATCTTCCGCTCTGAAGTGCCGGGTCTGCGGCAAGTTTCACCGAGGTCAGGACTGGTACAGGAAGTCCGGAGCTTGCTTCAAGTGTGGATCCTTGGAGCATAGGATCGCTGACTGCCCTCAGGCCGAGAGGAGCAGAGTAGTTCTGGAGGTAGAGCTGGAGGATCTGTATCTGAGTCCAGAGATCGAGACCGGGCTGAGCAGAAGAAGCCCCAGGGCCAGGCCAGAGTGTACGCGATGGCTGGAGAGAGAGACCGATCGACTGACAGAGTTGTCACATGTATTCTCCACCTGTCTTCCCGTTCTGTTTTCTGCTTGTTTGACTCTGGAGCCACCCACTCCTTTATTTCTGCTGAGTTGGTGGGTGAGCTCGATTTGCCTGTTGTGCCTCTGGGTGTTGAGTTGCGTGTGCATAGTCCATTAGTTAGGGACTCTTCTATGCTGTTAAATTCTGTTTGTAAAGATAGTCCTGTGTTAGTCACAGATAGGACTCTGTGTGCTAACCTCATCCCGATGGAGATGACTACCTTTGATGTGATCTTGGGCATGGATTAGCTTGCTGCGCACCATGCCCACATTGATTGTGCTGCTTCGAGAGTCACTTTTGAGGAGCCGGGTCAGCCCCGCCTAGTTGTAGCAGGGAATGGACTCCCGTGCTCGCCGCCAGTTATCTCAGCTATGCAGGCGTTTCGCCATTTGAGGAAGGGATGCCAGGGGTATCTGTGCTACATCCCAGAGGTTCGCAAGAATGCGAAGTTGGAGGAGATTCCAGTGGTCAGAGACTTCCCAGATGAGTTCCAGGATGATGTACCTGGGCTTCCCCCTGTCAGAGACGTGGAGTTCTCGATCGAGCTCGCACCTGAGACTCAGCCGATTTCTAAGGCCCCATACCGCATGGCTCCTGCTGAGCTCAAGGAGTTGAAGGTCCAGTTGCAAGAGCTGCTGGATAAGGGCTTCATTCGCCCTAGTGTGTCGCCTTGGGGAGCACCCAATCTGTTTGTCAAGAAGAAGGATGGTAGCATGCGCTTGTACATTGACTACAGGGAGCTCAATAAGGTTACCATTAAGAATAGGTATCCTCTCCCGCTCATAGATGACTTGTTCAACCAGTTAGCAGGAGCTAAGGTGTTTTCGAAGATCGATCTGTGGTCCGATTATCATCAGTTGAGGATTAAGGCAGATGATGTGCCTAAGTCCGCTTTCAGGACTCGTTATGGACACTACGAGTTCCTAGTGATGCCATTCGGTCTGACGAATGCGCCTTCCGTATGTATGGATATGATGAACCGGGTGTTCAAGCCATTTCTAGACCAGTTCGTAGTAGTGTTTATTGATGACATCTTGGTGTACTCCAAGAGTGCTGAAGAGCACGAGGAGCATTTGAGGACCGTTCTCCAGACTCTGAGGGAGAAGGAGCTGTACGCGAAGCTGAAGAAGTGCGAGTTCTGGTTGGATCAGGTGGTATTCTTGGGACATGTGGTCTCCAAGGATGGTATCTTCGTGGACCCGGAGAAGATTTGAGCTATTACTGAGTGGGCCAGGCCTACTAATGTTGGAGATATTCGTAGCTTCCTTGGATTAGCGGGCTATTATCGTAAGTTTGTGGAGGGCTTCTCCAAGCTAGTGACCCCTTTGACTCGTCTGCTACAGAAGGATGTGAAGTTTGAGTGGAGCGAGGCCTGTGAGCAGTGTTTTCAGGAGCTGAAGAAGAGGTTGACTACTGCACTGATTCTGACACTTCCAGAGGGTACTGACGGACTGGAGGTTTTCTGTGATGCATCCCATAAGGGACTTGGGTGCGTTCTGATGCAGCATGGGAAGGTAGTTGCATATGGCTCTCGTCAGCTTAAGCCATATGAGAAGAACTATCCGACCCACGACCTGGAGTTAGCTGCTGTGGTGTTTGCTCTGAAGATTTGGAGGCACTATCTGTATGGAGCAGCGTGCAAGGTATATACGGACCATAAGAGCCTCAGGTATCTGTTCACTCAAAAGGAGTTGAACTTGAGGTAGAGGAGGTGGCTAGAGTTGCTACACGATTATGATTTGGAGATCCTCTACCACCCGGGTATAGCGAATGTTGTTGCTGACGCGCTCAGTAGGAGGAGTCCGTCTGGAGCCGTTTGTGCTTCGCCTGGTGTGCAGAGGTTTGCTCTCGAGTTACAGCGTATGGGTATCTGGGTCGTCTGTCCAGAGAGATCTGGGATGTTAGCAGCGTTGCAGATTCAGCCTACCTTGATCGACCGGATCAAGGCCAGTCAGGAGCTCGACACCGGGTTAAGTAGGATCAGAGATGGGATTGCTGCTAGTCAGGAGTCTGAGTTCTGGGTTTCAGAGGATGGCTGCCTGAGGTTCAGAGGCCGTGTTTGCGTGCCTGCAGATGACGCCTTGAGGCGGGAGATTATGCAGGAGGCTCATGGAGCCCCGTACTCGGTACACCCAGGAGGTGTGAAGATGTACCGGGACCTACGTGAGACATTCTGGTGGAGCAACATGAAGAGGGACACTTCAGACTTTGTATCCAGATGTCGGACCTGTCAGCAGGTCAAAGCCGAGCATCAGAGACCAGCTGGTTTGCTTCAGCCTCTTCCCGTTACCGAGTGGAAATGAGAGAGTGTCGGTATGGATTTTGTCATGGGTCTGCCTAAGACTCTGAGAGGCTTCGACGCCGTATGGGTTATTGTGGACCGGCTCACGAAGAGCGCGTACTTCTTGCCTGTCAGGAAGACTTTTAGTCTGCATCGCTTGACGCAGTTGTATATGGACGAGATCGTACGCCTTCATGGAGTTCCTACTTCTATTGTGTCTGACAGAGACCCGCGCTTCATATCCAGATTCTGGCAGAGTTTGCATCAGGCTTTGGGGACGAAGTTGTCATTCAGTTCAGCGTATCATCCTCAGTCAGATGGCCAGACAGAGAGGATGAACCGGGTCCTGGAGGACATGCTCAGAGCATGTGTGCTTGACTTCGGAGGCAGTTGGGACCAGTACGTTGCCTTGATAGAGTTCGCATATAATAACAACTTCCAGACTAGCATCGGGATGGCCCCGTTCGAAGCTTTGTATGGCAGGAGGTGCAGATCACCCATCTGTTGGGATGATCTGAAGGAGAGGGCAGTTGTTGGGCCGGATTTGGTCAAGGATGCTGTGAGTAAGATCCAGTCTATCAGAGAGCGCTTGCTCGTGGCTCAGAGTCGTCAGAAGAGCTACGCCGATCAGAGGAGACGACCTCTAGAGTTTGAGGTGGGCGACCATGTGTATCTGAAGGTGTCTCCAGTACGGGGAGTTGTCCGGTTTGGGAAGAAAGGCAAGCTTAGCCCTCGCTTTGTGGGTCCTTTTGAGATCTTGGAGAGGATCGGACCGGTTGCCTACCGTTTAGCTTTGCCACCGTCGTTGGCTGGTGTCCACAGTGTGTTCCACGTGTCTATGCTGAGGAAGTATATTCCGGACCCGTCGCACGTGATTGACTTCAGCCCGCTCCAGTTGAGGGAGGACTTCACCTTTGAAGCAGTTCCTTCGAGGATTTTAGCTCGAGATGTTCGTAAGCTCAGGAGTAAGACCATGCCCTTGGTGAAGGTGCAATGGTCGGGTCAGTCGGAGGAAGAGGCGACCTGGGAGGTTGAAAGCGAAGTGCGTTCTAAGTTTCCCGCCCTCTTCGAGCAGTAGGTACGTTTTAATTTCTAGGATGAAATTTTTTTAAGGGGGAGGTGATGTTATAACCCAAGATTTGGTTATAATTTATTTCATCACAATCTTATTTTAAGTTGGTTTATTTCTAATTCAGGACATGGAGGTCCTTTGGATTAATGACAAGGGCGAGGAGGTCATTCGTATTATTTATTAATTGGTAAGGGATTTATTTTGTCAGTTAAGGGTTATAAATAATTCACTAAATACAACGCTAATCAGAATTACATTCACGATCAGTCGCTCAAGCTCTCAGACGTTCTCCTTCTTCTCTCTCAAGCTCTCTTCTCTGTTGATCGATCTACTACGCTGTTGTCTGGGGAATCTGAGATTGTTTTCTGCTGCTGCGTTGCTGTCCTCTTCACAATCAGGTTGGTGTATCGTTGTTAGTATTGCAATTCAGTTGGAGAGTAACTTCTTCAATCCCTAATTCTTTCCCTCTGCGATCTGATTGTAATCAGTGAATTTCCTGACGTCTCTGTCGATCTTCTCTGCTGTGGACTGCTGCTTCAGTCTCGCTGTCGAATTCAGGTGAGCGTTTGTTCGGTTCTCCGTTTCCATTTCAGATGTTGGGTTGTGGGCAGTTTCTGATTAATGGTTGTACTTCTCTGCTTTGTTAAGGATATTCAGTGGCTGAATTGGATTGCGTTTTGGTCTACACTGCTGCGTTGCGTTTGGTGATTGCGCTGTTCAGATTTGAGGAATTCATCTCTGCTGTAAACTGAGGTATGTGGCTCACGGATTCTGCTAGTGTGTTCACCCATGGGGTGTTTAAACTGTTGTTAAGTGATTGGTGTTGTCTTGCGTTTGTGGTGCTCGATCCCTCTGATTTAATGTGGTTTTGATTGTGTAAAACCCCCATGGTTGTTTTTCTGCAAACTCTGTATTTCTGTGACAATTTGGCATTGTTTGAAGCTTCTGTTCGCGTCTGTTTTCATTCTAAAAATTCATTTTTCGGGCTGTCCGAACTTCCGTCCGAGCTTTGAAGTTCGGACATGCCTCTGTTGTGTTTTTTTTTCGAGTTTTGCAGGTGTCCGAACTTCAGTCCGAACTTTGAAGTTCGGACACCCCTGTTTTCTGAAATGAACCGAGCTTTGAAGCTCGGACTTCACCACGTACTTTTTCCGAAAAAAATGTCCGAACTTCAGTCCGAACTTCGAAGTTCGGACATCTTGTTTTCCCCTCTGTTTTGAGTCTGCGCTTGTGTCCGAGCTTCGAAGTTAGGACACAAGTTCGGACCATCTCTGTTTTTGCCATAACTTGCTCGTTTGAGCTCCGTTTTGAGTGCCATTTACAGCGTTGGTTTCCTCTTTCCAAATACTATCTGTTTACACATGTTTGAGCACATGGTTACGTGTTATCTAATTTAAAAGCCTTCAACAAGCTTCTGAGTTCCGTGACTTCTTTATGCGGGGTTGGATTCCCCTTCTGATTTCTCAGTTTTCTATCTGCTCTCTGGTGCGATGGTTGCACATATGCTTATTTGATTTTAAGCTTCTGTTTTGGGACCTAGTTATCTCTGTGTCTAAACCTTTGGATGGCTGGTCTCGCTGTCTCGTAGCGCGCTATGTAGGATCCTTCTGTTTCATGGGTGATGTTCCCCGTTCTGTTCACAGGTGGTCCACCTGTTCTATTTATGAGTGAGGTTTCCTCGTTTTGTTCATGAGTTGTTTGCTCGTTCTGTCTGTATGCTGTGATCAACTAGTGTCCCGCTCTATTTTCTGATTCTGTCTGTCTCTGACTCTGTTTAGTCCTTTATTGAATGGACTTCTGCTTCTGTTTTCTAACATGTTTATGGATTCCTTTCAGCTCCTTCTGATTTGATAATATTCTTTAAATGTTTTGAGCATACTGGTTGATGAAGTTGGTCATCTACTGGGCATAGTTGTTTGCTCATTCCCCTACTTTATCTAACATTGCATATTGATCAGCGAGGGTCATTTTGCTCAACTCTGGAGTTTAGTTTGTTTTGTTATTTCGTTTCTTTGAGACATTTGTATTTGACTTTGAGCCTTTGGGCCTCTTAGTTAGCTTCCGCTTTTGTTAGTTCGTTTGGTGGGTTTTGTAATGACTTTTGGGATGTTACGACATCGCTTTGATTATACTTTATGCAAGTATTCGTTTTGGGCCTTGTTTGATTATTCGTTTAAGTTCGTTTATTAGAGCCTTGCGTTATTATGTAATGATACGCGGCGTGTGACACCCCTAACTCCTAGGCCAGTGTTTGGGGGTGTTACACCGTTAATACTTTCTCCTTGTGTTCTAGACCGGGTTTAACATCCTCTTCAATGAAGTATGGTATTCCCGGTAGCTGTGGTGATTGTTCTTGGAATTCCATCCCATTCATTTAGCATTAATGTGTCCGTGTAGGCATCTGCCTTACTGTACTTAGGCTGGGTATTCATTCCTGCTTCCATGCATTCCTTCAAGATCCTAGAGACATATCCAATGTCTATATTAATTAATCTGTGCTCCTTTCACTTCTTGACTTCCAGTCATTTCCCTTAGATGAATTTTCTGATTCCTTTATACTCGTTAGCTTAACTGAGTTCCTTCTCATCAATCATTCGAGATGTCCAACTGTTCTGGTTTGAACTTACCTTGCTGTCCGTAGAACGGAGTTGATTATTTCCCATGTTCCGTACCCTACTTGTATACGTACGTGGGGTACCATACTGATACATTACTACTTACCCGACTAACCCATACGTAAGTCTGTCAGTCCCGCAAGCTCTTATAGGAGTGCGGTCGTCCCACGTCTCATTTTTGTACACTTGTAGTGTTCGTTACACGCCTAGGTGAAGTATTCTGTTGTCAACTCCTCTTATATCGTCTTATGATATCTTACTGTGGTCCTTCTGAGTTTGGTTTTAAAAATTCGAGGTTTAAAAGAAATATTTGAGTTTTAAAAGAAAATTTTGGGTTTGAAAGAAAAATTTTCATGGTTTTACCATGTTTGGGGGTCTTGACTAAGTCTAGCTTTTCGCTGACTGGTATGTCCTTTAATACAATGGTCCATCCGTTGGACCCTTCCAAGGTTCCATTTTTAAATTCCTAGGATTTGTGATCCTCTATATGCTTTGTTCGCCATCTCGGTACCTCACCGAGTACTTGTTGCTTGTTAAAAGTTCCTCTGAATAGTCCTGTTCTTACTGCACTTGCCGTGGCAAGTGCGCGGTACAGGTGGTTTTTGGGTTAACATATGCCGGTTACGGTATTGTTTCCATTCGTATTTGGTAGCCTTGTCGGCTCTTCCTTTGATCCACTGATCTTTTACTTGGGATAATCAATCTTTTGAGTAACTTCTCAGTAATGTTGACATGGCTGTCATTGATCAGGGTGCTTCTCCAATCCTTGGAGATCCCTATTTATTTGTCCCGTGCTTTCCTTGTTGCTCGTTCCCACACGTGTACCGTGGTTACTGAGGCTTGACTCTTGTTCAGGCACTACATCTGTAGTCCTATCGGAGTGTATTCCGTCAATGTTCTCGTAATTGTTCGAGCTAGGTTGGCCAGGTATTGTAACCTCTTTGGCGTTGTAGTTTTGGAGTTAACCACTCCTACTATTTCCTTAGTCGGTTAGCATACCGTTGGTGGTATTACCAAATAATTTGTGTCCCGTAGACATATGTCTCGGGTTTGTTACTGCTCCTCGTTCCGTTTTATTGCACAGTTGGTGCTTTCCTTCTTGCTGCTGCTTGACCAGTCAGGTTCTCGCGACTGCTAAGCATGTTGCCCCATGGTGTCGTAAATTCCAGTCTCCTTTTGGTTAGGATTCTCATTCTACCGCTATTAAGTGCGGGTATTGTTGTTCAAATGGGAACCGTCTCCGGGATTCCGATTCTTGGAATCTACCATATGACAGGTTCTTTTTCTCTACCGTGGTATTTCATAACTGCCAGATCGGGATTTCCTGAGTAAGAGAGGTCTTTCCCTCTCTCTGGCGTTCTTTCCTGAGTTGTAATATGGGGATGTGGAGGGCGGATCTGGTATTGTAGGTATCCGGTACACACCGGAAGTCCCTAACTAGCGTATCTCTCACGCTATCGCTCAACCCTTAGCCCTAAGTCTCTACTTCCTAACTCGGTATTTCCTAAACTCAGTATTTCCAGTCATTAGAGCGAAGTATCGCTCTGATACCACTTTTTGTAACACTCCTACCGCTAATCAAGTTATTATCTCATAATTGTCTCGAACATCCTTACCTTCGCAGCGGAAATTCAATACAATCTGCAGGTGATACAATGCCGTTAGCCGCCCACGCGACTAACAAGGCACAAACTACATACAGTACGGTCTGATAGACAAGAAATACCCGAGTACTAAACAAATACAACTAACACTTCATTTCCAAGCCGAGTATATATAATTCTCCAGTCAATACTATTTCAACACTTACAATCTAATATACCAAGGCTACTAAGGTACAATCCAAATATATTATTTCTCAGAAGTCTATACAACCGTCTATGAGTTCAACATCTCACTCAGTCTATCAAGATCTATATACTTCCAAATACCAAGGGGTATACAACGGGGTACCCCAGCTACTCAAAAGGGCTATAAGCCCATGTACAACACAGTACGCTATTCAAACAATCCTAACTACCAAGGCATAACAACCGGTCTCTCACATCGACCATCATCCTTCTTGGGTACCTGGAAAATAAAATCAGCGCCCTAAGGGGCTTAGCAAATTGCAGGCATGAAATTCACATACCCCGCGTGCTAACGAGGGTACGCCGACTACTTGGTCGCCTACATGGAGTTCAATTTAATTCAAGCATACATGCTATATGAACAATATTAAAATCATGCATAGGCACACTCATACATAGAGCATCACACAAGCAATGGAAACAATACACAATTAAACCTTTCAACACTTACTGAGGCCCCTGAGATTCACTTCTAAAGTTCTAGCCTCATCACTTGTTAGTCAGTTTCCCCATCCAGGTTAATCGGATGTTCTTACTCTTGATCAATGGCTTACACTAGCCATGAACTTTACTTTACCCAATACTCTTCTTTTCATTAATACTCAAGTCAAGTCGGTATGACCTTCGGGTAGAGACTACACCGTCTCACCACCGGGATTTAGGTTGGCTTACTTCCCCAGGTTGCTACCCATTTAAGGGATTTGGATCATGAGAAAGCTTAGGCCAGAACTCGGAAACAACCTCTTGTATTTCCTCATTCTCACGCGTGGCCGAAACTATATTGAACTTCTTACATACTCCAAGTTACTATTTTTCTCAAGTTAGAAATGTCAAATAGTTAGGGAGTTAGTGAGAATCTCTCATCCCATACTTCATGGTTAGCACACTTCTCATCCAAGCAATTAAATACTTCATCCTACACTTATCTTTCATGAATTATACAAACTTCAAGGTTCAGCCGCAATGCAACCAATGGATACAAATCACAATACATAAAGAAATGTAATAAAACATATTCATGCATTTTATCTTGATTAGGTGATTGCATATAAACACACAAACACACAAATCGAGGAAACCTCATTAGCATACAGGGCATGAGAAAATCATACCGTTCCCCGTAGCTCTCGGGTTGCCGACTCTCCTTCAGAGTCCAACTATTCAAATCCTATAACATACATGGAATCGGGCGGTTAATTATCTATAATTATCCTAACCACTTCATCTTTAGTGTTTCCCGATTTACAATTACTAACTCCTTACATTTCAAGCTCATCCACATAAGTTACTTACTTCTCATTACTTCTTAAGCTTGTTTATACCATTAATGACAATAACATGTCATTAATTAAGTCTTAACAATCTTATAATATCAATCCAATTCAAATCCCCATCATACAATTCATTTATACACATTTTAAAGCCTTTTTAGGTTGGTTCGGGACCTTGTCCGGGTCTCTAGTCCCGGACCAACACTGGAATGAACTTTCGGCTAGATTTTATGACTGGTCCGGGACTTTGTAAGGGACTTAAGTCCCTGACCACCTCTGGAGTGCAGTTTCGGCCTGTTTTTCATGCTGGACCGGAACTTGGTCCTGGACCTAAGTCCCGGAAACTGCAATATTTTGACAGATTTTACATTTTAAAAACTCTATTTCTACTTCCTTTCTTTGCCTAATTTTTCCAAAATCTTCCCACATGTTTCCTAACATGTGTTAACACCAATTTGACACTCTAAACCTTCCTAAATCATTTACTAACTCATTACTCAATTTGTGGTTGATTTTCATAATTTTCCCACTCTTAATTTTCCTTGAAGTTCTTGCTACAGATTTTTACTTTCTTTCTTTTCACTAACTCAAAGGTTCTTCAACTAATTCCATCTAGCTATACACTTGCATTATTTTCATCCAAGGTTCTACTCAATTACACAACTCTCTCAATTCTAGTTTTCAAAGTGGTTAACTACTCACATTCACTCTAAAACACACCTAGCTCAACCTAGGTTATTCCTTATCCTTAAACACTTAAGTCATCTGGTTTGCTACAGAAATGTTGACATAGTTTCCCTAGAATTTTATATATTGCCCACATGGTTTACTCATCTTATCAACACAATTCTACAACACCACCATTTTATGCACTAACCACACTTTAACTTCCAACAGTTTACACCTATTCACTTGGCTCAAGGGCCTTTAATCATCCATACAACAACACTAATATACTCCATTTCTTTCATACCATTGCAGTTGCATTAAACCATACTAAATAGTGTAATTACTCTTACACAAACATTAAAATCTGTACAAGGTAAATTCATTACCTTAGTGTTCCTAGCTTCTTTTTCTTTCTTTCTTCTTCTTCTTTCCTTTCTCTTTGGTTTCTTGTTTACCACCGGTCAAGTGGGGAGGTTAACCACTAATGCTACAGCCATACCCAATAAAAAACAATGAGTATCAATGGAGATACTCAAACTTCTAAAATCAGCCCTAAGATGAGACGAAGGGTTTAAGCTCTAAAGTGAGGGATTACCTTCCAAATCTCTAGGTGAGTGTTTGGCTAGTATCACAACATTATTCCAGCACTCTTTTGAAGCTTAAAAACTGGCTGGAATACATAGAACAAGAGGCATAAAAATCTAGAATTTTTCGGTAAAGAGAAAGCTAGAACAGAAGGATTTTTGAACTTCTTTTTACCTTAGAACAACAAGGAGATGGTGTAGATCACCATGGTCTTCTCAAACCATCAAATGAGCTTCATCCATGGAGATGAAATTTGAGGTTTTTGATTTTCGAAAGGATGGAAATGTTCTCCAAGATGAGAGGAATGCAATGGTGTAATTTTTGTGGGGTTTCCACCTTGTTTAAAGCATGAAAATGGAAGGAGAAGAGAGAGCTAGTGGGGTGCCCTTCAAATTTCCATGGTTGGCTGAAGGATGGAGATGAAGTTCAGTTGGGAGGAGGGAGTACGTGAGAGAAGAGAGAATTGGGGAGGAGAGAGACTCCAAACCCACTTTTGTTACTTTTTATTTTATTATTTTTGTCTTCTAGTGCATAAGAGAGTTAGGAGAGGGGGAGAGCTGAATAAAAACGTGGCACACACTTAGAAGAAGGGAGCCAGCTTTTTATTTACAAAGGGAGAGGAGTATTTTGCTCTTATTACAACCAACACCCCGTAATTTCCCGTTTTTACACTATTCACTTACCGGAGCCCGTTTTTCGGAATTTTCTATTTATTTAATTTTAATGGCTCTAGACCTTCACTAATGTTTATTTATAAACATTTGACTGAATATAATTTTTACGAGTCAATTAAACTCGCTTAAAGTCACATTTTCTGAGTTTTCTCGAAAAACATGCTTTAAGGTTCGTTTGCGTTTTAAACCCATTTTATGGATCCATTTTCTTCGGGAATTGTTCCCACATATTTATTTAGGCATAATTAAGCTTCTAAAAATCTCATTAGCCTAATTAATCACCATTTTTAAGCTCGGGGTATTTCACCTACGGTTTCCGTCCCTTGGGTAATTTTCCGTGGGTAAACAACAACTTTTTAGTAGTGTTAGAGTTTTCCCACTTATGTGCTATTATATGTTAAATGCAAAGAATATCCCTCATGTGTGCTTTTTGTGCTTAACCAGACTAAAATGCTATAGGAAAGGTCTTGAATGGAGTGCGTAGCAAGAGGCTAAGGACCGAAGGAGAATTAAAACAACTTTTCGGATGTAATTTAGGGTTGATCCAGGCCTGTGCTCGGACATATAGGCCTGGACCAGCCCTGAAACAATCTTTTTGTCTTATTTTTTACCTGGTCTAAGTATTAGTCTGGGAAAAAAGTTCAGACCAGGCACAACTTTTCTGGCACATCTCATTCATTTATGGGTTTAGGTTTTTTATTTGAGTAATCTCTCAAACCATGTAAAAGCATGGAATGCTTTGATTGGATCAATCTCTCACATTTTTGGGCTATAAAGATAATCATTAATGGTCCATCATAACTAATGGGTGGACATTGACAAAATGATTTGATTGCTACACAAGAAGATGCCAGAGAAGCGGGAAATATCCCACTTCATTTCCGCACGAGCACTTTTACCCGTAATTCCAGAAAACACGTTTTTTTTAAATTGTATAGAAGCCGATAATTTCGTTATCGGCTTCTATACACCGATAATAGGATTATCGGCTTTTGTGCTAATGTAAAAGTAACCATTGTACGATCTGCAAAGAAGCCGATAATGTCATTATTGGCTTATATGTTTTTTAGATATCTATAAAGAAGCCGATAACACCATTATCAGCCTCTTTGCAAAATGTTCTAACAACTATTTTCAAACTTCAATGGCTAGTTTACTGCAACAAAGTCGATAATGTCATTATCGACTTCTTTGCAAAATGTTCTAACGGCTAGCTTAATGGCTAGTTTTTCTAACATTTATAAATATGTGTTTCTTATCTCCAAGATCACAATTGTTACTTCCTATTTTCTTCTCTACGAAATCAAAATTCATTGTTTACACCACACTGTTCCACATTTTCTACAAACATCCGAGATGGAAATCCCATTTACTCTTTTTTTAAATGTAGATCTCAAATACGATCCATATGGTGTATATTTTCATATATTCCATTGGTTGAAGTTCATCTACACCCAAATTCAGGATCCAACGCATCCTGCAGAGCAAAGCAACGTTCCATTCTTTACAGCGGCATCCTTTCGCATTGGCGTCCGGCGGCTCGATGGAGCCATAAAAAAGGTGAAAGTGAACTAAAAAGTAAGCTGAGCAAGACAATCGGGGTTATACTCTATAGAACCAGAACAATAGACTGATTGACTGTGGTCAGGTCAGAGCCCTCTATTCCTCGAAGGCTACGGTAAGGTGGCTCGTCACCTTCATTGTTCAATATCTCGGCTGTTCAAGAGCTTTCCACATCTCAATCCTTCAAAGATACTGTGAAAAATCTTGTCAACTTGGAGTTAAGGGGGAGATTAGGTTATCACCAACATGGTTACAGAAAGCTTGAGGGCAAATATCCATCAACTTCATTTCTTCCACTTCAAATTACTAGTGATTCTCAGGTGAAGATGATGATATCTAACTTCTTAAAGAATACAAATGTGCTAAATAACTTGGATATACAATTTGAATTCGAGCTTGTAGCTACACCTTCACTGGAGGAAAACAATGAAACTGATGAAGATTCTCTCAAGCATCACCAAGTCAAAGCTGAAAATGTCAAAAGTTCGGATGATGATTCTGAGATGGAGCCAGAAGATTTTCCTGATGGCGATAACCTTGCTGATGAAGTTGGCCTTCCACGCCGTACACTTCTGGAGTGCCATTCTCATCGCAGGTGGATGTAGAGGCCATAAGCTAGATACCATCAGACATTGATCGGCGTGGTGTGCCGCATAGGAGGACAGGCCTTGAGTTCGTCAAAGGGCAAGAATTTACTGACAAAAATGTTCTTGTGACGGCTGTGAAACACTATCACTTGGAGAAAAACGTATATTTCATTGCCCACGAGAATAATAGAAATTTTTATTCTTTAAGGTGCCGACAAGGGTGTAATTTCAGATTTCGAGCTGCGCTACTGAAGAATGCATTTGAATGACGAATATGGAAATTCAGTCCTCACTCATGCGCTCTTGTCCTAGATGAGAGTGATGATCATTTCTTGACTTATAATTTCATTGCTAAAGTCATGATACCAAGGGTCAAAGAGAATCCTGCACTACCAGTCAAAATTGTCATTCAACTTATCCGTTCGGAATACAAGAGAAAACTCAGCTACAAAAAAGCTTGGTTAGGCCGTGCGGAAGCGATAAGAAGGGTCTATGGTGATTGCGTGTAGTCATATGCTGAATTACCCAGGTATTAAGGTTGTAAAAACGGTACGGGGGTTTGATACAAAACATCTATAATATGAGATACGGAAGTACCGGTACGGATGAGACGCTATTAATAATACGGATAAGACACTTTTATGTTATTATAAATAACGAATAAATAAATAGCAAAATACTTTTTAAAACAAATTTAAAAATATATTTTCTAACTAAATATTTATTTTTGCCCTAACTAATAATTTACTAAAAAATTATTTATGCTATCTTCTAAATGGATAAGGTTTGTTATGCTGAGTAAATTGGCCAAACAATTTATTAGCCACATAACTAATTAATACAAAAGTTTTGTTCATTTGTCGGAGTAAATCTAGAGTTTCATCAAAACTGGACTGAAATCTAATTTATTACATATTCAGTGAAAGTAAAAAATAAAGTTAAAACTATATACTCAAAAGTTAGATTTTGTAAGTTTCCTTTTGTATAAAGAAACAATTAACTGATGTGAAGAAATGTTGGCAACTTTAATATCTTATCATCCTCTTCCCATATTTGATTTTTTCAGAGACACATGCGCTGCCTTTGTACTTTATTATCCTCTGTCCAATAGTAGGCAATTTAAGTTAAAGTGTCTCAGTAGAAAATACGGCGTATCACTTATACATGATGTCTATACAGCCGTACTGGGATAGAAAACGCCGCCTTCGGGGTAGGGTATACAAATGAATGATTCAATAGGCTGGATTGCAAAAACGGTCATACGACCATATATACGAGTGTATTGTTTCATATTTTGCAACCATGCCAAGTATATATTAAGTATCAAACAGTTTATACCTAATTTGTATGTTGACGTAGATTCAACTATTGTCTTTGAAGATGAAACTCAGATCACTTCTATTAGGCGGCTTAAGCATTGTTTTTGGGCATTTGGGCCTTGCATTATAGCTTTCAGGTATATGGAACCTCTACTGCAAATAGATGGTACTCACTTATAAGGTAAGTACAATGGTAAATTATTGGTTGTTGTCGCTCAAGATGGTAACAACAAGATAATTTCAATGGCCTTGGCCTCTTTGCTAAGGAGTCAACAGATGACTGGAAATATTTTCTTGACCGTGTTCGTAACATAGTTATTGGAGCTAGGAATGATGTAACAGTGATAATGGATCGTGACGGAGCTATAATATCAATCATGAGGGAGGATCCATACTGGCTTCCTCCTTATGCCCAACATTTCTTGTGTATCCGTCATATTACTTTAAACTTACAGACAAGATTTGGAAACAAGAAGTGGAAGAAGTACCTAATCAACACAGCTTACAGTTAGATTTGTAATTAGTCGTCTTTTCTGATAGTGGGTAGGTATTTTATTTGATGATATTACTTGTGCATGTTACTTTTTCAGAAGGGATATAGTTCAGGCCATATTGAATCATTTACTTTCTCTTCACCCCTCTATTGCTCATTTTTTCAGTGAGCTTCCCCCGGAGATATGGTCACATGCGTTTGATGACGGAAAGAGCTGGGGTCATATGACAACTAACTTGGTGGAGTGCATGAATGGGGTGCCGAAGATGGTTTGTCTTCTACTTATAACGTCTATTGTTGAAAGCACTTTGTACAAGTTAATTGACTACTTTCGAGATAACTTGGAAACCTATACTGCATAAAGTAACAGTGGGTTATTTTTTACCAACCATTTATTAGACAAAGTAGCTGAGAACCAAACTCTTGCCAACTACCGTGGTTGTTATTGATGCCAAGGATTTGGTATTTGAGGTGGTTGACAATGGAGATGCAGACCTACGGCGAGACAAAGGTAAATTTATAGTCCGAAGTAACTCAAGGGACTGTGAATACGGTGAATGGTAGGAATTTAAGTATCCATGTTCACATGTCATGGCCATGTGCTACACTACTACCCTAGATTGAAGGAACTATGTTAATCAAGTTTACAAACTTGAAACAATGATACAGGCTTACAATGAGAACAAGTTTGTGCCACTAGGCAATCAAGGGAAGTGCCCTGTATATGTTGGACTTACTATTGTTCCAGATCCAGCTATGATGCACAATGTCAGAGGCTTCCCAACATTCTCCCGTATCCAAAACAAAATGGATGAGAACTATGAGGGTGAATAAGACATGTGGCCTAAGTCGGCAACGCGGTCATGTGAGGACAAACTGCCTGAATGCAAATTATAGTTAATTACGAATGTATCGTTGTATGCTGTTGTGACATATGGTTGTAATTTGTGCTCCTGATTGGATAGTTCGTGCCTTTAGCAAGCGCACCCAAAAAAATTCTATATGTAATTTATGCATTATCATTATCAATTCATTATCCTTTTTAATAAAGTTCTATAAATCTTTTTTACAAACTACTTAAGTTTATTGGGGTAAAATGAGATGCTGATTAATTACAAGTACCCAAAACTTGGACAGGTTGTTCCTTTAGCAATATTCGTAGCATAAACCGTATTTATGAGAGTCGCAGTCAGTAAACAATCTCTATATATACCGTTAGCCATTTGGAACATAAATCCAAAGTTGGAACAATATTTATTGAATTAAAGTGATATTCATTATTTTTTTGGCACTTTGTGCCCGAATTTGAGCAAGTTGTGGCATTCCAAATAAGTTGAAATTTCAACTCAATTGGATGCCATTAGTCATTCTGAACATAACTCCAAAGTTGGAACCATAGACTCAAAGTTCAATAGTTTGAATATAATTATGCATCATAAAACCAAAAAGTTCACAAACCAAATACATAACATAAAATAATAGTTCACAAACCAAATACATAACATAAAACTAAATACAAAACATACGATAATAGTTCACAAACTAGGGACTACTGAAATCGGGGTTGTAAATTCTAGGGTTTCTATGCCTAGATTGCATGCCCCTTAGCCATATCCTTCTCCTCTCCTCATTTTGTGGCTCCGCTACATGTGTACTAGTATTTGCTTATGGAGACTGTGTAGAGGGAGCATCCTGTGACGGAGCTGAGGGAGCAGCTGAGTGGTAGTAATTACCGCACTCTAGTGCTGGGCAGTACTAGATATTGTGCTCGAGTCCAACCCTCCAATAAGACTATCATCACTGAAGATGATGTCATTGCATATACTAACCAACTTGTGATTGGTTAGGGGAGAAGGAGGTCATCAGCTAGCACGTGGAGGGTTTGAAGAGCTAGAACTAACATCGAACTATACTCCAAAGTCCTACGGTACCTGACCAAGGTCCATGTGCTCCGACACTGCAGGAGCACCACTTGGTTGTACATCAAAGGATGGTTGATAACCGTCCTGGTCAAGTACAATAGCAACAGCTATAGGATGTGGATGCGCTGTAGGTTGCTTTGTTGTTGGTGGTGGTGCACAATCACACAGACCTCTTCGTCTCTGACTGTATGGCCGTTTCTGGCAGCTCTAGGAGTAAGGTTGTCGTTGATTACATAGGAAGGATACTGCAGCTCTATCCTTGTCGGCGCCTGCTATGAGAATTATTGAGTGAAGTGCCCAAATCGATGGTAGTAATCAACATCGATTGTCTCAGAAAACCGTGTGGCAAATTCTTTAACATTCTGATCATCTGGAATCCTTTAGAGCTGCTCCAAACTAGACGACTGTTAAACCAAATGAACAAGGGATTAATTAACGTTAACAAAAATTGTTAACTATCAAACATTTAAAGAAAACAAAAGCAAAGTATATTTACCATAATGACATTCCTTCTACTTTCCTCTGTGTACCAAGCAACTGAATGCTGTAGGTACCAGACCATGTAAGCCATCCTCATGTCCAGAGCGACGCTTCTTGGCAATTAGGTAATCGAAATCTTGTACTGATGCTAGTTGTTCTACATTTGGATGTGGTCTTGGAAAATGTCCCACCATGCTGCATCAGTTCTGCATGTCCTTGTGACTACATGAAGAATGTCACAGTCGAGTGGGGAGGCAGGAATGGGCTAGTCAACCCCAAACTGGCGAAGTACCTAGTCTAGTTGATGACCCTTAATGACATTATAGTGGATTAGAAAGACCACTGCAGCAAACTGCTCTGGGTGTGTTGATCTGCCACTATATGGCTGCCAAATCCACTATACAACATTCAAATAAATATTAAAACTAATGTAAATAACTTAGGAAAAACCAAACTGTAATAATGTTTAAATGTATATTACTCCTTCCTCACTCGGAGGAACCCTAAATGACTCCAGAATATTCGAGCCTTATCAGCAGTAATGGTATTCAACTTACCATTGTATCTGTAATACAATCCGTGTGAGTATTTTACCATAATTCAACTAAGTTTTATATCATAAAGCATATGACACATAGTTTGTTACCTATGGGCAAATGCAAGGTGAGGTGATAGAGTGATTCGATCAGCACTGAGCCGTGGCATGAATGCATAAATACGCTCATATGCCCAGACTGTGAGTAGCTTACTGCAGCCATTCAGATATTTTGTGTTGAACTTTGTCGCATTGCACATCTCCTTATAGAAATGTGCAAGAAGCGCAGACCCCTAGCTCAGGCTACCAGCATAGTCGAAATCCTTTAGCAGCCTAAGATAAATCACATTGACTTTATCCCCATTAGAGTTGGGGAACATAACCCTTCAATAAGCATGAGCATGTACGTTCTAGCATGCTGCTGATGAGTGATGTCATCATGTTGACCAAAATCAAAATCAGTCTCTACAAATCTCTTAGCTAGCCATGCAAGCGGTATCTAGTTGCCCTTGTGAGAGGAGGGGACATCACCCAGAAACCGCAGACATTCAGCATTCACGTCCACAACACTAGTACTGAAGCAAATGGGCATTCCCTTAGTAGCGAGCCCAAACAAAACATGGACGTCCTCAAGGGTTATGCTGACCTCCACAAAGGGCATCGAAAAGGTATACGTCTCAAGACGCCATATATCTATCATGTCACTGATGATACTGGTGCAGTTGTTCAGTTTTAGGGAATCTAGACCAAACAAACCAGCTCTAGCAATATATGGAAGAATAGCATCATGTGGGGCTGTAGCACCTTTCTAACAAGACCTAGTTTTCAAGGTATTGTTTATGTACTGTGTGTATTTGTAACACCCCTACCGGTAATCAAATCATTATCCCCTAATCCGTCTCAATTACCAATACCAAAGCAGTTGAAATTTACTTACGATTGGTGGGTGATTCAATGCCGTTAGTCACCCACGTGACTAACAAGGCCAAATCCAAATGCAATCTACTATCGGTCTGATGAACTTGAATATACCGAGTACTCTATACCAAACAACACATTTCATTCCTCAATCAAATCACAATACAATCCAAACCTCAAATTAATACTATACCGAGTCTCAACAATCATCAAGTTTGTCGATACAATTCGGACTTTTAATTCAACCATTACAATTACAAAATCAATACACGGTTCTTAAACAACTACCCATGCTTATATAGCAACCCCGTGATACTCTCGAACGGTAACCGGCTCCAATGTACCTGGAAAATAAAAACAGTGCCCCAAGGGGCTCAGCATATTGCTGACATGAAATTCGTATACCCCGCGTGCTAACGGGGGTACGCCGACTACTTTGTTGAGAGCATGAGATTCATTTTAATTTAATCATCATGCAAGATAGCAATACATTATTTATTGTAACACCCCTACCGCTAATACCGTCATTACTGTACAGATACTTACCTTCACAGCGGATACTACATACACAACGGCGGGTGTACAATGCCGCTAGTCACCCACGTGACTAACAAGGCCAGTTACATTACTACATACTATCGGTCTGATGAATTTGAACATACCGAGTACTCTACTCAATACAATACTTTCCATTGCATACTCAATCACAATTCAAATACAACTCCAATACAATACTATACCGAGTCTACTACAATCCTTAAATTACCGATATAGTTTGGACTTCCAATTTCACATTACAATACAAATACAATTCCTATTACTCAACTACCCATGCTTACATAGCAGCCCCATCTACACTCTCGTACGGCGGTCGGCTTCGAAGTACATGTAAATAAAAAACTGTGCCCCTAGGGGCTCAGCAAAATTGCTACATATGAAATTCGCATACCCCGCGTGCTAACCGGGGTACACCGACTACTTTGGGTTGGATATACATGGAGTTCGTTTTACATGCATACATACATACTAATACTACGACAATACAGTCAACAATACTTACATGCATACACAAGGTTCATCACCTACCAAGGAAGACAATTTGCCAGTCAACCATTCATTTAGTTATTTGTTCATCCGGTTTCATCGGATGCTCTCTTTCTCCTTGCTTGGGTTCATAAGGCTTACACCAAGCTTAATCCTACTTACTTGTTACTTTACTCACACTGCGCTCAATACCTTACTCATTGTTTTACTCATGCTTAATCAGTACTCACTACTACCAATACTTACTCTTACTCAGTACTCATCACTTGCTCTCACATACTCAGTACTTCACACTCTTTTCCTTACTCGTACTTACTCATTGCTCGGTACTCATTACATACTCATACTCCCCCTTACTCAATACTCATTACTTTACTCATACATACACAATACTCAATACTCATTACTTTGGCCTCCGGACGGAGTCATACGCAAGACTCGCCACCGGGCCTACAATACAAAGGGGCTATACACTTAGCTCCACAAAAACTCAAATGTCCGTTTTTACCAGACTACTCAAATTCCCAACACTCCTCTCTCGGAGTATCTTACAATCTCATGGATTAGCCTAGAAGTATCTCTCTCGATAACCTCTTCTAGCCTCAGGAATTACCAACATCTATTAATCTCAGATTTAAGGGTTTCCCCAACGTATCGAATACTCTCATGTTCGGGACATTACTTACATCAGTCAGGTCCTCTCATAGTGGGTCGACTAACTTCCTAAGGGGTTTGGAGATCCCTCCTCATACTTTTACTATTCACATGGTTCATGTCTTGCACCATTATCAATACCTCTAATAGCGGTTACTTACGTGTGCTCCCACTATTTATGGTTTCATGGTTTGTTCATTTCGGTTCTCTTACCGTTATCGGGAGGTTACTAGTCCCGTGCACTCTCTCACATTCTAGTGAGTTCATTGGTTTGCCTTATCATTTATTGATTCGTTAGTTTAGTGTGTTCCTACGTTTTCCGTTAATTCATGACAGGACTCTAACTACAAGTCACTAAACGAGAAGACTCATCTGTGAGTCGGTCTACACACCAAGTTAAGCCACACATTCAATCAAGAAAGGTTAGCTCATACAACATACATCAAGACATACATTGAAAGGCAATAAACTGTTTTCATGCTTTAATCTTGATTAGCCGGCACACAGCACACAAATCAGAGTAACTCGGTTAGCATATGGGGCATGAGAAAATCATTTACCGGGTGTTCTCACATTCCTTGGTTCCCACTTGTTCCTCGTGTCTTACTCTTGAACCACTAATTACTAGTCAAATGGTTCTAATAATATTAAGGCGTTACGGTACGTACATAAATGCTACTCCCATACTTACCCTGTTAACCCGTTATCTCGGTTTAACTTAGTATTCTTAAACTCACAACTTTCTCAATCACTTCCAACCTTTATTTATACTTCTTAGGAACTTTAAAGGTCACCAAACAACTCCTAAACATCATCTAAAACCAATACCAATCAATCCCCCATGTTTTAAAGCCTAAAAAGTACTCACGGGTGAATTCTGGGGGTGGTCTGGGACTTGGTCCGAACCCTAAGTCCCGGACCAATACTAAACATGACTTTCGGCCACTTTTTCTACCTGGTCCTGGACTTGGTCCCGGACTTAAGTCCCAGACCAATTCTTGCATTCACTCTCGGGCCTTTTTTTGATGCGGTCCGGGACCTTATACAAGGGCTAGGTCCCGGACCCTGCTAAAAACTGCTATTAAGGTCATTTTTCAACCCCAAATCAACCCTTAATCCACTCCTAATCTTTCCATAAACTTTCCACAAGTTTCCTACATAATTAAACACCTCAAAACACTCCTTAAGTCACCTCAAATAATTGATCCAACCCTTGCTCAATTCTTGCTTAAGTTCTACATTCTCATTCTTGCATTTTTACACTTTGCACTCTTGTGCATTCTTAACTTCCTCTTGATGGGTTACTACCTTCTACAACTTCACCACATTACTTATTGACCATTACAATACCATTCTAGACAAAGGCACTATCTACACCCATGTCCATTCTCCACTCACATGCTAAACACTCTAGTTCACCACTAGCAAGGTTTATGACTTTTCCTACAACATTTGCTACAGTTTTTGCATACTCCCATCCAACTCTTATTCTCTAGTTCTTGGTGGGTTTAGTCCACTCATTTACACTTCTATTTTCTCCCAAGCACACTTAGGTTCACCAACCTCTCAACATCACCTTAAAACTCGGTTTTCTACTAAAATTTCACCATAACTCCATTGCTTTCCTAGCCTTGTCCAAAACTCACCTCATCATCAATTTTCATTCGAACCAATCCTAATCTAGCCACACCCACAAGGGGTCCTACCAGCACACATAGAAATCACAATTTACCAAAACTCCCACAAACAACAATACTAATATACATACTCCAATTACTTGGCTCTAAGGCCTTCAATCCAAACATTAATTCACAAATCCTCTCAAATTTCCACCAACTACATTCCTAGTACAATATTTTGGGTTCATTCATTACTTTACCCATTCCCATTATTCTAATGCATTAAAATTGGCATTAAGAAGGATTTCTTACCTTAAGCTCATACTTTCTCCTTTCCTTTTTCCAATCTCCTCTTGTTCCTCTTTTCAAATTGGGTCAAGTGGGCAATGGAGTTGCCAAACTCCATTCCTATCACCCAAAGGATACAAAATAAGTGTAATTAAAATACTAACCCTTGGAATAATACTAATTCATTGAAATGCTTAAAACACCAAATCTAGGGTTTACCTTTGGAGTCTTTTAAGAGGGGTTTTAACCCTTGGTTCAAGAAGGTAATCCCACCACAATTGGAAGGTTGAAATAATGCTCAAAAGAGAGAGAAAAACAGAGTGTTACAATGGGGGCAAAAATCGGCTACAAAGAGAGAAGGAAGAAAATGAGTTATTTCTTTGAAATTTTTACCTTAATGGAAAGAGGAGACTCCAAGCTTTGATTTGGTACCATTTTATCTTCAAATGGGAAAAACCCATGGAGATCAACTTCACTATTTTTGGATTTTGAAAAGATAGAAAGGTAGAGCTTGGAGAGAGGAGCAAGAATATGTACTTATTTTTGCATTTGGAGTTTAAATGGAGCTTGGGCAAGGATAAGAAAGTGAGCTGCCATTGAAGCTCCCCCAAATCGTCATTTACAGAGAAAAAGGAAGGAGGAGAAGTCTAAAGGGGGAGGGAGTACGCAGGAGAATGGGGAAATAGAGGAGAGAGAGGGAAACGTGGGTATTAGTTCACTTTTTGCTTTTTGACTTCTTTATTTAATTAACTAGTCTGTTGTGTGTGTGTGTTGTGTGTGTGTGTGTGTGTGTGTGTGGTTGTGTGTGTGTGGGTGTGTGTGTGTGTGTGTGTGGTGTGGTGTGTGTGTGTGTGTGTGTGTGTGTGTGGTGTGTGTGGGTGGTGTGTGTGGGTGTGTGTGTGTGTGTGTGTGTGTGTGTGTGTGTGTGTGTGTGTGTGTGTGTGTGTGTGTGTGTGTGTGTGTGTGTGTGTGTGTGTGTGTGTGTGGTGTGTGTGTGTGTGTGTGTGTGTGTGTGTGTGGTGTGTGAGAGAGAGAGAGAGAGAGAGATAGGGAGTTAATTAACTCATTAGAAACCGGCCCCACACAATAATACATGCTAGAGCGTTTTTTTATTTTTTATAGAAAACGCTCGTTTATTTGCCCGGTTTAGCACTATTCACTAACCGGGCCCGTTTTCCGGAATTTTCTCGTTTCTTTAATTTTAATGGTTCTTAAGCTTCCATTAATGTTTATTTATAGTTATTTAATGAACTATAATTTTTACGGGTTCATTTGACCACTCAAAGTCACGTTTTCGGGTTTTCTCGAAAAACGTGCGCTAAAGCTTTATTAGCGTTTTATCACATTATTTGGATCCGTTTTCTTCTGAAATCATTCCCGTACATTAATTAGGCATGAATAAGCCTTAGGAATTCACATAATACTCTAACCGATGTCTCGTACCTCCTATGGTTACATAACACTTATTTTAGCGTTTTTCACTTTTAAAGCGTTTTCTCATTTCTTTTGGATTTATTTTCCTTACCAAAATTACTTAGGTACTATTAGGCCCTTAAATACCATATTAGAATAATTTAATCACCATATTTAAGTTCGGGGTATTTCAATGAGAACGGAGTGTTGCACCCAGAGATGGGCTACCTCCCACATCGATTGGGGAGGAGCACGAAGTGTACCTTATAGGTGCTTGGATACCTCTCCCTTGTGTGAGGCCTTTTAGGGTGAAACCCAAGAGCAAAACGGTGCGGCCGGTGTGCCAAAGCGGACAATATCACACATGTGGGACCCTGGGCTGTTACAAATGGTATAAGAGCCAGACCCAAGTCGGTGTGCCAGCGAGGACGCTGGGCTCCCGTGAGGTGGAGGAGAACGGAGTGTAGCACCCAGAGATGGGCTACCTCCCACATCGATTGCGGAGGAGCACAAAGTGTACCTTATAGGTGCATGGATACCTCTCCTTTGTATGAGGCCTTTTGGGGTGAAACCTAAGAGCAAAACCGTGCGGCCGGTGTGCCAAAGTGGACAATATCACACATGTGGGACCCTAGGCTGTTACATTTATGCACACTACACAAGGATTCAACATTGAATACAAACACTAACTAGCACATTAAGGTAGTTAGTCTATTTCATCTAGCTCTTAGGCCTTAAGGGTTTCTACCTCACTATGCCTTAGTCTTTATTTATTGTCTTACCCATTCCCTTGGGCTACTCTTACTCAAGCTCTCTTATTCTCAATCTCAATCAAGTTCTACAGTTCTCAAACTCTATTCTCAACTCTAAGGTTATCAATCTCAATTCTCAATTCTCAATTTCAATTCTCAAGTTCTCAAATCTCAATTCTTATTCTCAAGTCTTAAATCTCAAATTCTTAACGGGACATCTTTTAAGTCATTACCCATGACCTCCGGGCAGAGTCATACACAAGACTCACCACAGGGCTTTCAAATACAAGTCTTACTTCCCAGGTTTCGACCCTACTCTGGGTCTAGCATAGTGGGAAGGTTCGACTATCTAACAGAACTATACGCCTAGTTCCTCAAAATCGCAAAGGATCACTTTTCTACTAGACTACTCAAATTCCCAATACTCCTCTCTCGGAGTTATTTCACAATCTCATAGATTAGCCTAGAAGTATCTCTCTCGATAACATCTAATAGCTTAGGGAAATTTCTCAACGTCTAGCATTCTCAGATTTAAGGGTTTCCCCGACTTATCGAATACTTTTATGTTCGGGACATTTTCTCAAATTAGGTCGGATCCTCATATTGTGGGTCGACTACTTTTCTAAGGGAGTTTGATGGTCACTTATCATTCTTTTACTTCTCTCAAATGTTCATATTCTTGAACTATCATCATCCTCTAAATAGAGGTTCATTACATACTTTCACTACTATTTGTTTTATGGATTACTTCAATTCAGTTCTCTAACCGTTATCGGGAGTTTACTAATCCTGTACCACTCTCTCACGTTCTAGTGAGTTCATAGGTTGCATTATCGTTTCTTGGTTCGATAGTTTTCGTGTGTTTCTACGTTTTCGTTATTTCAAGAAACGACTCTTTCTACGAGTCACTAACCAAACAATGCTCATCTGCGAGTCGGTCCATATCACTAGGTTAGACCACACAATCATACAAGGGTGGTTAGTACACACATCATGCACCAAGATATACAATCAAGCAATAGAACATTTTTCATGCTTTTATCTTGATTAAGCCGGCACACAAGCACACAAATCAGTGTAGCCACGTTAGCATACAGGGCATGAGAAAATCATACCTTTCACCATGGATTAACTTTACCGTGTCACCTCACATTGCTCGGTTCACACTTGATCCACTGATGACATTCCAAATGTTCTTATTAACATGAAGGCATTACGGTATGTAATTAACTACTACTCCCGTACTTACCCCGTTATCGCGTTATCTCAGTTTTACTTCAGTGTATTTAAGTTCACAACTTTCTCATTCACTTCTCAAACTTGTTTACACTTCCAAGGGCCTTTATAGGTCACCAAACAAGTCCTAAACATCTTCTAAAACCATCCCCAATCACTTCCTCATCTTTAAAACACTTTCTGGTGCACTTTTACATTGGTCCGGGTTTGTGTCCTGGTTTATAAACCCAGACCAATCCCGGAAAACACATTCTGCCCACTTTTTCATGTGGTCCGGGTTTGTGTCCGAGGCTATAAACCCGGACCAACTCCTGGGATCACTTTCTGGCATGTTTTTATGGGGTCCGGGTTTGTGTACCGATTTACAAACCCGGACCAACCTAGGAACTGTCAAATTTTACAGTTTTTGACCTCTTTTCACCCCCTAATTCACACCTAATCATTCCCTAATCTTTCCACATATTTTCTACATGTTTAAACACCCTAAAACACCCCTTAATCATGTTCTAAACCTCCTCAAAACATTGGTCAAATTCACTACCCAATTCTTGCTTAATTCCTACAAGTTTTTCCTTCAAAAATTCAGCACTTTGCAACTTAGCTCCTAAATTCCTAAGTTGCACTTTGCTCACCAATTCTCTAACTCCATTGGGTCTCCTACCATCATTCAGACCTTAACACATCCTTCCTAGGCATTTACAATCTCATTACCAAGGTTCAAACCTTATTTCCAAAATCATGCACACTAGTATCTTTTCTAGAATTTCTAAGACATTCATACTCCCTTTTGCTACAGATTTTCCCACCACCAACTTCCATCCTTAACAATCATTTCTAGGGTGGTTAACTAACCCAAATAAACCTCTTATAACACCTAGTAAACCCTTGGTCATTCCTCACTCATGACATCTCTTAAATCATCATAATTTCTACCGAAATTTTGTCATAACCTCCCCACAATATTAACATTGCCCAAAGCTTCATTTCTCTCCTTACTCCATTCACAACTAACCACACCCATAGAGGGTCCTACCAGCACACCAACTCAATCAAAATTTCACCCAACAACAATATAAACACATGTTCAAAGCACTTGGCTCTAAGGCCCTTAATCCAAATAAAAATTCACAAATTCCTCATCTAACTACCAAAGCAGATTTTCCATTCAGTTTTGGTTCATTCATTAATTTTTTGCATCCCAAATTCTAGTAGCATTTAGGATTAGCATTAAGGTAGATCTCTTACCTTAAATTTCCCAAGCTCTCTTTTTAATTCTTCTCTTCTCTTCTCCACTTCTCTTGACTCAAAATCGGCCAAGGCAATGTAATTACCCATTTCCAACCCAACATTCAAAACAAGAAATGAGTCTAAGTAAAAAACACTTAATCTCATTAATTAGGAATGCTTAAGGCACTAAGATTGGTAATTACCTTGGAAACCCTAGAAATGGGTTTTGCCATGAATCAAAGGAGGAGCTCCAATCCACCATTGGAGACTTTGAAAATAGTCAAACAAGGAAAGAGCAAGGCACCATGAGAGGCCAAAATCGGTCACAAAGAAAATGAAGAAGGAAATGGATTTTTGTGACTTTTCTTACCTTAAAACAAAAGGGGAGACTCCAAGCTTCAAGAATCTCTAATTTTCTCTTCAAATGGGCTATACCCATGGAGATGAAATTCATCATTTTGGAATTTTGAAAAGAGGAAAAGATAGAGCTTGGTGAGAGGAAGAAGAATATGTAATTAGTTTTTCATTTGGACCTTTAATGAAGGTTAGGCATGAAGAGAAAGAGGAGAAGCCATGGATGGGGGCTTCAAAATCATTCCAGTACAGGAGGGGGGGAGGAAGATAGTACAAAATTTTTTTAAATCATATTAACGTTGTAATCATGTAATGATGTGTCCCTGTGTTTTTTTTCCAAAAAATGATATATGAAAGTGTTTTAACCAAAGAAATTTGTTAGTGATCAGTAACGTATTTTGCTGATTGATTCTTTAATTAAACCAGTTCCAGAAATCATTTTTTTTATTAAAAGAACTAACAGGGATGCATCATTACACGTCTACATCATTAATATGACTTTAAGAAAATTTGTACTGCGGTGAAAACAACTTTACTAACTGTAGTACAAATTGTTTTTTTCACATAACTGGACGACACAGTTTGGAATGTGATGTAGAGACATATTTTTTAGGGAAAAACATAGTTGACATTCTCAAACATCATTACTGCCAACCGACTCGTCCTGGTTGAGGAGTGATTCTTGCTCCCACGCCATTGAAACATCACTATCGCCTTCATATGAATCGGGAGGGATTCGAGTTCCCATAATATGGAGCTATCATACACGCTCACCCACTCATCCGTATCGCGAGGAGATTCGGGCCACCACATCACAAAAACATCATTACTGCCAACCGACTCATCCTGGTTGAGGAGTGATTCGTCCTCCAATGCCATTTAAACATCACTCTCACCTTCATATGAATCTGGGAGGGATTCAAGTTCCCATAATATGGAGCTGTCATACAGGCTCACCCACTCATCTGTATCGCGAGGAGATTCGGGCCACCACATCACAGAAACATCATTACTGCCAACAGACTCGTCCTGATTAGGGAGTGATTCGTGCTCCAACGTCATTGAAAACATCACTATGACCCATTGACTCTTCTGTATCATAAAAAGATTCACGCTCCCATATGATATTAGAACTATTTTCGTCATTTGATGTGTGACTCATGATAATGTGAATGGGTTGTGAATTTGAACGAGCTGGTGGTGTGGCACTATGAATTGTAAAGAATCAGTAGCAGCTCTAATCCTTTTTATAGAGAAAGCACAAGCTCTAGATTTTTTATTTTTGTTTAAAACATGGTGGTTGTGTGTGATCATGTCTGATAGTGACTGTGACCTTACAGGTGATGCTGAAGCTCAGCACGCACGCACACACGCACGCATGCACGCACGCACACACACACGCACGCACACACGTGTGCGCGCACGCACACACGCGCACAAATTCTACCATTGATTAAATCCTTCCTAGGTTTTCAATCTCGGAAACAGCAACCACATCCTTTATCCTGCTTCTACGGAAATAGAAGAAAGGCTAAGTTCAACCAAACTGATACAATTAAACCCCCCTAGCTTATGATAGTACTCGTTAATTTTTTACTTTTTGGAAAATGTATTCGTTAATTATTACTCATTACCTCGCAATGTAACTTAGGATCAAGAAAGTGTTTCTAAATTCAATCCCTCGCAACGCTTTCAGGTGGTTGCTGCTCGGAATTTCTACATATGGATATATTTCAATTCTTGTGGCAGTAACATTAGGCTTTTTCCGCGTGGTAGATGTTTGGATTATTATATATTCATTTGATAGATGTTTGGATCTAGAAAATCTGGTAATGAAGCCTCACTTTCAATTATTTGAAACAAGGGTTTGAAGTTTAGGGCTTTTGGAAGGAAACAACCCCACATAACATAAATCAATGAAACTTCTAACATAACACAAGTTATGGTCGTACAAATAAAGATCCATTACAACTACAAACAGTTTAGTCAAACAAAGTTTGAGTGGACAAACCATCCAAATTGTATCTTAAAATAACAATAACATAAAACCATGTACTGGTGATAGTTTGAATCCCATATAGACAAGGTGCTGAAGGCCTCATCTACCCCTGTTTTGTTGCCCTCTGTTCTGGCTCCGACATCTCCTCACGGTAGTAACACCAGTCCCAACTATGGTTCTCGGGAAAGTAAGGCGTACCAATCTCAGTTGCCTTACTCATGAGCTGCAACATAATACATGTATTAAGTTAGCCTAGTATTCACAAATTGTTTTAATCAGCTGAAATTATATAAAAAGAGCAATGTACTAGGGTGGGATCCGGTGTAACACCCCTACTAAACCTGCACCTAAAAACAATATAATCGCAGCGGTAAATTAAAAGACTGTCGCTCTAATGGTGTCACTGTTATCACTCGCCCATACGGGTGATAACTGTTACCTGATAATCAACATACGAAACGTATTCCCGCAGTGACCACAAGAGATAGGTAGTAGTGCTTAAACAATCTTAAAACAAATCCAACATCAACCATTATTACAAACCGTACCCGTGAGCATCTAATCCAAAAACATAAACCTCGGTTTACAAAACCCGAGTCCATAAACAACTGTAGTCTCATACCGTAACAAGTCTAAGCAACAATAACAACAACTGTCGCGCCCCGCGTCGACCCTCCAGCTAATCACCTGCAATAAATATGGTTTGTGGTATGGAATCAGCCCCTGCTGAGTATGTTATCACATGCCCCGTCATGCCCCCTCGGACCCCTCAATTAATTGGTCGAGAGGATGGGGTTCATTACATGCGATACCAATTTAATATTAAACTGTAAAACAATTAACAGTAATATCCACAAATTCACAACCATCAATACACATAATATTTATATACCAAACAGTATAACCAGTGAACAACAAACGAAACAACGAGGATAATAAACATGTATTAACTCCCGTCCTTGGTGTAGTAACCAATATTGTTCGCCACTGTAAAAGTAATAATTGTTCAGTTATACCTAGTGACAACGTCTCATTAAAAACGACGTGCCTCTAATACCCATATATTATGGCGGGTCACCCAAGGCAGTAGCCACTCCAGCGGTAGAGTCTCCGACCAACGAGCCATCCTAACTCACGGGAAATTTTCTTGATACTTACGGACCCGTACGCGGACATCCTAGTATCGTTATTGTGATCACAGCGCGCACCAAGAGCCACATCCTCTTGGCTTTCCAATTCTTGTTCAATCATACCATCGCATCGCACTACCAAATTTTTAACATAGTAGACTAAGGTCGTTAGTCCAAACTGGAGTCTGTAAACTCGGGATCCAATGTCAGATACAAGAGCGGCGTTAGGAAGGCCAATGCTCTGTATAAAAGTCTCGAATAATATATATATCTTATTATCCTAGTGCTACAATGTTTTCCTGACGATCCTTATATTCATATAGGATAGCACCATAACCGCTAGTTCGTTTTATATATATAGGTTCATATATACGAACCAATACTGTTAACTCAACAACAGTAAATAATAAGCAGCTATAGATATACAGTTCACGTATATCTTTAACACATTCAGACAAACAATCTTATCACAGATCACACAGAAGTCTGAACTGAGGAAGACCTCAGAGACAATCAGAGACACGTAACAACATACCGTTCACCCAGAATATAGTACGGTGGAGTATGAAACAGCACAAGTCCGATGCTCCACGTGACGTCTCTAACAATCTAAGTAATACATAATGCTACTGATTAGAATCATGTATAACAACATAACTCTACGGCACCCCGTACCGTCACTAATACCTCCCGGTTAATCCCCGTATAATAACTGTCAATGTTTGACGGGTTTTCGGTTTAACTCAGGTTTTGGAAAAAAAAAACGTTATATTACATGCGTAGTTTCCTCTCGTATATTAATATACTTAACGTTTGAACTTGTTATCGCATGTAACTTAATATACCTTGTATATTGTATAGTTTGTTTCTATATTGCATGTATAATTCTTTACCATGTATTATACATCTCACCTTAGTATTTATTTTTCTAAGGTTTGTTTTTCCAAGTTTAATGGAGTATAATTCGTATATAAAATACCATGAACTATATAAATTCTTATTATTTCATGTATACTCCTAACATTAGAATTCCATATCTAATGTTTATAATTCTTTTTTCTTTTATCTCCTTTCTTTTAAATCATGGTAATATATAGTTATTGAACTATATTATATTTTCCATAAAATAACATATATTTATTTATATATATGCATTATAGGACTATTTATTATATGGTAAGTCATTATAATATATATTCATTCTTTTTAATGAATACCTCTTATATTATGAATGTTATAACTCTTATAACATTAAAACCATATTATAAATTTCATTCAAAAATAGTATTATTTTCGAACAGCACCTATAACTCTCAAATATTTACAAAATC
Organism: Limonium bicolor; assembly: GCA_023374045.1. NCBI lineage: Eukaryota > Viridiplantae > Streptophyta > Magnoliopsida > Caryophyllales > Plumbaginaceae > Limonium > Limonium bicolor. The sequence continues at coordinate 244,249,837 of CM041781.1, read as the reverse complement.
CACCACATAATTTATATAATGTTATATTATAGTTATATAACATATATTTTGACATTTAAGTCATTAAAACAATTATAACCTATAGTTATATTTTGTTATAAAATACCAAACAGCACTTAACACTCTCGGTATTTAATTTAATTCACTAAACTTTCTATAATCACCAATTTACCCCATTTTATAACATATAGTTTCTAATATCACCAAAACTATATATTATACATATATCTCCATAAAACCTTATATATAATTCCAAAAATTACCAAACTATACCAAAAGGCTATAAATACTTTTATTAACCTTATACTTTCTCTAAATCTCGGTTTTACCACATTAGTTACCCATTTGTAACAATGTTATGAAATATCTTATATTATACTTAGATAATTCATATAAACTCCAAATTTAACCAAATCAACTTCTAACGAATTCCTAATAATCTAAGGTTTGTACTAAACTCCATTTAGCACCCCTAGTTTTCAGAAATATCAATATCACCCCAAATATCATAAATCTTTTATAATTTAATAACTAACTTATTATAAGGTAGTATTTTAATTCCTTAAATTCACCAAACTTAGTCAAAGTCTCCTATATAGTCAACTTGACTTCTAATACCCAAATTGGACCCAAACCTTTCGGTAATTACAATCATTAACCTATAGTTTTCTATTTTCACAATTTTGACACAAAACCTTATAAAATGTTATAATTTTTATTAAATTCATTTAAAAACCCTAAGTTCCTCTAAATTAAGCCCACGGCTTATTATTTAGCTAGTAATTACCGTTTGGCGCCAAACTTAAATATATAAGCATAAATTAAACTAAATAAGCTTGTAAACTTAAATTAAAATGGCCTAATGACATGGCCTTATTACAACCTTGCTTTATAACATAAAATTACACATAAATGTCTCAAATAACACAATTAACTCACGGCCTCACCATGGTTTATATATTTTTCCACATAATGTCATAATTTGACCATTATGTTAATTAAATCACTTAAATGACTAGCTTAATTTATCTTAGTCATTTTTTCCATTCTAGGTTATAAATAACCCATATATTATATAACACTCTCGGCACATATTTATATATGCTAAGAATTACATAAAATCATAAGTTTAAGGTGTTTATACCTTGATAAATTCTTGTATGAGCTCGGCACCTTGGAGTAAAATTCAACACAATATTTAGACATGTTTAATACACCAAAACAAGATATAGTTATACTCCAAGCTTGAGCTTAACCATAATGAACAATTAATGTAAGATTTAAGGCAAAAATCACCTTAAAAATGCTTGGAAGGTTCCTTATGATTTCGGCCTGGTTTAGACACACCACAAGGTGTTAAATTCACTATATAAACATAAGGAACACTTAGACAACAACAAGCTGCTGTGGTAATAGGTTTTACCTTGGAAAAATGCCTAAAAGAAGAGTATTTCCTTTGGATTTCGGTCACCCTTGCTCCAAATGGTTAACCAACTGATTGAACATGTAAATATGAAGATTATGAGTGTATAAACTCACAAAAATCAGAAAAAGAAAACCGGATGCAAAGTGTAGAACCTTAAGGTATGTTTTACCTTAAATGTAGATTTGGACTTCCTTGGTCCCTAAACTGAGTTCATTCGAGTTTAGCTCTTGTTCTAACCTTAACACTGGAATAACCCATAGGAAAAGATAGCCACGAGATCCAAGTGTTGGTAGTGAAAGAATGAAGAAAAAGGGCTAAAAATGACCTTAAATCATTACCTTAGGAGCTTATTGGATTGAATTGCCTTCCTAACTGAAGAACACAGCTTGGGAGAGTCCAAGAACTCAGATCCACGTTTGGAATGGAGCAAGAGGCAAGAGAGAGTGAGATTTGGTTTAAAGGCATAAAATGATAAAATAATGAATAGACTAATGATTCATCACATTAGTGTCCAAACTGAATTATTGTGTTGTGTGCTGTCCTCCCTCCTTGCTGCCGACACCCTTGTAGGGTTGGTCAATTCGTTGACCAAGGTCAAACTTGACAAATGTGCTTAAAATGGCACTATTTGGGTACTATTCACAATAAACTGTCAGTTTTGGATTTTTATTTTCAAACTTGGATTTAGACTTTTAAATATAGTCTATCATGTCCAATAAATGTTTTAAATGATATCCATGTCTTTAAAATGACAAAAAGTCATCTTAGAGCTCATACACAAAAACGTGCGTTAAGGTGATTTCAGGGCACTTTTTGTGTCACCGTGTGTTTCTGAGCTTAGTTTTCTTTGAGAATAGTTTTGTTGTGTTCCTTACTTCATTACAATGTTTAGGAATCCACTTTGGATCCTATTTGAGGTCATACAATCTTCATGGTGTCTTAAAGCACATTTTTGGCCTTACCGATCTTAAGGCTTGTTTTGCCTTGTTGAGATCTTTTAGATTGTTCCCCAATAGTGTTAAGATGTTTAATAACATCTTTAATCATTTGTATATCATTTAATTGAGTTTTTAAGGTTAGGGGTATTTCAGTCTACCCCCCTTAAAAAGGCTTCGTCCCGAAGTCCTTACTCATCTACAGTTCACCTATGGAATCAAGTTCCACTATGTACTCAAACAGATCATCGCTAGGGAGTAACTCCCACTAGGTTCAAACCTAGTATATATGTATCAAGATTGATACAGCACATATCAAATAACTGAACTCATGGTATAACTCATTGGTATCATAGCACTAGACAAGGTGCACATCCAAACCATCAAAAAAAGTACTCAGCGGTACTATATATTTATTCTCAAACAGGTGCACTAAGGCACATACAAAAGATGTATCAAACATACAATCATCCAACAAACATGTATGACGCAGCATACCACTAAAACACACCACAAAAATAAGACCTAGTGCATAACATATGCGCAAGCCAAGTGGTGTCTACCCCCCTTAAAAAGGGTTTGACCACGAACCCGTATAAGTATCACAGCTACGAAGAGTGCTGGGTACTTCGCTCTCATGGAGTCCTCTAACTCCCAAGTAGCCTCCTCCACCTCATGGTTCGACCAGAGAACCTTGACCATGCTAACGGTCTTGTTCCTAGTCTGTCTCGTCTTCGTATCGAGAATGCGGAGTGGTACTTCCTCATAACGAGCGGGGTCCAACTCTAAAGTCTCTGGCTGCAAAACGTGCGATGGATGGGGCACATACCTCTTCAACTGAGAAACGTGAAAGACGTCGTGCACCTCCCGAGCTCTGCTGGAAATCCAGTCTGTAGGCTAATGGGCCCACTCGCTCCCTAATCGCATAAGGTCCAACATACTTTGGGCTCAACTTGCCCTTCTGCCCAAACCGGAAAATCCCCTTCATGGGTGACACTCTGAGGAAAACCATGTCGTCGGTAGTGAACTCAATGTCCCTCCTCTGGTGTCTGCATATGACTTCTGCCGGTCCTGAGCTGCGCTCATGTTTCTACGGATCTGTAGAACATCCTCCTTAATCTGCTCTAGGTACTGGTCCTAGAAGCGTATTCTCGCTGGCCTCATCCCAGCATAAGGGGGTCCTACACGGTCTACCATAAAGTGCCTGAAACGGTGGCATCTGTATCGAGGAGTGGTAGCTGTTGTTGTAGGCGAACTCTATCAAATGTAGGCGCTCTAACCAACTCCCCTGAAAGTCTAAGGCACATGCTCTCAGCATGTCCTCCAGTGTCTGGATGGTCCTCTCACTCTGACCATCGGTCTGTGGATGGAAAGCCGTACTAAGCTTCAGCTTCGTACCTAAGGCTTCCTGAACCTGTCCCCAGAATCTGGACAAAAATCGAGGGTCCCTATCAGAAACAATAGTCTTTGGCACCATGGTGCCGGATCACCTCCTTCTGGAACAAGTCCGCTAACTTAGGGACCTTCCAGGTATCCTTCATCGCAACAAACTTTGCCACCTTAGTCAACGGTCCACAATGACCCATATCGTGTTCAGTCCTCCCTTAGTCGGTGGGAGACCGACAACGAAATCCATGGAGATGTCCTCAAACTTCCAGCAAGGAATAGGCATAGACTGCACTAAACCTCCTGGTCTCCTATGCTCAAACTTAACCTTCTGACAGGTCAAGCATCTAGCAACATACTCAGCTACATCCTTCTTCATCCCGCTCCACCAGAAATGGACCTTCAAGTCCTTGTACATCTTAGAAGAACCTGGGTGGACGGATAAGGAAGAGCTATGAGCCTCCTGGAGTATCTTCTCCTTCAGATCAGGAGACGACTCCGGAATACACAACCGGCCATTCAGCCGAATCATGCCATCATCACATAGTTCGAAGTCATACTTCAAACTCTCGAAACAACCATCCAACATCTTCAGCCTGATACTCTGCATGTAATGATCACCTCCTGTGCAGCTCGTATCTCATCGATCATGCTGCTGTTTGCTAATAACGTGAACAAGAATGAGCTCTGCGGCTCAGGGCGTCAGCTACTACATTCGCCTTGCCCTCTTTATATCTAAGGTCTATATCGTAGTCCTTCAAGAACTCGACCCACCTTCTCTGTCTCATGTTCAGCTCCTTCTGAGAGAAGAGATGCTGTAGACTCTTGTGATCAGAGTAGATGGTGACTGTCACACCGTAGAGATAGTGTCGCCAGATCTTCAAGGCGAAGACTACTGCGCCTAACTCGAGATCGTGTGTGGGGTAGTTTACCTCATGCTTTTTCAACTGCCGGGAAGCGTAGCAACTACCTTCCCATGCTGCATAAGCACACAGCCTAGACCGGTTCCAGAGGCATCACAGTATACCTCGAACCCATCGGTGCCCTCAGGAATAGTAAGAATGGGTGCCGATGTAAGGAGATCCTTCAGTGTCTGAAAGGACTGGTCGCACTCTGCGGTCCATAAGAACTGGGTCTCCTTCTTCATAAGATTAGTCAACGGTTTGGCCTCCTTGGAAAAGTCCTTCACGAACCTTCTATAGTAACCTGCCAAACCCAGAAAACTGCGACATCTGTAACTGTCTTTGGCCTTGGCCAACTCTTTACTGCCTCAATCTTTGCAGGGTCTACAGATATCCCGTCTGCTGATATGATGTGTCCTAGAAATGACACGCTGTCTAGCCAGAACTCACACTTCGAGAGCTTGGCATACAGCTGGTTCTGTCTCATGATAGTCAAAACCTGTCTCAAGTGTAACTCATGATCCTCCCTGGTCCTGGAATAGATCAGAATATCGTCGATGAAGACCACAACTGAACTATCAAGCTGTTCTCTAAAGAGACGGTTCATCAAATCCATGAATATAGCTGGTGCATTCGTCAACCTAAATGGCATAACGGTGAACTCGTAATGTCCATACCGTGTCCTGAAAGCTGTCTTCTCTATGTCATGCTCTGCAATCCTGATCTGATGGTAGCCAGATCTGAGGTCTATCTTTGAGAACACACTGGCCCCTCTCAGCTGATCAAACAAGTCATCAATCCGTGGTAACGGGTACTTGTTCTTGACTGTGACCGCATTCAGCTCGCGGTAGTCGATGCAGAGTCGCATACTGCCGTCCTTTTTCTTGACGAACAGTACTGGAGCACCCCAAGGAGAAACACTAGGTCGAATGTAACCCTTGTCGAGGAGGTCCTCCAGCTGTATCTTCAGCTCCCTCATCTCAGCCGGTGCCATACGGTAGGGTGCCTTAGCAATAGGGCCCGTACCTGGCAATAAATCAACGGCGAACTCAACCTCACGCACAGGCGGCAAGCCTGGCAACTCATCTGGAAACAAATCTGGAAAGTCTGCCACGACTGGAATATACATCCATCTCGTCGCACTGTCTCGTGTCCTGTACGTAACAGAGGAAGGCTTGTCGGCCCTTCCTAACGTCCTTCATCAGGGACAATGCTGACACGATCTTGACAGTCGGCTCTCTCCGTACACTGCGGTATGACACTGTCCTGCCGCTCGGCCCCTTCAACAGTAGTCGATGCTCTGCACAATGAAGGCGGCCCTTATGCCTCTGTAGCCAATCCATGCCCACTATGATATCGAAGCCCAAATTCCTGAACTCGATCAGATCTATGGGAAAGGTCTCAGCCATGATGCTGATCTCTAACCCGGTACTGCCTGGTGCAACCTACTTTCTCCTTCGAAGGAAGGGTGACTGAAAAGTCTGAAAGCTGTTCGGGAGCAACCCCCAACTTCTTCGCGAACGCCGAGGAAACAAAAGAATGTGAAGCCCCTGAGTCGAACAACACGGAAGCACTAACACCATCAATAGGAAAGGTACCTGAGATCAACTCTCGTATAAGCATCGAGTCCCAATAAATCACTAATTTACTGCCTGTTGTAACTGTCATACCTGTGATGACATTACCGGACTCCTTGGCTTGCGCCATATCTAAGATGCAGATGGTACCCTCCTTTCCATCTCTGTGGCCTGAAGTTATGATTAACGGTATCAACAAACTGAACACATATACTTGTAGGTACAAAAACTCTTATTTCATTCATCCACTGTATTTACAAGGTTACACACTTAGCTACTGCTATTACATCAGTACTGTCTGAAAGTCAAATTTAAACGGCCGGGTCGGATGTGGGTATTATTCACTAAGCTGGTGGGGCGGTATTGAGCTTAATGCTCTTAATACCATGGTAAACAAGCCTAGACTCTCCACCAAATACCAACACATCCCCAGACTTGAGGATGATCTTGCTTGCTAGATCCATCCTCTTCTGGTCTCCAAATAAGAACTCAGCATCATCGCCGATGGAGAATGACACAACCGGTATTCCTCTGGTGATGGACTCAGTCGTCTCATCGCTGTCCTGGTGCATCCCAAGCTTACCTCCCTGCTCGTAGTAGTTGATGATGCAACGTCAGGTGTCATGTCGGGTAATGGATAGGTCTCACACTCGAGCAATATCCATTGCGTTACTCACCAAGTTTAGGAAACTCTCAGGTATCCTAGGTATTGATACGCCATCTACCATCCTCACCTCTCGATAAACCCTAGCTTGTGGATCCCAATATTTTCCTAAGCACATCATGTGCAGTTTCATTCTAGAACCATTATTAAATACAGGGGTATAAAATCCTCCTATGCCCTTACCCAAAGCTCTACACTCATTGACTATGGCGATTTGCTCATCTAGGGTTAGGAATTCTTTGAGAAGTATCATGCCCGGTCTGACCACATGACACATCTCGCCAGGGTACTCCCGTCTTTCCCCAGGGTCTAGGTGATCTCTGTCTTGTAAGTGTGGGATAGCAGATATCGAAGTCTCCTAGGGTAAGTCGTATACCTATAGCCGTAATTAAAACACACATTCATGCTAAGGTAAAGCTTTTAACACCTGATCATGCTTTCATACAATGGTTAAGGTTTCAAATACTTACTTTCATCGCGCTGGGTACTAGTACCAGCGCCCGAAGCTCCCGCTGCGTTCAGCACACGGTTGCCCGGCGGGTTCTCTGGTTGCTGCTGCTGCTGCTGTCCCTTCTGGGCCTGGGGCGCCGGCCCCTTCTGGCCACCTCGAGCTCCACCTCCTCCAGTAGGTGAGCCCTGAGTCCCCTTCGGTGGGCGGTACGCTCGGCTCTCCGGGTTCGAGAAGCACTCGAACGACCTATGGCCCTTCTTCCCGCAGTGGTGACAGTCTACAGCCTGCCCTGGCAGTCAGCACCCGGATGATCCTTCCCACAGCGCTTGCAGTGAAAGTGGCGTTGGGGTACAGTACCTATTATCACACAACAATCTGATCAATACAGGGTCGGTAATGGTTAGTGTAGTACACAACTCATTCTCAAGGTTAGATCGCTTACCCTTAGGGGGTGCGGATCTAAGAGGCTGGACATCGTATGTAGGCCCGGTCAGCAACGGGACCTTCTCTTGCCCTTCTGGCTGGCCTGCTCCTTCTTCTTCCCTCCAGGAGAACTTTTTCTTCCTGAGATCGTCAAAGTATTAGGAATAGCAGGTATGAAAGCAGGCAGCAAGTAAGTAATTTAAATGATTTAAATAACTTAAAGCGGTTCTTACTTCCAGCTCTTACTGCCTCCGCTTCCAGCCACCTCCTCAGACTCCTTCTCGGGGGCTTTTCGTTTCTGCCCTTGGTTGTCCTCCTGGTTGTTCACCAACAGCTCGGTCCGAGAAGCAGCATCGTAGCATTCCTACAAAGCATCAATAAGTTCCCCGAACTTGTAACAAAACAAACTGAGTAATAGAATCTGTCAACTAATTTACCTGGACCGTTTGGTGTAAACCAGCACCCATAGCGGCCTTGATAGTATACTTCAGCCCGCTTCTAAACTTTTCCACCTTGACGGTGTCAGAATAAACTACTCCAGGGATGAACTCCAGCAGCCCTATAAACTTGGAGTAGTACTGGTCTACAGTCTTACCACCTTGTCTCAAATCCTCAAATTCCTCCCGCTTCCTCTACTTTAGATGAGCAGGATAGTACTTCTGTCTCAGCAACTCAATAAAATCAGTCCAACCAAATCCCTCAGTAGCCATGTGATGTGCCTTCACGGACCTCCACCAAATACTGGCGGCGTCCCTCAGGTGGAAAGCAGCTATACCAACTCTGTGCTCGGCAGGCACCTGAATGGCCTCGAAAGCCTTCTCATGCTCGATGATGAATCTCTCCAGGGTGGTGGGGTCAGCTTCCCCATCATATGTAGGTACTCGCGTGTCAGCCACGCTCTTGAGCCAGTTTTGCCCTCTAGGTGCGGGTGGGTGGGGCTACGGGTGGTGCTCCGATCTGGACACCTCCCATCAAAGCTAACTGAGCAAAGACGGCTGCTACCGCCTCGGCTACGCCTGCGACATTGGGCTCAGGAGGTCCTCCTCCAGCCCCGCCGCCTCCACCTCTTCCCCTGCCTGCCGAACGTCTACCGGAAGACATCTGAAGAATTCAGAATCAAAGGTTAACACTAGGTGTAAAATACCGTACTTTTCTCAACTATAAGTTCACATAGCCCTAAAAGGCATAAGAAACATTGTCCCCGACAATTTCCTAACTTAAATAGTTCACAACTTCCTTATTGGTACTGGTGTATGTATAACCTAAGCTCACGGTACTTAAACTACTATCTCTTGTAATCAGAGCGGTACTCCGCTCTGATACCACTTTTGTAACACCCCTACTAAACCTGTACCTAAAAACAATATAATCGCAGCGGTAAAATAAAAGACTGTCGCTCTAATGGTGTCACTGTTATCACTCGCCCATACGGGTGATAACTGTTACCTGATAATCAACATACGAAACGTATTCCCGCAGTGACCACAAGAGATAGATAGTAGTGCTAAAACAATCTTAAAACAAATCCAACATCAACCATTATTACAAACCGTACTCGTGAGCAACTAATCCAAAAACATACACCTCGGTTTACAAAACCCGAGTCCATAAACAACTGTAGTCTCATACCGTACCAAGTCTAAACAACAATAACAACAACTGTCGCGCCCCGCGTCGACCCTCCAGCTAATCACCTGCAATAAATATGGTTTGTGGTATGGAATCAGCCCCTGCTGAGTATGTTATCACATGCCCCGTCATGCCCCCTCGGACCCCTCAATTAATTGGTCGAGAGCATGGGGTTCATTACATGCGATACCATTTTAATATTTAAACTGTAAAACAATTAACAGTAATATCCACAAAACATAACCATCAATACACATAATATATATACCACACAGTATAACCAGGGAACAACAAAGCGAAACGACGAGGATAATAAACAAGTATTAACTCCCGTCCTTGGTGTAGTAACCAATAATGTTCGCCACTGTAAAAGTAATAATTGTTCAGTTATACCTAGTGACAACGTCTCATTAAAACGACGTGCCTCTAATACCCATATATTATGGCGGGTCACCCAAGGCAGTAGCCACTCCAGCGGTAGAGTCTCCGACCAACGAGCCATCCAAACTCACGGGAAATTTTCTTGATACTTACGGACCCGTACGCGGACATCCTAGTATCGTTGTTGTGATCACAGCGCGCACCAAGAGCCACATCCTCTTGGCTTTCCAATTTTGTTCAATCATACCATCGCATCGCATTACCAAATTTCTAACATAGTAGACTAAGGTCGTTAGTCCAAACCGGAGTCTGTAAACTCGGGATCCAATGTCAGATACAAGAGCGGCGTTAGCAAGGCCAATGCTCTGTATAAAAGTCTCGGATAATATATATCTTATTATCCTAGTGCTACAACGTTTTCCTGACGATCCTTAATTCATATAAGATAGCACCATAGCCGCTAGTTCGTTTTATATATTAGGTTCATATATACGAACCAATACTGTTAACTCAACAACAGTAAATAATAAGCAGCTATAATATACAGTTCACGTATATCTTTAACACATTCAGACAAACAATCTTATCACAGATCACACAGAAGTCTGAACTGAGGAAGACCTCAGAGACAATCAGAGACACGTAACAACATACCGTTCACCCAGAATATAGTACGGTGGAGTATGAAATCAGCAAAGTCCGATGCTCCACGTGACGTCTCTAACAATCTAAGTAATACATAATGCTACTGATTAGAATCCTGTATAAACAACTCTACGGCACCCCCTACCTAAACCCCCGTACCGTCACTAATACCTCCCGGTTAATCCCCCGTCTAATAACTGTCAATGTGACGGGTTTTCGGTTTAACTCAGGTTTGGAAAAAAAAAACGTTATATTACATGCGTAGTTTCCTCTCGTATATTAATATACAACGTTTGAACTTGTTATCGCATGTAACTTAATATACCTTGTATATTGTATAGTTGTTTCTATATTGCATGTATAATTCTTTACCATGTATTATACATCTCACCTTAGTATTTATTTTTCTAAGGTTTGTTTTTCCAAGTTTAATGGAGTATAATTCGTATATAAAATACCATGAACTATATAAATTCTTATTATTTCATGTATACTCCTAACATTAGAATTCCATATCTAATGTTTATAATTCTTTTTTCTTTTATCTCCTTTCTTTTAAATCATGGTAATATATAGTTATTGAACTAATTATATTTTCCATAAAATAACATATATTTATTATATATGCATTATAGGACTATTTATTATATGGTAAGTCATTATAATATATATTCATTTTTTAATGAATACCTCTTTATTATGAATGTTATAACTCTTATAACATTAAAACCATATTATAAATTTCATTCAAAAATAGTATTATTTCGAACAGCACCTATAACTCTCAAATATTTACAAAATCCACCACATAATTTATATAATGTTATATTATAGTTATATAACATATATTTTGACATTTAAGTCATTAAAACAATTATAACCTATAGTTATATTTGTTATAAAATACCAAACAGCACTTAACACTCTCGGTATTTAATTTAATTCACTAAACTTTCTATAATCACCAATTTACCCCATTTATAACATATAGTTTCTAATATCACCAAAAACTATATATATACATATATCTCCATAAAACCTTATATAATTCCAAAAATTACCAAACTATACCAAAAGGCTATAAATAATATTAACCTTATACTTTCTCTAAATCTCGGTTTTACCACATTAGTTACCCATTTGTAACAATGTTATAAAATATCTTATATTATACTTAGATAATTCATATAAACTCCAAATTTAACCAAATCAACTTCTAAAAATTCCTAATAATCTAAGGTTTGTACAAAACTCCATTTAGCACCCCTTGTTTTCAGAAATATCAATATCACCCCAAATATCATAAATCTTTTACAATTTAATAACTAACTTATTATAAGGTAGTATTTTAATTCCTTAAATTCACCAAACTTAGTCAAAGTCTCCTATATAGTCAACTTGACTTCTAATACCCAAATTGGACCCAAACCTTTCGGTAATTACAATCATTAACCTATAGTTTTCTATTTTCACAATTTTGACACAAAACCTTATAAAATGTTATAATTTTTATTAAATTCATTTAAAAACCCTAAGTTCCTCTAAATTAAGCCCACGGCTTATTATTTAGCTAGTAATTACCGTTTGGCCCCAAACTTAAATATATAAGCATAAATTAAACTAAATAAGCTTGTAAACTTAAATTAAAATGGCCTAATGACATGGCCTTATTACAACCTTGCTTTATAACAAATTACACATAAATGTCTCAAATAACACAATTAACTCACGGCCTCACCATGGTTTATATATTTTTCCACATAATGTCATAATTTGACCATTATGTTAATTAAATCACTTAAATGACTAGCTTAATTTATCTTAGTCATTTATTTCCATTCTTAGGTATAAATAACCCATATATATTAACACTCCGGCACATATTTATATATGCTAAGAATTACATAAAATCATAAGTTTAAGGTGTTTATACCTTGATAAATTCTTGTATGAGCTCGGCACCTTGGAGTAAAATTCACCACAATATTTAGACATGTTTAATACACCAAAACAAGATATAGTTATACTCCAAGCTTGAGCTTAACATAATGAACAATTAATGTAAGATTTAAGGCAAAAATCACCTTAAAAATGCTTGGAAGGTTCCTTATGATTTCGGCCTGGTTTAGACACACCACAAGGTGTTAAATTCACTGTATAAACATAAGGAACACTTAGACAACAACAAGCTACTGTGGTAATAGGTTTTACCTTGGAAAAATGCCTAAAAGAAGAGTATTTCCTTTGGATTTCGGTCACCCTTGCTCCAAATGGTTAACCAACTGATTGAACATGTAAATATGAAGATTATGAGTGTATAAACTCACAAAAATCAGAAAAAGAAAACCGGATGCAAAGTGTAGAACCTTAAGGTATGTTTTTACCTTAATATGTAGATTTGGACTTCCTTGGTCCCTAAACTGAGTTCATTCGAGTTTAGCTCTTGTTATAACCTTAGAACACTGAGAATAACCCATAGGAAAAGATTAGCCACGAGATCCAAGTGTTGGTAGTGAAAGAATGAACAAAAAGGGCTAAAAATGACCTTAAATCATTACCTTAGGAGCTTATTGGATTGAATTGCCTTCCTAACTCAAGAACACAGCTTGGGAGAGTCCAAGAACTCAGATTCCACGTTTGGAATGGAGCAAGAGGCAAGAGAGAGTGAGATTTGGTGTTTAAAGGCTTAAAATGATAAAATAAGGAATAGTAACTAATGACTCATCACATTAGGTGTCCAAACTGAATTATTGCTGTTGTGTGCTGTCCTCCCTTCCTTATGCTTGCCGACACCCATTAGATAGGGCTGGTCAATTCGTTGACCAATGGTCAAACTTGGTCAATGTGCTTAAAAATGGCACTATTTGGGTACTATTCACAATAAACTGTCAGTTTTGGATTTTTATTTTCAAACTTGGATTTAGACTTTTAAATATAGTCTATTATGTCCAATAAATGATTTAAATGATATACCCATGTCTTTAAAATGACAAAAAGTCACTATCTTAGAGCTCATACACAAAAACGTGCGTTAAGGTGATTTCAGGGCACTTTTTGTGTCACCGTGTGTTTCTGAGCTTAGTTATCTTTGAGAATAGTTTTGTTGTGTTCCTTACTTCATTACAATGTTTAGGAATCCACTTTGGATCCTATTTGAGGTCATACAATCTTCATGGTGTCTTAAAGCACATTTTTGGCCTTACCGATCTTAAGGCGTGTTTTGCCTTGTTGAGATCTTTTAGATTGTTCCCCAATAGTGTTAAGATGTTTAATAACCATCTTTAATCATTTGTATATCATTTAATTGAGTTTTTGAGGTTAGGGTTATTTCATCCGGCCGATGAACGAAGGTGTTGTTGTACATGTCAGGATTTAGAATCTTTAGATGGCTGTGTCTGACGTACCAATCCAGATAATCTCTGTCACATGTGTGCAGCACTGCCCTTGTCTTAGTGCACCCCGTAGTACCAGCACACTCATGTGTGGTGTCCCACACACTATACATAGCGGGGTACACACAATTATAGGATCTCTTTCTCCCTCTTTTTTGGATCTGATGTTTGGTCTAATAGGGGCAGGTGGGATACACTGAACGTACCCAAATTGGCGGAGACAACACTCCGGCATATATGGCTCATTCACCCCCATGTAATACAAGGTACCCTTGTACCAAGTGTGGCCCTTTTTCTCATTCACCTTCTCGTGACCGTAGGGCAACCAATCAATCTACATTGCATCACAGGGAAACGTAAGCATCAATAAGAAACAATAATGTAAATAATTTATATTGCAATTACTGTACCACTTACATTTCTTGCTACCAGAGCATCTAGATGCTTGCGGTAGTTCTCCAGCGACTCTTTATCTTTCTGCTGGGAGGTGGACCTGACCCATCTCATAGCCCACGGTCTATCATCCCCATCACGCCAATCAGCCCTAACTGCTAGTCTAAGAGTGGGGAAGTATGCATATATTCAGCACTACAAAAATTTTAAAAATTAATTATGCCAACTATTAACGTGAATTAATGAAATTTTATTAGACAATGTTGTACATTAAAACACTTACCTCGGGAAGGGTCAAACAGCCAGTAATCTCAGTAGAGTGAGCACGAGATGCTATCCACAGGTGGCGATACAACCATGCAAGAGTACCTGCTCTCTATGCGTACTTCTGTAGCTTCACATGTCAGCTCATGGGAGCGACTAACCAGAACGGCAGAGGACTTATGCGTCCATGCCCCTTCCCAGAAAAGATGGTGGTACCGATCGCATAGTAGAGTCAACCACACACCTACTTCATCGGTGGCTTCTACCCGGCTAAACATCACTCAATCAGTGGACGTAGCTGAACAGCATCAGTATGCCACATGTAATCTGTCATCGTCTGAACGCCATCGTCAAACTCTAAACACTTAGCCATCGTCTCCTTAAGCTCAGTGTGTGATGGGTCCCCCAGAACCGGATGACCAACGATGGGGATCCTCAGTATTTGCCACACATCATGAAGTGTGATCGTCATCTCTCCAAAGGGCATGTGGAAAGAGTTAGAGTCCGGCTGCCACCTCTCCACAAAGGCAGAGATCAATGACATGTTTTCGAAAGGCCGTGTGATCTCTAGCAGATGATGCAGTTCTCAATGTAGAAGCATATTCCTTGCCTTTTTGCAAGGAACCTTGCTGAATGGGTAGTTCATGATGAAACTGTTTTGGGGTTTAAATCCCAAAACACCCCGGTCCTAGATAATTACCACAACGTTCAAACACACACAAATTAATTAAATCTACTTAATAAAGTGAAAGCTAAGAGAGTAAATACCTTATTCATTGACCAAAGGTCAACAGTGACATGCCCCCCGAAACTAGTGATGACACTAGTCAGTAGCGGACCACCAGGTACAGACACATCTTTAAGCCTTCAGTCAGTGGGAACAATGGGCTCCATACGGAGAGCAGCTTCCTTATCAGTCACGCTCTCATTATCAGGGTCATCCTCTTCCTCGTCATAGTATATGTCCTTATCATCCTTCTCATCAGGATGATGACCGATGTCTCTACCAACAATGTCTTGAGGATCGATATCCATGTAAACAATTGGAGAATCCGAAGGGGGTACAGAGGTGATAATAGCTACCCCCAGTAGAAGTTTGTGCCTCCACATGCTCCAGATGGTGGCTACCCTCACCCTCTATAGCAAAGCTGGAGCTATGGAGCTTTACCCGATCTGTCGATGACCAACCACCACCAGATGATGAAGCCACTGGCATATTCGACCGTGGTATGTGTGTGTAGGCGTCGAAATCATCCATGATAGGATCCTGTGGGTGGAAAGATGAGTGGCGTGGAGGGTCAGCATGACTATGCTGTGGGTGGAAAGACGAGGGTCGTGGAGGATCAACACTACTAGGTCCGGCTTCTCCGGCACCGCGCGCACGATGGTACAAAGCAGTCATTGGCTGCTCCACATTCTGGTCTTTCTTCTTTCTGTTGTACATATTATTCATAGCTTTCTTCAACATATCCATCACTGCAAAAGTTGAACAAAGCACAAATAAAAGTAAAACAAAAAAGCAATTCAAAGTGAACACTTAAACAACGTAAAAGATGAAGACTTGATTCATAATTAAAGGATTGACTAACACATTGTTAAAAAAATTGTTACTTGTCATAGCTAGTAATTTAATAGTTAAGAAATATAATAAATCTAATGAAGGTACTTATCCTTTTTAAATATTTATTTCCTAGTTATTAATCGTTACTTGGCAACTAGTAATTATAAAAAATATTTATTTGCTAAATATAATTAGCCTTATTTTGGCAACAGTCTCGTGTCGATGCCCAGGGCAAGTCAGTCGACTTCGTGTCGGCAGCCAGGGCGATCCAGGCTTTAGCGTGTCGATTACCGGTGTGAATTAGTCAACTTCGTGTGGGCTACCGGGGCGAATTAATCGACTTCGTGTCGACTACAGGGGCGATTAGTTGCATCTCATGTCGAGACACGAGGTGACCAGGTGCATCTTGTGTTGAGACACGGGGCGAGACGTTGGGCGGTAGAAGAAGGGGGCGACACATGGGGCGAGCAACAGCATCTCGTGTCGATGCCCGGGGCAAGCTACACGAGCTCGTATCTAGCTGCTGGGCGAACCATGCAAAGTCATGTCACTAGGCGGGGTGACTGGAGCCTCATCATGTCGATTTCCGGGGCGAATCAACCCATTTGGTGTCGATAGCCAGGGTGTTTATCCAGCAGTTTTTTTCAAGTTTTTTCATTTTTGTCGAATTTTGCAGTGTAGATCTAGCTCAAGTGAGATTAAGTGAAAAACTATCAACAACTTCATACTCAGGACACCCAAATCCACTAATTAGAAAAATTCAAAAAACTCACCAAAAAATTTTCTGGCGATGGTGTTGGCGGTGGTCTGGCTGGTGGTCAGTGGCAGCTTCGGCGGTGGTGCTGGGTGGCAGAGGGGAGAGTGGAAGGGGGAGAGAGGGAAGAGATAAAAGGAATGTGAGAAGTGAAGTAATCTAACTTGATTCGGCTATATATAGCTAGAGTGTTTTTTCACCCCGAAACTGGTGTTTTTAACTGCGATTTTAGTACCACGTTTTCTGTACTGAATGTACAATAATGTTTATAATTTAATCAAATGTAACGTAAAATGTCGTTCAACAATCTGGAGTCACAATTATAACGTTCAAACGCAATAAGAACGGGTTTAACGTCTTTAATTACCGCGAGAGCGTTTTTTACGGTTTACGGTGACAAAATGATTTTTCAAAAACAAAAGTTATAACAGTATGTTATTACATGTTTACAAGTTAATATGATTTTAAAAAAATTTGTACTGTGGTGATTAGTAAATTTGTACTGCAAATAACAGCCCAGCTAAACTAATATTACTTTAACAACTATTACCTAGATTATTATACATAAACTATGTATTATTTAAATACAACATAATATAATTAACTAACAAATAATTTAGGGAAAATTACA
The DNA here is from genome assembly GCA_023374045.1 of Limonium bicolor. Classification (NCBI taxonomy): domain Eukaryota; kingdom Viridiplantae; phylum Streptophyta; class Magnoliopsida; order Caryophyllales; family Plumbaginaceae; genus Limonium; species Limonium bicolor. The sequence continues at coordinate 244,232,423 of CM041781.1, read as the reverse complement.
TCCCCCACCCATGGGGTTTAGCGAAATTACACGACGCACCCATGAGGTTTGGGAAATTACTTTCCCCACCCACCACGTTTACAACATTTTTCATCCGTCAACCAAAGTCCAGTTTCTGTCCATACTTGCCACATGGCGCGCCCTGATTGGTCCCTCACTGAACCGGTTTATTTTTTAAAATAACCAGACCGTTTGGCCTGTTCCTTCTCCTTCCTTTCAATCCCGATTCGTCTACCCTTCCCTTCAATTTTCGACTCGTCATTCTTCTCCTTCCCTTCAATTCTCGACTCATTGATCTACTAACCCTAAACTTCTCGACTTGTCGACTGGTAGCCCTAAGCCAAATCTTCAGCATATTACGCCTGAAGTTTGGCTTGCACTTTGTCTATCGTTGACTTGTTTGGTCGATTCAGTGCCTGGCATTCTCCTTCTCTTCTCTTCTCAACTTGTCGACTGGTAACCCTAATCCCGAAAACTTGTCTATCTTTGCTAATCGCGGACACTGTTCGTGAGGTTTTTCCTACACTTTGACTGTCGTTGGCTTGTTTGGCTGATTCGCTGCCTGGTATTCTCATTCTTCATTTGTTGTGTTTGTGTTTGAATTGTTTACGCCCTGGTGTTCTCCTTCTTCATTTTCAATTGGGAACGACTTCTATTGGAGATTTTGGCTGGGAGATTTTTTGTGTACTGATTTGCGCTTATTCTGAAGCTTTCCCTGTCGATGCCCTATTCATTTCTAGCTGGGGGAATTTTTCTGATAGTGTTGGCGCACTAAATCTATTGCCTTTGTTCTGATAGACAATCTCATGGCACTGAATCTGTTGGTTTTGATGTGTAAAAAGCCCTTGGCAGTGGTGTATCTATGATTTACTAGATGAACCTATTTCGAAGCGATTTTTTTACCAGTCTGCTAAGTGATCAGTGATAACAGCATTGTTAAATTCCTTGTTGCTCCTGCCCACTTGTGATGCTGGTTATCTGAATTGCTCTATTAGAATGTTTATCTGGTTTTTCTACTAATACCACTGTGCATAACAACAATGATGAAGGGCATTATGTTTCTGATGTGTTTCTAATACAATGAAGACGTGTATCTGGTTTGATTTCTTCTGTAAAAGCCCCTTGACAGTGGTGTAGCTATGATTTACTAGATGAACCTAATGTTGAAGCGGTTTTTTGTACCAGTTAGATAAGTGATCAGTGGTAGCGGCATTATCAAATCCCTTGTTGCTCCTGCCCACTTGTGATGCTGGTTATCTGAATTGCTCCATTATGATGTTTATCTGGTTTTTGTACTAACACCACTGCTATAACAGCGATGATGATGGGCATTGTGCTGAGTCTGAGCTGCTTTTCATATGGTTATTTATCTCTGAAATGTATATGTTGATTTATAATAGGTAACTCTCTTGTAATATGTCATCCTCCAGCAGTATAAAAACAGTGAAAGTTTGTTTACATTTTGAATGTCAAGTGTAAGTGCAAAAAGAATGCGAAGATGTTTGTTGCTTTCACATCTGACAATGGAGGAAAGTTATTTTACAAATGTGATTGCCCTAATCCGGTGTTCAAGTGGTGGCATGAAGCAGAGTTGAACAGACATCTTCTGAACAACAACTATTACGGTGAAGAGGTGAACCAACGCGCTTTGTAATGGTGATCTGCAAAGGATTAGCGAAGAAATTCATGCATTAACAATGGAGTTAAGAGATCTGAAGCTGTGTGTTCTACGCAACAGTTATGGATTTGAAACTGGAATGACTAGGGGCAGGCTTATTTTGTATGTTCTTGTTGTAGTGGCTGCATTGTTGGTTGTGAAGATGATTTAGTTTGTTGGTGTAATATTACTAAGGGTGGTCATGTAATAGGGTGGTTTCGTTCTACTACTAATAGTTGTGCCTTTATCAATTTCAGTTTGTAAGATGATATTATGCACTTGGTGCAAGCTAGCTATTATATAAGAATGTATTCTGGTGTATTATGTCTCTTTATCATTCCACTGTCATCTTCGATATCTTGAAAAAAGAAACTGGTCATTTACAGATATTAAATACAGACAACAACGAATAATCTGCAATGGTTAGAATTCACACATAATTTCAAACCCAAATGCAATCAGAAAGATACCAAAGAGTAAATTCGCACATAATTTAAACCCAAATGCAATCAGAAAGATACCAAAGTGTTTTAAAACTCAGTGCGCTCGACTATTACATTCTTCATAATTGTTACAGAAACAAGACAAAAGTGACCAGCAGAAGAGGTTCTGGCTGCAGTAACTATTACAGCAGTAAACACTCCCACTAATACTAATGTTACAGCAACACAAAAACCAAAAGCTATTTCAACTAGCATTACAGCATTTACAATAACTGCTACAGCAGTACACACTCCCACTAATACTCCAATGTGCATTTGCAATAACTATTTCAGCAGCCAAAATACAGCCAAAATAACAACCAAAGTATGAGCCAAAATACAGTTTGTAACTCCAACTAACAACCAAAAATACATCAAACATCCTCTACTTCAGCAGCCAAAATACATCAACCCCGAATACTCGAACTAACACACACAACCATCTTGTTACTTCTTGCTTGTGCATTTTTGATCCCGCGAGCTACAACCAGATCCGAATAACAAAAACTACGTCAAAGTGCTCTACAAAAGAGGATAACTAGAAAAGAAAGGAAATGACGTGTAGTTATTACTCTACCTTCACTAAGACTGCAGGCGTCTTTTGGATGATCTCACCAGCACACTAGGACGCTTTCTTTTTCTTCTTTTCTGTTGTGTTTGCCATCCTCTTGATGTCCCCTCCGCATGCTGTGTGACATCTGGTGTGGCACCATTTCCATCCCCACCCTCAGATAATCCAACTAGGCCATGACCCTGCCCTGTCGATCTATTTGTCTGTGCATTACAAGTCCTTGAGTTATGCCCTCTCTGTTTACACTTGGCACATGTCACATATGTACATCTCTTTGGTACTGACCTCTCTCCTCCTCCTTCCTCCGTTCTTCTTCTTCGGCCTACCAGGCAGCTTCTTAAGAAATGGTGGAGAGAGAATTTGTTGACCATCAGGTTCAGGCCATATGGAAGGATCTGGTATTGGGGAGATAGGCTTCTCATAGGAGGTGACATACACTATCATTGATGTACCAAGGATCTACGAACTGCTCCTTGTCATCCTCTTCCAGTTCAATCACATGCATGTTTGTTTGCATGGGACCAGAATGATCCCACGCCATGCAATCGCAATGTATATCTCTAAGATTGACAATGTAGTGCCGAGTCAGCTCAGTCACCTCGAATTCGTAGTCACTGCTAGCTGTGTGCGCACACCTAGAGCCCGCTCTAGTATTTTTGTACAACATCTTCTTGGCATAGGGTGTTCCCTTCCCATTCATCCTCTTAATTGTAACACCCCAACTACGACCATACGCTTAACAACAAACTGCAACGGAAAACTTAACTCATCACATTACTTAGCTCAATGGTGTTACACGCCGTTAGCCACCCACGTGGCTAACAAGGCTAATACATATACATTGTATCGGTCTGATGGACCAGATTCCCGAGAAACTACACATTACATCCTCATTCCATTTCCAACAATTAATACATATTCATTCCAACTGTACCGAGTATTTGCAAACTATTGTCGACAACAATTTCGGTCTTACTACACCTACATTACATAGTGTTTAAATGAACTACCCGTATACAACTAACTACCCCGTTCTACCCTCGAACGGTCTCCGACTCTTTGTACCTGAAAATAGGAAAGAAAGGGTGGCCCCCCAGGGGCTCAGCACAATGCTGGTATGGTAATCGTGCAGCCCGCATGCTACTGGGCCACGCACAACTAATTGTCGTCTAAGCATGTGGTTGATTTTATTTAGATCGTGCATGAAAACTATAAACACATGACACATTGCATACGCACAACAATGGGTTCCACAAATCATTCAACACAACAAAACTCGTTAGCTCACTCGTTTTGTTCCTTATCCCTTGAGGGTTTCTCCTCTAGTGGAGCTATTTCCTTAATAGACGACACTTACCCACTATACGGGTCATACTTAAATTTCTCTTATGACAAGGTGGGTTTGATACCCATGAGCCACATACTCCACACAACAGCTCATATCACACTTTAACGTACATACAACATACATGGCATAGCAAGAAGTATTGCACAGCACAACATCACTTACATAATAGGCACCTTTCACTTTAGGAAACGACCCAACACAGTTAGTTAACTTGGTAAGCCTAGAGAATGAAATCACCCTCATGATAAGCTTGTTACATCACTCATTACCGTCCTTTTTATCGGACGAGTAACTTAACTTAAAGATGGATTGGATATAGTGATCCGAACACACCACAAACACACATATTTCCCCCTAGACCAATCATCAGTCAGAATAGGTAAGCTTTGGAGGAAGCTAGCGGGAGATTGTAATCCAAGAAGGAAAACAACCATAACATAACAGAGAGGAAGGTAAAGCAAGGATGGATACCCACTCCCAAACAACGCGCGACCGGAACGACCGGATTCCCCACCCCCCCCCAGTACACTTGTTAGAAGTCCCATTGTCGGACTTGACACAACAATTCACAATAGGTATATAGGTCTAGTTAGACACGCGAGGGAGGCAAACATACTTACACGCACAAACAACACACAACTAACTAACTCACGCATAGCCGTGGTTAGAACGTTCCCATGGTTTGGGTCGTTAAATCCGAATGTCGATCTCTTATGTGATCCTAGAATCGGTTAGCTAAGGTTTAACACATGTTGAGGTTAAACGGTATCGGAACTAACACGCCACATATATGAATTACTGTAAACTCTTTTCATGATTATTCTTGCAAGGTGGCAAACACACAGAAAAACACATTGGCATACATGCCGGTGTAATCCGGTAGGACACAGGTTGCAAGAAAACCATACCTGTCACCAAAGTCCACTCTATTGTGCCCTCTTAAGTTCCTCGAACAACTGGTTAACATTACATTTACTATCATTAACATCGGGGTAACATGATTGTTTAATGTCTAATGCTCATAATTTACCCCGTTAACTAGTTAAATAACTTCACATTTTAACTTGTCTTACTTTTACATTTTTCTACAACTTTTCACCCACCTAATTGTCTTTATAACTCACTTAACATGTCTTAAACAACCTTATAACATCCTTACCTACCAATCCCCATCATTACATATCATTTTCTAACCTTAAATAGCATTTCTAGAGTTGTCCGGGACTTGGTCCCTACCTTAGGTCCCGGACCAACACTTAAATGAACTCTCGGGTGAAAATTGGCATTGGTCCGGGTCTTTGTACCGACCCCAAGTCCCGGACCATGCTGTTTGTGCAACTCTCGGCCAGTTTTAGTATGTGCTCTGGGACATTAACCTGGAATCAAGTCCCGGACCAAGGCTACAGAATTCCATATTATGCATTTTCAAGCTTTGTTCAACTTGTTCTCTTCACCCCTTGTTTACCCAAACTTCACACATGTACTTAGGCATATTCTAATACCAAAATAACACTTCGAACCTCCTTAAATCATTGTCCAAACTTGTTACTCAATTTCCTTATAACATCTCTAACACTTGTAATATTTTTCCTTAGGTTTTCTAAGTGGTTGTTTCATGCCTATAACTCCACTAACCAAAATGTTACTTTACCACCATCACCACTACTCCAAAGGCATTATTTCTCGCATACACCTCCCATACACAAACTCCTTCTACTTTCCACTAGTTCACACTTAGATCTTCACAAGGCAATATTTTTTCTTTGATCACCAAAACTTGCACAAGACTTAGCACTTCACACAACATAACCTTGGTGTGTTTAAAACATCCATTTGATCTATAAATCCTCCAAGACTATGCCCAAGGCACCTTAACACATAAGAACACCATGTTTCACCTTCTTTCACCATCTTAACACTTAATAAATTCCTAGTACCTTCTAGGTCATAAAATCTCAATACAACACTTAAGCTCCTTTGTTTATCAACTAAATTTTGCCCTAGCTTCTCTTGTATATTCTCACACCCAAGCACTTAGGTCTTCACCTTTTGACAACCAAGAACACTTAACACTCATTCCTCACACACAAACATGTTGTTTTTCATCCTTTAATCATCTAAGACATTCACCTTCACAAGAATTGCTCTTTACACACAACTAAACCTTAAAGCTACACTACATCACAATATAGTGCATAAACTTAAATTGCTTGGCTCTTAGGCCTTTAAATTGCATTAATCTTAAACACTGAATTTCCCACATAATAAATGCCTTCAACCTACAAATACACACAACAATGCTCCCATGTCCTTTTAGTCCACCTTGTGGATAGTTTCTAGCTGATTTCCCATTGGCTCTTTAGGTTATTTATTAAGCAATTATAGCTCAATTCCCTAGTACAATAAACCACATTAAGGGAGGTCATTTACCTCTTTGTTTTCCCTTTCTTCATTTGTTTTCTCTTGTTTTTATTGATTGAAAATCGGCAAGGAGCTTTTATCACTTGTCAACCTTCTAACCAATACACATATAAGGGTAATGAGCATTAATTTTAATACTCAAACTCATAGTTAAACCCTAGTTTACATAAGTGTCTTAAAACTCCAAACAGGATGTTTACCTTGGATTTGCAAGGGAACTTGATTAAATAGCTAGAGAGGACTCCTCCTAGTCCTTTGAAGTTTGAATTAAGCTATGAAGAGAGCAAGACAAAGCACCATTGTGAGGTGAATTTTCGGACATATACAAAAATGAGAGGAAACTTAGATTTTCTTTGGTTTTCCTTACCTTGAAGCAAAGGAGAATGACAAGGCATGAAAATATGAGCTCAAGCTCCTTCAATGGAGATTCTTCATGGCACCAAAATGGAATTCTTGAAGATTTGAAAAGAGGGAAATGAAGAGCTTGCTCCAACTAGAAGAATGGTGGTCTTGAAATTAAATTTGGATCATGGAGTCATGAGTTACAAGCTTTCAAAGATGGAGAATGGATACTTGCTGTAGCAAAACGAGATGGAGAAGGGAGGAGGAGGTTGAAGATGGTGGGAATCAAAAGAAATGAGGGAAGTGAGGTGAGAGGATGACTTTTAAGATATTTTACATATAAAGCAAAGTAACCTTTTTACTTACTTTTTCTTTCTTTCTTTAACTACTAGCAAGGGTGATGACTTACCACTTATAAAATCGGCCCCCTCTTGTATATAGGCTGATTTGTGGTCTTTGTTGACCAATTGGTTGACTTATGTTGACTTATAACTTAATCTAGCATTATTTGAGCACTATTCACAAATTAAGGCACATAATTGTGAAATTTTTGATTTCCCATTGATTTAAACTTCCTAATGTGATACTAAGTAGTACACATGTTGATTAAAGAGTAATGATGGACATTTAGCCACTCAAAACCCATTTCCAACACAATTTTTCAAAAATGTGCTTTAAGACTCCTTAAAGCACATTTTGTGTTTTAACTTGTTTTCTTTAGTAATTGTTTTAAAATGTTCATTAGCATGTTAACAAGGTCTAAGAATGACCTTTAGGTCTTATACAAGGTTACACCAAGTATAGAGCAAGTATTTGCTTAAATTGGCTTCAAGGTGTTTTCTTGTGTTTTGTTTGGTTTGATTGTCTACCAAAGTTTCCTAAGGACTTAATTAGCCTTATCAAATAATAATTGAATGTTATTAAGTCTTGATAGGCTCTTGGGTCCTAACCAAGTTCACTCCAAGCTTAGAGCATGTTTTTGCTCAAACTGTGTTAGTAGCACTTTACTGTCTTTACTATGGTTTAATTTACTTAATAGCATTTATAAGGCACTTTTTAGCCATAATATACCATAGGTTAATGTCTAAACATCATATCGAAGTTTGGGGTATTTCAATCTACCCCCCTTAAAAGAACTTCGTCCTAGAAGTTCACACTTCCCACGCATCCTTTGGATTAGAACACGGGGTTACTTGGAAAATAAAACTTCCATAACCAAACATACTTTACATTACAACCTCGGACTTAACGGTCCGGGTAACATATCCACATCCAGACATAACATAACATACTTATATGATATCCTCGGACTCAACGGTCCGGGTATCTTAACAACATCATACTTGCATAACAACCCTCAGACTCTCAGGTCTGGGTAACATAACAACATTTAGACTCCTAGGTCTGGATAACATAACGATCATTCAGAACTCGACCACATTAGGATTCAAGGTCAAAAATAATATTTATTACATATACCACACAACATGTCTTAGCATGTATGGCAACCAAAAATACCTTTTTTATGTACACTGTGATCCCACAGAACCCGGTCGCGATGGACACCTTCTGGTCCCCGTTCCTTTGGGAGATCAAAACATTCACTTAATTTTTAACATATGTAATTCTCATGTCACCGGTCCAAAGACTAAGGCTCATACGTCCTCAGCTCGTGAGCAAGTACTACTAAAATATTCTTTACTAGGTTAAGTATAAGAGAATCCTCTATTCAAAATATTAATCGACTATTTTGGAAATACCAATTGAAAATCTGTTTGAAAACGCAACACAACTCCAAGTCCAATTTATGCTCTTTGCATCTTCTTAGTGTGGTTATTTGTGACCACTTACAGGGAGCTTCAAGAGTCATCCAACCCTGATGTGATCAGCATCAGTGTTGAACTATCCTTCCACCCTAATTTGTGTTCGGTTTCCCTTGATCTCATGAAATCAAGTTTCACCTCCCACTTCAATTTCAAGCATCAAGTAAATCACTCATTTCCAATTTTCTATCTTTTAATCATTTTAATCATAATCATTACATCTCCAAGGGATAGAACTCCGTCTATCAGTATCTCCATTCACTTTTAATCCACTTACCTAAGGAATTTAATTCTCACTAGGTTCTAGGTCGGTTTCTACCCCTTCATACACCACAATAATGTACATATATATTTTTTATCAAAATACAATACACGGTTTTACATTTAAATACTGTCGGGGTTTTAGTTCCCCGGAGTTTCTCTACTCACAAACACTTGTACCAACGCACAACAGTTAACAAAGTAGTCACATTTATCACAATGGTATTTCGCATCTTCTGTGCAAAATTACCACAATTAAACCATGAATGAATGCGTATGTTTATGTAACACACACCAATCATCCAAACAATTTATTTTGTGCTATGCACAACCTGATTCACGTACACTTGTACGGTAAAACACACTAAGCGGTTTTGTGCTCTACCCCCCCCCCCCCCTTAAAAAGGATTACGCCCACATAATCAATCACTGAACATTGGTTCGAAATGTTCTGCCGCCGTGATGTATTTTAATTTCCACGCGGTCTGTTATACAATACGTTCTGGTTAGAGGATCTTAACCATATTGGCGGTTTAGTCCTTAAACCAAGAATTCTCATTGGAGTTTATTTAACTCATAACCGGTTTCGGTTCTGGCCTGTGAGGCTTTAGGTGTTAATCATTAACCATTTATTCGTATTCACAATGCATATTCGGTATCCGAAGCATGGTTTCACTGGCCTCTGCTGCGCAACTCTGATAACTTTAGAGTTTAGTTTGCCCCATTCATTATTGTTACTGTATTGTACATCTCCCATTTATCACCTTTATCTAGGTAATAATGGTTTCTCAACCGACGCGTGGTATCTCTTACCATGCGCGAATTCGGTGAGTTATATAACTTTCTATCCACCTTCATGATAATTTACTGTGTATACTGCTATGTACTTCACAGTGATTGACTTGTTTTCTTCCGACTTACTGTCGGTTGAGATTGAGTTACTACCTAATGTGTAGTTCTCTCTCGATTACTTCCCACACTTGAGGTATATTCCATACCGATGTTTGGTATTCAGTGATACTGCAGTCACTTGTTGTTAATCATGCCTCCACATTTGGTTTTGTACATGTATTCTTTCCTTGGTACAACCCTGCATTTCCTATGCATCGGTCATTATAGCGTTATAAGTCTCTTTCTACTTCCACCACCATTAACATTTCCCAAGTCCTAGCTATCCCACTCGATCATTACTGCGCAAGTGCAATACCAAAACACTCAGTCAGACAGAGTGCAGAGGCGTAAACTCTTGGCAGCAAATCTCTTATGCGATTGCAACAGGAATGAACATTGTTTTTCACTAAGGTTCTTATTTTGTAATTCTGGCTACTGGATTACTACCTGGTTCATTTGTTAACACTTACCGTTGTAATTCCACTGGGTTTAACTCATAACTCTGCTCATTCACCATTTTATCATTTAACAATACTTATACAACGGTCGCTTATTGCGGACCGTGCTCTTATTTCTTGTACAACAATGACTTACATGGTACCCACTGTCATGCTAGCTTCTGCACATGTACTTCATCATTCATGTTACGGCTCATCATTCATTTGGGTGACCACTGAATACACTATTTTTCGAGTCTTTATGCTCCTTGAGAGTTGTTCACTACACATTTAGCATCACACACCTATGGTGGTTACTATCAGACTTATTACTCTTCCGGTCTACACAACTGGTACAAACACTTCTTTTCGTATTATTCTTATTCAAATCATCCTGGGTTAATAACAGTATGGTCCATCCTCATCATACTTCTTGAACTTGGTTCACACAACTACCGCTCTCGCGGTTTCACAATATCGAGAGGTATCCCCACTCTTAAAGCAGTGGTTCATTCTCCGCTCTATTTACTTGTATAACATATACTTCCGCAATCGATCAAATTTACATAACACATTTTATTTGTGGCTTAAGCCTTACTGCCTCGAGCTCTGCTCGTTGTAGGCTGTCCACACACATTTACTTCTCTGTACAACATTACATGGTTTAGAGGTTGTATTGGGCTCCATGACAAGGTCGTTGCATCACGCTTCCTTTCATGGGATGCCCCTTCAAGGATGTCAGACTTCCTCCTGACGACTTATGTTTTACTGAGTATAAGTTTCAACTCCTATGTTTCTGTCATGTCATTTCGTACAACAACTGTTGATGCAAACACCCTTCAAAGATTGCTCCTAGGTATTGCTAGGTTATGCCATTACATCTGGCTTGCACTTATTGGTGTGTTTAGTTGACTACGCCGTTTTACGTTCTTAGCTGGGTTTACTATCCTCGTCTGTGAAGATCGATATTCCCTGGTAGTCCAGGTGATCATTTCGGGAGTTTCATCCCGTTCGTTGCACATAAATGTGTCCATATTAGGCATCTGCCTTACCATGTATAGGTTGGACATTCGTGCCAGCTATCATGTTTATCCCTCAGGCTCCTTAACATATGCGATGTCTTTACATAACAGTCAGTGCACTTCGTATTCCCTGACTCTTAAACATTTCCTTGAAATAAATTCACTGATTCCTTTAGTCTTGTTAACTTAACTGGGTTCCTTTACTTCAATCATTAGTGGTAATCCGTTGCTCTTGTTTGACTTTTACTGCTGACCGTAGTATGGGGTCGACTACTTCCCGTGTTCCGGACTCTACTTGTATACATATGTGGGGTACCCTACTGATACATTGCTACTTACCCGACTAACCCATAAGTAGGTCTGTCAGGCCCACATGCTCCTTTCGGAGTGCGGTCGTCCCACATTTCGGTTGGTACACTCATAGTGTCTATCACACGCCTAAGTGAAGTATTCTATTGTCAATTCCCTTATATCATCCTATGATAATATGCATTCCGTGCTTCCCGAACTTAATCAAGGAAAGCCTATCCACTGTTGCATCATTATGAACTCCATCTATTCCCTCGGGTTGCTACCCTTGGGTTTTCCGGTTTTCGTCCGGTTACTCAAAAGTGAACTAGGTGCAACTTACCTACTATATGGCACTGAGGCCGGCGTAGGTCCTCTGGTTGGTTTTTAAAGAAGGTTAGAAAAAATATTGGTTAGAAAGAAAATTTGGTTTTGAAAGAAAGAGTTTGAAACAAATCCGATTTTAAAAGAAAAATTCTCATGGTATTACAATGCCTTCTTGTCTTAACTGAGTCTAGCTCCTTGCTGACTGGTTTATTCCCACATACATTGGTTAGGCTTTTAAGCCCTTCCATGGTTATGATGATCCCCTTTAACTTCATGGTACTTGATAAGTATCCAAATGAGCATGTTTTATAGGTGTATTTCATATATATATTTAGCACTTTTCTTGCTCATTTCTCTCACTTATCTTAGCTTTTCTCTAGTTTATGTTTTACTGGTTGTCTTACAGATTTATCGGTTAAACATGAGAAAAAGCCAAGCTAGAAGCAAAGAACATGAAGAGACGAACGCATAGCCGCAGACGGTTCGAAAAACGGAGTCCAAACGAATAATCTAGAGCCAGTCGAAGTTGGCATACCCCCGAGACTTCAACACCAGCTTGGTCCGGGACTTACTTCCTTGCCTACACTATGGTCCGGGACCTGGCTCCTGCAAGAAGTCCCGGACCACATGATGGACTTTCAAAACCGAGGGATTTGCCAGCTTGGTCCGGGACCTAACTCTTGCCCAAGTCCCGGACCACATGTAATTTAGAGACCGAGGGATTTTGCTGCATTATGGTCCGGGACCTTACTCTTGCTCAAGTCCCGGACCAAACCAAGCGCTCTGATAGGCGGATTCCAGGCAGACAGGAGACGCACCTGTCTTCTTCCTCGCGTTGTTCTGCAAATTGTTTCTGTTACCATCTACTCCGCCGCACCGCCTACCTTAAATCACTCCACTCGTCGGCTGTCCCCTGCATTTAATGAAGCACTCAGTCTGCAATCAATGCTCAATCAATTCTTATGTACGGATCTGCCTCCTCAATTCTCTATATAAACCCAACACCATTACTGCAAAATACACAACGTACGACCAGAGGCTGAAGAAATCACAAACAGCTCCACACTCCATTCTCTTCCATTTTAATTCCTCCCGTAACACCACAATTCTCCATCTTTTATTTATTTTCACCATTTCACCACATTCACGTACGTACTCAAACAGAAGCAGTAATTTACAAAGAGAGAAAAGAGGCAGGCGAGTGCAGACCCGTTATTCGCAGGCAGTTCCTGAATAATGAATATTTCAGTCTCTACTCTGTTTTTATTTCTGTCAATGTCTGAGTAATCTCATAATTGTGCTTAGGATGGGTGTTTAACCCAAAATAACTCAGCGTATTTATAATACCGAGTTTGCTTATAATATTTGTTTTGTCTCTCTCTATTATTAAATGTTTAAGAACTGATCATTTTTTACTCATTTACGGTTTCTCTAATTTCAATGATTTTGTAAAATTAGAGAATAGACCACAAAGAGAGACAAACGTTAGATATTATCTCCTTGATTAGCAGATAAAATCCATCGCTGTTATAAAAAGAATTCTCACTTAAAGCTAATTAATGATTTTAGACTTCTTCTGATTGTAAGAAGTCTACTGAATTAATTAAGAGCTGTCCTTATCTATGATTTAGAAAGGCCACAAGATAAAATTCTTAACAGACAAATAAGAGCAAACTAGGATTATAATTATTATTTGAGTTATATTTGGGCGATTTCACCTTCCTTAGCACATTCTCCATCCACTTAATTCACAACTGTTTTTACTGTTTTTTATTTCTTCAATAATCCAACAACAAATCAAGCTTGCCTCCGGCTAAACCCCCGTTTTTACAGTTTTTATTAACTACCTAAACTAGGATAATTGAACAATCTCCTTGTGGATACGACACTTGTTTTACTACTACGAATAGGTACACTTGCTATTAGTTTGTTATAATTCTATATTAATTATAGTGTAGTTTTATCCCAACAAGTTTTTGGCGCCGTTGCCGGGGAGATTGATTCCATCAATTTCCCTAGTTTCCGGTAGTTCACTAGCTATATTATAATAATCTGTTAATCTATTAAAAATTAAAAAAAAACTGTTAATCCAACTTTGGACATATAACCTCGGACAATTTGACTTGGACATTGGACATCTAACTTCTGATCTGACTTGGACATCTGACTACTAACTTGCTAATATTTTTGTCATTTATTGTACATTTCATATTCCATTGTCCTTAACATTTAATTACCATTGTCCTAATTTTCTGTACAGTATTTATTAACTTCAAATTTCCAGTATACTAACTACTAACTTAAAATTTCTGTCATTTAATTTTCTGTCATTTCATTTTCCATTGTCTCTAACTACTAACTTATAATTTCTGTACATTAACCACTAACTTAAAATTTCTGTCTCTAACTACTAACTTGTAAATTCCCTTGTCACTTATTTTCTGTCATTTTACTCTTGTTAAAAAGAAAATAAAAAAAAATATCAGAGCTGTTTAATTATCAGACTAACCAATATCTCTGCCTTTCTTATTCTGTTTACTAACTAATTTTGCAGTTTCCCACAAACCACAAGTTATCTTCGGTGCATGCCAAATACTCGACCCGAGGCTCTCCACCAATCAGCCCGAGCCCCGAACCCGAGCGAACTAATTTATTAAACGCAAGATAAACCTGAGAAACCAAGACAGGCAGACGACCATAACCAAGTATAAATGAATGGCCATGCAAAATCTACCAGAACACCGTGCTCTATCTGATTACCACCAACCGGATACCGAAGGAAGAGCATCCGCCATAGTTCTCCCCGAAACTAACACGCTAGAAACCGGACGATGGACCTTCAAAAACCCACTACATCCAGCCGTCCGGGATCTAGACAAGTTTAGTGGAGCGAACCCAGATGAAGCCCCAAATCATCTGAGTCTCTTCCTAGACTTCTGCAATTCCTTGGTCAGACCGGCAACGTCAAAGAAAGAATCCGACTACAACTATTTCCTCATTCGTTGTCGGATTCAGCAAACAGGTGGTACCGAAGTCTTCCCTCCCGATCAATCACCACATGGCTGCAAATGGCCCAAAAATTCCTTGCAAATACTACCCAACCAGTAGAACAAGGCATTGATCGGTGAAATCAATACTTTCTGTCAGGAGCCGGGAGAACACATTGTACGACGCATGGGACAGATTAAAGATATGCTAATGAAGTGTTCCCACCATGGTCTTGACGATCAATCCCTCTGCCTGTCATCTTCAACGGTCTGGATGATGGGAACCGACTACTCGTCAATTCCTCTGCAGGAGGAAGTTTCATGATGAAAATCTCCTAAAGAAGGAATGGACCTTCTAGAAACTATGACGAGCAATACGAGACAGTGGACGAGATCCAAAGGAAGAACGCCACGAGCAGCAGGCCTACTCCATGTTGAGCCTACAGATCATTTATCGGCTCAGATCTCGTCCCTTACAAAGATGGTGGAAAAGCTAACGACATCACAAAATGAAATTGTAAAAACAATAGCTTCCCCACCTACAAGTTCATCGTCAGTTCCACCTACAGAAGGATGTGCCATATGCGCCGGTCCTCATGAAACCCCTCAGTGCGAAGGTAAGGACAGTACGAGGATGCAAACTTCATAGGAAACCGTCCCGGTAATTCCTACAAACAACAACTTCAACAACAACTATCCATGGAGAAATCACCCGAATTTCTCATGGAAGAATAATGATCAAAACCAAGGAGGTCAAAACAACAACTCCAATACCTATCAGGGAACAGACCCCAACCAAATTCTAATATAGGTTATCGAGCACAAGGTGCCCCTCCAGGTTTTCAGCAACAACAACAACATCATCTAAACTTCTTCTGATCCCCGAAGAAGAATTCAGGAACTAATGAAAGGATTCATGACTACGACTCATACCAGACTCGTGGATCAAGAAGCCACTAACAGAAGGGTTGAAGCCCAGATACACAAACCAACCAACAGTTGGAGCCAAATCAGCCAGCAGCTTGCACAAAGGCCACCTGGTGCCTTCCCTAGTCAGCCAAATCCAAATCCAAGGGAACAGGCCAAGGCAGTGACGTTGAGAAGTGGTAGGCCGCTCAGCTCACCTCTTCCCCGAGATGATATTGATAATCAAGAGCAGCAAGCTCATGAAAAATCCAGAAGAAGAACAGGAAGATACCCAAGAAGCCCCACCTCCCACGAAAATTATTTCTGAAGAGAAGGAGCCTCCTGAATCTACTTCTTCCCCTCTCACAAAAACTCTTACCCCACTTCCTTTTCCAAACAGAATAAGAAAGAAAAATTTAGATGAACAGTTTGGAAAGTTTCTTACTCACTTCAAGAAACTGACGATCAATATTCCCTTTCGCCGATGCTTTAAAACAAATGCCATATACGCAAAGTTCATGAAGGATATCATCACCAACAAAAGATCGTTGCAGGAAGTGGAAACTGTACACCTTACACAGGAAGTGTCAGCAATACTTCTCAAAAGTCTTCCTCCAAAACTTGGAGACCCAGGTTTGCCAATTATTCCATGTTCAATTGATAATGTTGATTGTGGTAGTGGGTTATGTGATCTAGGAGCTAGTATCAATTTAATGCCACTCTCAACTTTCAACAAACTTAAGATTGGTAAATGCATGCCTACTTCTATTCATTACAATTAGCAGATAGATCTTTAGTATTCCCAAAAGGAATAATAGAAGATTTGATTGTTACTGTAGGAACTTTTGTGTTCCCCGCTGACTTTATTGTAATTGACATGGAAGAAGACACTAGGGTGCCCTTAATCTTAGGACGACCTTTCATGAGAACTGCTAGAGCACTAATCGATGTTGAAAAAGGAAAAATCATTTTAAGGCTGCATAACGAAACTCTAGAATACGACATGTCTAAGGTTATAAAGAAACCCGCTCATTTAGAAGACACTTTTTCCTTAGATATTGTCGACTCTATTGTGCAGGATAATTCATCTGCTATTATTTGTAATGACGCTCTTGAAAATGCTTTATCTGAAATCTGTGATAACCGACTAGTGTACCCTGACACAATCGAAATGGTAGCAGCTCTGGATAAGATAAAATCATATACGAAACCACGCTACCCACCACCAGAACCATTAGAGCTATCTACCCAGAAGTTACCACCATCCATTGAACAACCCCCTCTCGTAGAAATGAAACAATTGCCATCACATCTGAAGTATGTTTATCTTTCTGATTTTTGTACTTTGCCTGTTATTATTTCTTCATCCCTAACAAGTACACAGGAAGAACAGCTTGTGAAGATCCTTCATAGCCACAAGAAGGCAATAGGCTGGTCCATTTCGGACATCAAAGGTATCAATCCCCATTTCTGCACACATCACATATACATGGAAGATACCTATAAAGCCTTTAGTCCAACCACAGAGAAGGCTGAATCCCAACATGAAAGAAGTAGTAAAGAAAGAAGTGCTCAAACTTCTCGATGCCGGGATAATCTACTCCATCTCCGACAGCAAATGGGTGAGCCCCGTTCAAGTGGTCCCGAAAAAAGGAGGTCTCACTGTGGTCCCCAACGACAAAGGTGATCTAATTCCTCAGAGAACCACAACGGGATGGAGAGTCTGCATCGATTACAGGAAACTGAATAGCGCAACGCGGAAGGACCACTTCCCTTTACCTTTCATCGATCAGATGCTTGAAAGATTGGCTGGGCAAGATTACTACTGCTTCCTGGATGGCTATTCAGGATACTTCCAAATACCCATTGCCCTGAAGACCAAGACAAAACCACATTCACATGCCCGTACGGGACATTTGCATATAATCGGATGCCTTTTGGTCTATGCAATGCCCCAGCCACATTCCAAAGATGCATGATGGCAATCTTCAACGACTATCTTGAGAAAAGCATCGAAGTCTTCATGGACGACTTCTCTGTCTTTGGTCACACCTTCGAATCATGTCTAAATAATCTGGACGCTATCCTCAACCGATGTGAAGAAACTAACCTTGTGCTTAACTGGAAAAATGCCATTTCATGGTTAAAGAAGGAATAGTTCTTGGGCATAAAATATCTTCAAAGGGCATTGAAGTTGACAAGCCAAGGTCGAAGTTATTGAAAAATTACCACCACCATCGACGGTAAAAGATATCAGAAGTTTCCTTGGCCATGCTGGGTTCTATAGAAGGTTTATCAAGGATTTCTCCAAAATTTCAAAACCTCTATGTGAACTCCTAGCTAAAGACGTCAAGTTCGACTTCAACGACAAATGCCTACAAGCCTTCACACACTAAAAGAATGCCTCATCTCCGCTCCCATTGTGATATCACCAGATTGGAGCCTTCCATTCGAAATTATGTGCGACGCCAGCGACTATGCCGTGGGTGCCGCTTTATGCCAAAAGAAGGAGAAGATCTTGAGAACCATCTACTATGCAAGTAGAACCCTCAACGACGCTCAGAAGAATTATTCAACTACTGAGAAGGAACTTCTAGCAGTAGTCTTTGCTCTGGATAAATTCCGATCATATCTCTTGGAAGCAAAGTCATAATTCACACCGATCACTCCGCTCTGAGGTATCTATTTGCCAAAGAAGATGCCAAACCCCGACTCCTCTCGGTGGATACTCCTACTACAAGAATTTGAGATTGAAATCAGAGACAAGCCAGGAGTGCAGAATGTAGTAGCAAACCACCTATCTCGCATAGAGGCACCAAGTGATGGCACTTCCATCAATGAATTCTTCCCAGATGAGTGCGTTTTTATGATTGGTGACACCGGTGAACCATGGTACGCTGACATGGCCAACTACCTCGCACGAGGAGTAATACCACATGGGTTAACCTACCAACAGAAAAAGAAGTTCTTTTCAGATGTGAAACATTACTACTGGGAGGACCCTCTCCTTTTCAAGGTCTGTGCAGACGGGATGGTGAGAAGATGTGTGCCCCAAGATGAGTCCAAAACATTCTACGACATTGTCACTCTCTTGAAGCAGGAGGACATCATGGCCAGCTCAAACAGCGGCTAAGGTACTTCAATCAGGTTTTTTCTGGAAAACCTTACATAAAGACTGTTATTCCTTTGTAGCCTCCTGCGATGAGTGCCAAAGACTTGGGAACACCTCCAGGAAACACGAAATGCCTCTCAACATCATACTCGAAGTAGAACCTTTCGACGTGTGGGGCATTGACTTCATGGGTCCCTTTCCTTCGTCTTGTTCGAACCTTTTCATCTTAGTGGCAGTCGACTATGTCACTAAATGGGTGGAAGCTATCGCCTCTCCCACAAATGATGCAAAGGTAGTACTCAGGTTCTTGAAGAGGAACATATTTACACGATTTGGAGTCCCACGTGCTATCATCAGTGACCAAGGATCCCACTTCTGCAATAAGCAGTTCACAGCCTTGATGACCAAATATGGAGTGAGACATAAGGTAGCCTTGCCTTATCACCCTCAAACAAATGGCCAGGCTGAAGTCTCTAACCGAGAATTGAAGTGGATCCTACAAAAGACAGTTAATTCTTCAAGGAAAGATTGGTCCCTGAAGCTGGATGATGCACTCTGGGCATATAGGAGCCTACAAGACGCCCATCGGCATGTCCCCATATCGACTAGTCTTTGGCAAAGCTTGTCATTTGCCAGTCGAGCTCGTGCACAAATCATTCTGGGCCGTGAAAGCCCTCAACTTTGATCTACACTGCGAGCAGGTGACAAAAGGAAATTCCAGCTCACTGAATTAGAAGAATTCCGAGAGGATGCCTATGAAAATAACCGAATCTACAAAGAGAAAGCCAAGAAGTGGCACGACAAGATGATCCTTAAAAGGGAGTTCCATGAGGGAGATTTGGTTCTGTTGTACAATTCCAGGTTAAAGCTATTTCCTGGTAAACTCAAATCCTATTGGGCTGGACCATTTACTGTCTCCAAGGTTACCCCATATGGATCCGTTGAGTTGGTGGATTCTAAAAACACACTTTCATGGTCAATGGATCAAGACTAAAGCATTACCAGGGTGGTAATCTCGAGACAGTTGATGCTCGTACAATAAACCTACAGATCCTCTGATTTGAGTACGCTTCAAAGCGTCTAGCCAAAGACGTTAAAGAGGGCAGCTTTCCGGGAGGCAACCCGGACGAACTTATCTTTTATATGCTTTTATGCTCTTTTAATTTTCAGGTTCTCTTTCAATTTTATTTTTTAACTTTAACCCCGTTTGTAGTTTGGTTGCTTCTAGTGTCTTATACAGGTACAATTTCATGTCTACACCGCAACCAAGCTACGCTTCTTGAGGCTGAAGCTCAAGTGAGGGGGAACTCTATAACGCTAGCAAAAATAATCTCAGGGGAGTACCAGTTTCTTTACTTATGCTTTTATTTAAATAAAATCTGCAGAGAAGAGTTTATGTGCTTAAATGATTATACGTGAGCTTCGTGTTCTCTCTATTTTATCTACTAACCGAAAAGGTCTTCTGAAACTTTCCCTTGTTTTTCTGGTGAACAATGTGGACATTGTTCAAATTAAGTGTGGGGGAGTGTGCCTTTTCGGTGACATTTTATGCTAAAATGCTTAATCTCTCTGCTTATCCTGCGTTTGTTCAAATTCAATATCGTGGACCCTTTAGTGTGGGTTGTTCTCTTTAAGAATAAATATTGTTATGAATTGTGGGATAAATGGTACAAATTCAAAAATTTTAAAATTTTGATTACTTTTGAGGAGCATTTTTATGCGGTGTGACCAAATGATCTGAAATGAATGGATTTTTATTACTCAGGGGTTTTCTGTCTTCTTTCTTAGGGATTGCTAAGGGGTGCTTTCTCTGTCAAAGGAAAAATAAATAATAAGGGACTTGCGAGACACCATTGGTAACCAACAAAGAGAGTTGAGTGTTCTTAAATACAAAAGCTTAATGCCTACATATTATCTTCTCTTCTCTTATGCAAAAGTGAAACAAATGCAAAATTCTTTTCCTTTTTGTTTTCTCCTCAAATGCCCATTCTTGAGAGAAGTTGGCCATGGTAAAAGTTCTCAAAGTCACCCAAAACAAAAGAAGCATTGAAGTACTCCGGATCATACCCCGAAACTCTAATTTATTTTTTGCCCTGAGTACACCTATGCCACCAGTAGGTGATGGATCACACTCCTCTTAAAAGTTTAAGATCATGTACTATTGACTTCTTTGTCCTACCCTTCATAATAGTATTTATTAATATTGAGCATTCCCTACTTATTGGGTACATGGTTTTGCTTGAGGACAAGCAAAAGGTAAGTGTGGGGGTGTGATAAGTATCCAAATGAGCATGTTTTATAGGTGTATTTCATATATATATATTAGCACTTTTCTTGCTCATTTCTCCACTTATCTTAGCTTTTCTCTAGTTTATGTTTTACTGGTTGTCTTACAGATTTATCGGTTAAACATGAGAAAAAGCCAAGCTAGAAGCAAAAAGAACATGAAGAGACGAACGCATAGCCGTAGACGGTTCGAAAAACGGAGTCCAAACGAATAATCTAGAGCCAGTCGAAGTTGGCATACCCCCGAGACTTCAACACCAGCTTGGTCCGGGACTTACTTCCTTGCCTACACTATGGTCGGGATCTGGCTCCTGCAAGAAGTCCCGGACCAATGATGGACTTTCAAAACGAGGGATTTGCCAGCTTGGTCCGGGACCTAACTCTTGCCCAAGTCCCGGACCACATGTAATTTCAGAACCGAGGGATTTTGCTGCATTATGGTCCGGGACCTTACTCTTGCTCAAGTCCCGGACCAAACCAAGCGCTCTGATAGGCGGATTCCAGGCAGACAGGAGACGCGCCTGTCTTCTTCCTCGCGTGTTCTGCAAATTGTTTCTGTTATCCATCTACTCCGCCGCACCGCCTACCTTAAATCACTCCACTCGTCGGCTGCCCCTGCATTTAATGAAGCACTCAGTCTGCAATCAATGCTCAATCAATTCTTTGTACGGATCTGCCTCCTCAATTCTCTATATAAACCCAACACCATTACTGCAAAATACACAACGTACGACCAGAGGCTGAAGAAATCACAAACAGCTCCACACTCCATTCTCTTCCATTTTAATTCCTCCCGTAACACCACAATTCTCCATCTTTTATTTATTTTCACCATTTCACCACATTCACGTACGTACTCAAACAGAAGCAGTAATTTACAAAGAGAGAAAAGAGGCAGGGAGTGCAGACCCGTTATTCGCAGGCAGTTCCTGAATAATGAATATTTCAGTCTCTACTCTGTTTTTATTTATGTCAATGTCTGAGTAATCTCATAATTGTGCTTAGGATGGGTGTTTAACCCAAAATAACTCAGCGTATTTATAATACCGAGTTTGCTTATAAATATTTGTTTTGTCTCTCTCTATTATTAAATGTTTAAGAACTGATCATTTTTACTCATTTACGGTTTCTCTAATTTCAATGATTTTGTAAATTAGAGAATAGACCACAAAGAGAGACAAACGTTAGATATTATCTCCTTGATTAGCAGATAAAATCCATCGCTGTTATAAAAAGAATTCTCACTTAAAGCTAATTAATGATTTTAGACTTTTTCTGATTGTAAAAGTCTACTGAATTAATTAAGAGTTGTCCTTATCTATGATTTAGAAAGGCCACAAGATAAAATTCTTAACAGACAAATAAGAGCAAACTAGGATTATAATTATTATCTGAGTTATATTTGGGCGATTTCACCTTCCTTAGCACATTCTCCATCCACTTAATTCACAAATGTTTTTACTGTTTTATTATTTTCAATAATCCAACAACAAATCAAGCTTGCCTCCGGCTAAACCCCCGTTTTTACAGTTTTTATTAACTACCTAAACTAGGATAATTGAACAATCTCCTTGTGGATACGACACTTGTTTTACTACTACGAATAGGTACACTTGCCTATTAGTTTGTTATAATTCTATATTAATTATAGTGTAGTTTTATCCCAACAGTACTTTACTAAGTACTTTGTATTTGTTAAAAAATTTCCCGAACATCCCTGTTATAGCAGCACTTGCCATGGCATGTGTGCCATGCTAACTGGCTGTCGGTTCAACACATACACCGGTTGCGGTATTGTTTTCACCCGCACCATAATCAGTGGCCTTATTGGCCCTTACTTTGATCTTATAGTCTTGACAACAAATCTTCTGGGCGACTTCTCACTGTCTTCACATGATAATCATTAACTAGGGTGTTTCCCCTTCTGGGAGACCCCTTTTCACTTAGTATCGCATCTTCTTCGTAGCCCATTCCACGCATTTGTCGTGGTTACTGAGACTTTCCTCTTGTTTGGGTACTACGGTGTACTTCCTTAGTCGGTTGGTATACCGTTGGTGACATTATTTAACATTTGTAGTCGTAGACACTCGTCTCGGGTTTCATTACTTCACTTCTTGCCTGTTGCACAGTTGGTGCGTTGCAAGCTGGTTGTTCTCGACTGCTCGGCAGGTCGACCCAGGTTGCTGGAAATTCCATTCTTCCATACCCAAGATTCTTCATCCTTCGCTATTTAAATGCAGTTGACATTGTTCAGATGGGAACCGCCTCCGGGATTCCTAGTTTCAGAATCTACCGTATGACAGGTTCTCCGTTCTCACAGAGGTACTTAATAACAGCCAGATCGGGTATTCCCGAGTAAGAGAGAACTTTCATCTCTCTGGCGTTCTTTCCCGAGTTTTAAAACAGGGATTGTGGAGGGCGGGAAGGATATTGTAGGTTTCCAGTATTCACTGGTAATTCCTAACTAGCGCATCTCTCACGCTATCACTCAACCCTTAACCCAAAGTACTAAAATCCTAACTCGGTAATTCAGTCATCAGAGCGATACTTCGCTCTGATACCACTTTTTGTAACACCCCAACTACGACCATACGCTTAACAACAAACTGCAGTGGAAAACTTAACTCATCACATTACTTAGCTCAATGGTGTTACACTCCGTTAGCCACCCACATGGCTAACAAGGCTAATACATATACATTGTATCGGTCTGATGGACCAGATTCCCGAGCAACAACACATTACATCCTCATTCCGTTTCCAACAATTAATATACATATTCATTCCAACTGTACCGAGTATTTGCAAACTATTGCCGACAACAATTTCGGTCTTACTACACCTACATTACATAGTGTTTAAATGAACTACCCGTATACAACTAACTACCCCGTCCTACCCTCGAACGGTATCCGACTCTTTGTACCTGAAAATAGGAAAGAAAGGGTGGCCCCCCAGGGGCTCAGCACAATGCTGGTATGGTAATCGTGCAGCCCGCATGCTACTGGGCCACGCACAACTAATTGTCGTCTAAGCATGCGGTTGATTTTATTTAGATTGTGCATGAAAACTATAAACACATGACACATTGCATACCCACAACAATGGGGTTCCATAAATCATTCAACACAACAAAACTCGTTAGCTCACTTGTTTTGTTCCTTATCCCTTGAGGGTTTCTCCTCTAGTGGAGCTATTTCCTTAATAGAGGACACTTACCCATTATACGGGTCATACTTAAATTTCTCTTATGACAAGGTGGGTTTGATACTGTAACACCCCTACTATTAATACAACCATTAGCGTCCAATCTCCTTACTCATCAGATACACGCAGCGGATATATATTTACATACAATGGGTGATACAATGCCGTTAGTCACCCACGTGACTAACAAGGCTACTGATTCTACATACAGCATCGGTCTGATGGACCGGAATCCCGAGTACTACAAATCTACCATACATTCTCCATTTACCAAATACTACTACAATCTGCATTCGATACAATACTCCAAGTACCATACAATATAATCTACGTACCGAGTTTACTAGGTTCCTTATACAAGTAATACCTCTTCCAAGTTCATACATACTCACTAAGAGACTACTTACTACCCATTCCTCACTACTACCTTACTTTCTAATTACAAGGGCGTGCCTCCGGTCTCTTCCTTGACCATATTCGCTTCGGGTACCTGCACACTAAAAAATGTCCCCCGAAGGGGTCAGCTTTCGCCGAGCATGATAACCGCATACCCCGCGTACTAGTGAGGGTACGCCGACCACTTGGTCGAATACATGCGGTTCATTTTATTCATACATACATGCATACATGCTTTCATACATATACTACGATACTCTACGCAAAGAATACATACATACACTTCAATGCATACACTTCAGTTCATACATGGTAATCCACATAGCCCAACAATACATACTTACCTTTCTGAATTCCGTGATACCCAATACAATATACAATACATACACAATTCATACACAATCCAATAACTTGTTAGCTCATATTGGTCCACCCGGGTTAATCGGGTGGAGATTACTCTTTTACTCATTTACTCCATACATACACATACATACTCATTCTCATACTCATACATACTTACTTACTCTTACTCTTACTCATGTTAAGTCGTCGGGACCTCCGGCCCGGGGACTACTCCGTCCCACCACCGGGATTTACTTGGTTCACTAATCCAGGATGCTACCCACTTAAGGGATTTGGGCCGTGGACCAGCTTACGAACCAGGAATCGGATCCAACCTCTTGTGTCTCCTCATCCTCACGCGTGGCCGAAGCTATATCGGACTTGTACTCATTCCAATTTACTCACTTAAGTTAGGAGTTAGTTAGTTAGGAATTAGCACAAGTCAACATCCAAGCCACAATATTACAATACCCATATACACATACATACGAGATACACTACAATATACAAGTACACTACAAAATACAATACATATCATCATCATTCATATGTTTCATGAATTATACAAACTATTGTTCAAAACAAATATCGAGAACAATGTAAACAAGCACAAGTAAGTGCAATATAATCCGATTCGTGCATTTATCTTATTAGGTGGTCAAATAAGCACACAAATCGGGGTAACCAGATTAGGATACAGGGCATGAAGAAATCATACCTTTCACCGTTGTACTTGCAGCCCAACGTTCCTCCGGTGTTCACAAATCAAATCCTATGATTTGCATACAATCGAATAATTAATCTAACTATCATTAATTTAATTCGATTATCCTTACGTTTCCTAACTCATACTTACTAAGTCTTTACATTCCTATACTCACATTTTATTCACTTACTTTTCATTGTTTAACAATGGTATACTTATATATATGCTCATATGTATAGGTGGGTATACATATACATATATATATATACTAATCATAATCTTTTAGTTTTTTTTTTTTGTAAGTTTTGACCCGACCGACCCACCCTGGGTCGGACCCATGGGTCGGTCGGCTGCAGAGACTCCAATTACAGAAAATTCCAACACGACCGACCCAGCCAGGGTCGGTCCTTGGGTCGGTCCGTTACAGAAGCAATTCCCGTCAAAATTCCTACTCGACCGACCCAGTCAGGGTCGGTCCCCTGGGTCGGTCGGATGCAGAAGCTTCCGAGATTGCAATTTTTCGGGTCGACCGACCCTGCTAGGGTCGGTCCTAGGGTCGGTCCAGCCCAGTACTTATTTTAATTACTCATTTTGAACTTCAAACTCTACTCAATTCACACCCAATCTTTTCCTACTCATTTCCACATGTTTCCTACATGTTTAAACACTAATTAAATCCTCTAATTCACCTTAGTTCATTCATCGAATTCATTACTAAATCCATCAACCAATTTACACAATTTCCTCACTTTCTTTCAACACTCATAATAGTTTCTTTCCTCTTATGCTTCAGATTTTCGCACTCCATTCTACTATCCAATACTTCCTCTACCAATGTCACTCCTAGCATTCCATATACATCTCCAACAACTACAATATCTATACCCAAGTCCGACACTCTTTTTACCAATTCTTACACACTAATTTTTCCTAACTTCTCCATACATCCTTACACCCTTTTGCTACAGATTTTGATTCTCACTTCCCCCATCTATAGCTCCCTCTCACAATGCCATTCCTAAGGCTTATAATGCATTACACACCTCTCCTAAACTACCCATTAAACTAGCTCAATCAAAATCTGTTATAAGGTATGTTTTTACCTAGTTTCTAGTTCCCAAGTTCACTAGTTTCTAAGTAAATTTTGCCATAGTCTCCCCTATATTTTTACACTCTCACCACATTGTTGCACTCACATCTTATTACCCAATTCACCTGTTTTCAATAGCATCAATATACATAGCTCTCATATACAATACCAATACTAAAACACTCATAAAAATTCCTGCACTCAAACACTAAGTCCCAATCTGTTTTCAATAAGGTTTACACATCTTTTAAAGCTTCAAAATACTTATATTCTCTTACCCATTACATTACTAATACATTACCATTTTACAATACACATTTCCATTCCTTAAAATCTGTTACATTACATATATAAGGCTTACACAAGGGTGAGCATTCTTACCTTGTTTCTTCTCTAGATTTCCTTTCTTCTTCTTTCTTCTTCCTTCTCTCTCTCTACCGGTTTTGTAATCTCAATCCACTAACACTACAACCATTCACATACACCTTTCAATACTATGAACTAACCCTAACCATTAATCAAGCTTTAATCTAGGTTTTAGGGTTTAGAAAATTTATTACCTTTCAAGAGTTCAAGTGGAGCTTGGAGTGGCTCAAGAACAATTTTTCCAACTCCACCAACAAGCCAAAATCGGCTAGAACAAGAGGAAGAACAAGGGTTTAGTTCATGAATCTCGTTTTGCCCATAAGGGCTAGAAAAAGATGGAGTTTTCGAAATATTTTTACCTTAGAAGAACAAGGAGAAGGAGGGCCTTCTAATGGTGGTGTTGAAACTCCAAATGGTGCATACCCATAAAATCGAAAGTGGGTGTTTTCGAATTTTGGAAAGATGAAAGTGTAGCTCTTGAGGAGAGGATTACAATGGTGCAAGTTTTGTAATTTTTGGAAGAGTGTGGAGGGAGTTACAAAGGAGAGAAGATAGAGTTTGTGGGTGTTTCTTATTTCTCCATGGATGTCGATTTGGAGAAGGAAGGAAATAGAGAGGAGGAAGATGGGGGCCTGTACGTGGAGAAGGAAATGAGTGGGGGAGAGAGAGTGTGAGAGAGTGGGGGTAAAGTAATAAAGTAGAAGTAGTAGTTTATTATTTTTGTTTGTTTGTGAGTAAAAGGAGAGTAAAGAGGGAGTGTGAGGAGGGGCCAAAATCGGACAGCCCACACACACACATAACACTCTTACCTTTTTATTTTCAAAGTGGACACATAGGTTTGCGTTATTTATATTCCTACCCCACAACTTACCGTTTTTGACAGTTTTTACTAATCTCTCGTTTTATTGATTTTATTGGTCCTACAGCTTCACTAATATTTATTAATGAATATTTAGTTGACTAAAATTGTTACGAGTCTATTTGACCCGCTTAAAGACACGTTTTCCCGGTTACCTCGAAAAACGCGCTTTAAGGTTCGGTAGTGTTTTTAAACCGTTTTAAGGGTCCGTTTTCTTCGGGATTTGTTCCCTCATATTTATTTAGACTTAATTAAGCCTTTAGAATCCTTACAACACGCTAACCGAGGTCTCATACCTCCTATGGTTATTTAACGCTTATTTAGCGTTTTTCACTTTTAAAGTGTTTCTTTATTTCTTTTGGATTTATTTCCCTTACAAATACTTCTTAACCATTATTAGGCTCTTAAATACCTATTTGGATAATTTAATCGCCATATTTAAGGTCGGGGTATTTCAATCTACCCCCCTTAAGAACTTTGTCCTCAAAGTTGTTCGAGGTTATGGGATTACTGTACTTACTCATTTATACTTGCCTAATACCAAAGCCATACATTCCTCCTCCTTACAATTCCCAGACTCGTTACTCAAGGTTTCTCCTTCCCATACCATACCAATGTACAATACCTATTCCAATCCATATTGCTACTTACCATCCGGTTCCTCATTACCACATTTATACGTACATACAGTGCAAAGCTATCCCCAAAGCAATGCAATACACATTACAATCCCGCAGGCACTCAGGTCATCTCGACACAGAACTCCTCTATGTCCCGCTGCCCTTGGCATAATACAACGTACTACCTTACTATTCTTCGGTACACACTTCAAGCAGATCCTCATTCTCCATACTAAGGAAATTCTTTCACCACTACCAATTAAAAATTTTCTAAAACACATAGCTCCAAATTCCAATTTATGTTCATTACTTCTATCCTATGTGTGATTCTTGTGACCACTTGAGGGGAGCTTCAAGAATCATTCGACCCTGATGTGATCAGCATCAGTGTTGAACTATCTTTCCACCCCAATTTGTGTTCGGTTTACCTTGATCTGATCAGGATCAAGTTCGACTTCCCACATCAGTTTCAAACAAGTAAATAATTCAATTTTTTCCATTTTTTTTTATCTTTTACTCTTCCTAGTCATTCATACATCTCCAAAGGATGGAATCAGTCCATCAATCATCCTCGCTCTAGTTCCCAAATGCTTTACTCCGTGGTTCAATACCTAATTGCTTATTTCATCAACCCTCACTGCTTTCATCCCTTACTCTCCATTGTTTCAACTATTCTAACTAGGAATTACCATACTTGTAGAGTTTAAATGTTCTCAATTTACTTCCGATAATTTTACTTACGAATACACTACTCCTAGAATTCATTCATCTACTATTCTCATTTACTTCGTACTACTTCTTCAATGGTTACAATACTTGTGGAGCTCCGTCCACTACTCATTACTTTTCTTTTACTAATACTCTTACACTGGTGTTACAAGATAGGTACGTTCCTCCTATGGTATTTGCATGTTTAATGCCTAGTTACCATAATTACAATATGAATGAGTACTTATGTTTGTTTAACATAGTACCAATCATCAATTTGATTCTCATTTGTGCTATGCACATTACGGTTTAAGTGTTTTAGTCATAAAACTTACATCAAGCGGTTTTCGCTCTACCCCCCTTAAAAGGGATTACGCCCACGTAATCTACCATGTTATTATTATTAAACATTGGTTTAATCAATTTGGGCAATCTGAAGCGTTTAACTTCACTACGGTATACTATACAATATACTCTGGTCAAAAGGGGTCTTAACCATACCAATGGTTTAGTCTTTGCACCAAGGATTTCTATATGAGTTTATTTAACTCATCATTAATTCGGTTCTAGCCTATTAGGCTTCAAGGCATTAATAGCCATTTTGCTATACTTACTAGCTGGGGCCCACTAGCTTCTGCTGCGCGACCCTGATAACTCGGGTTATTTACCCTTCGTGCTATCCCTAATGTACTATGCATCACCTTTTATCCGTCTATTATGGGCATAAGGTTTATTAAACAAATGCGGTATTCTTTTACCGTGTTTGAACTCAATGAGTTTAAGGTTTATAACCAGCTCTCTGGTAATCTTCTGCACATGCTATTCGTGCTTCTACGATTATTCGTTAAGCTCCTCCGACTTATTGTCGGGCGAGGTTAAGTCACTACTTAGTTGTAGTGCTTCCTCTGGTGTCACTAGCTTCTGAATTCTACCAGTTTCCCTGGTTCAGTACAAGTGTTCTTTACTTGTATGACCTTGCATTTCTATGCGTCGGTCCTAGTGACTTTCTCAAGTCTCTTTTCACTCCTCATTCCATTGGAATTCACACTTTGTGATTGTTAGTGTATTGTACACTCTTCGTGCTTCTTTGGCCTTAGGCCGCACGGTTTGTTGCTAAGCTTGCTGAACCGGCCAGTGCCGTGTTGTTGGTGAAAAGAAAGGTTTACTACGGTTTACATTCTCCATATCCCTAGCCATCCCATTAGATCATTAGCTGCACAAGTGCAATACCAAAACACTCAGTCATACAGAGTGCAGAGGCGTAAACGCTTGACAGTAAGTCACTTATGTGATAGGAAGGAATATTTCTGTCTGTTATTTCGTACTTATACTCCGTGTCATTATCTGCTACTTCCTCATATCGGTCGCTTGTTGCGCACCGTATTCTTACTCATTATACAACATCGTTTTTACTGTTTCTGTTACTGTGATCGTTTCTCTTTACTCGTTGCCATTGTCATTGGCACCATTCCCTTATGGTATGAATACCCTGGGGTTCCCAATGTTCGTGTGTATGACGATTGTTGTAGCGTACCGCACTACTATTATCTTCCCATTGTGGGGATGTTTTATTTCAGTTTAGGTTTCATGTGTAGGTTGGCTTACCTCACATTATTTTCATCATTTATGATATAATCTACCAAGTATCTTGGTTGATAACGGATGAAGTAATTTATCGGGTTACAAGCTCTCTTGAGCGCTGGTCATTCGTGGTTTTCAATGTGTATTCACATTGATTGTTTTGACAATTACTGTCTTTCCAGTGCTGGGCACTAATGATAGGCTCTAGCTGTGTAGTTTACTCTGTCATTGATAATGAAAGTTCTTGTTGAGGGGTTGTCTCCACTCATAGGTCTCATGACAAGGTTATTATATTGAGTATTTATGTAATGGTTCACCTCACGCTTGGGTGCATGAGGAGTATACTTACTCCCTTAAGTCGTAATGGTTTGGAAATCTCATTTCCTGATCCCATCGCCTCTTGGCAATATCTATATGCGTAGGCTTTACTGTTATAATAGACGGAGACCTTTCTAAGGATTCACATCTTCACCACCTTGGTGGTCTTCGGTTAACGAGGGGTACCTTCCCTTGGGTTCTCGTGGTGTCCAAGAGTGGACTAGGCCATTGTTGGCGTTATAACGATTCCTATGCCTCTGTGTTACCATTGCTACAGAAGGCATAAAGTTAATTAAGAACTCCGTCAACTGTATACTAGGCTGATGCTCTAGTGACAGTGACATTGAATTGGCCATTACTCCAAGCCACTCAGGATGTTGGGTTTGAACTGATGGTCCAGTTGTTGATTTTTTGTCGTATGAGGTATTATCTCTTGCATGTCTTGCCACCAAATGGTGTGGGTTATGCAACCGTTGAGGTTTACCTAACATAGTTGGTTGATGGCTTTCAAGCCTTATTGCTGCAAGCTATGCTCTTTGCAAGCTGCTTATACATCTTTTCACTCCATGTATACCGTCGTAGGTTGAGATATTATTGGGCTCCATGGTAAGTCGTGACATCACGCTTCCGTTCATAGGAGACCCTTCAGGCAATCTGGTGTTGATAGGTGCCTCTCAGTATTTTAGGGCATTTCCTGTTAAGTGAAATCCCTTCGGTGTCCTAACCGAGTGTTCGTTTTAGCTACCGTGCTCATATCATTATGCTTGTTCAACTGTTGTTAACGCAGACACCCTTCAAGGATCGCTCCTGGGTGCTGGTAGTTATGCCGTTACATCCGGCTAATGTTTATGATATGTTGTCCACTGTACCGTCTTGTGGTATTGTACTTGAGTTGTCCCTTTTTGGGTCATGACGTCTCCCGTCCTTGGGTAGACTGTTTATACTTGTTCCTAGTACTCGAGACTAGGTTGAATATCCTCTCCGATTATGGATTGTGCTTCGTAGTAATCTTGTGATTGCTCTTGGGAATTCCGCCCCGTTTGTTGAGTATTGTTAGGTTCGTGTTAGGCATTTGCCTTAATGTGTTTAGGCTGGGTATACCATCCAGCTGTCAGGTAATTGCTTTGATTATTTGAGACATATCCAATGTCTATACCTACTAGTATGTGCTCTTTGCACTTCCTAGTTCTTATTCCTCATCTTCAGATGGGTTCTCTGAGTTCCTTGATACTTGATCGTCTAAGGTGTCCAGCTGTTCTGGTTTGAACTCACTCATGGTCCGTAGAACGGAGTTGACTACTTCCCGTGCGTCGCACACTACATGTATACATACGTGGGGTACCATATTGACACGTTACCACTTACCCAACTATATGTCGGGCCCGCAAGCTCCTTCGGAGTGCGGTTGTCCCACATCCCGTAACGGGTACACTCGTAGTGTTCGCCACACGCCTAGGTGAAGTATTCTGTTGTCAACTCCTCTTGTATCATTCTATGATACTCACCATAATGCTGTTGGGTCTGGTTTTAAAATCCAAGGTTTTAAAAGAAGGTTTGTGGTTTTGAAAGAAAACTTGGTTTGAAAACTGTGGTTCGGTGTTAAAAGAAGTTCTTCATGGCATAGCCATGTTCAAAATCTTGACCAAGTCCAGCTTCTCGCTAACTGGTATGTTCTAAATACAGTGGTCGGGCTGTTAGGCCTTCCCAAGGTTCCATTCCTTCAGTTTCAAGATTTGTGATCCCATAGTTGCTTCATCGTAGTCACGGTACATTACTATGTACCTGTGGTGTGTTAGAGTTCTTTACGTATCTCGGTCCTTACTGCACTTGCCGTGGCAAGTGCGTGGTACTGGTGGTTTTCGGGTAAACCGATATCGGTCACGGTATGGTTTTTACTGGTACTTGATAGTCTCATTGACTCTTCCTTTGTTCTTATCGATGATTTACTTAGGCTAATTAGTCTTCTGAGTAACTTCTCAGTAAGCTTGACGTGGTTGTAACTGATCAGGGTACTTCTCCAATCCTTGGAGGTTCCCGTTCCATTTGGTTTAGTGTCGTTCCTTGTGGCTCGTTCCCACACATCTGTGGTGGTTACTGAGCCTTCCTTGTTTAGGTACTACGCTTGTAGTCCTATTGGATTGTATCTCATGGTTGTTCTTGCAGTTGTCTGAGCTATGTTGGCTAGGTATTGCAACCTTAATGGCGTCGTAGTTTTGGAGTTAACCGCTCCCGACTAAGTCCTTAGTCAGTTAGCGTACCGTTGGTGGTATTATTCAAGTATTACTATTCCGTAGACTTGTGCCTCGGGTTCTGTTATTACTTCTTTTTCCATTTCATTACACAGTTGCTTCTTTCCTGTTGCCGGTTGTCTAGTTAGGTCTCGCGACTGCTAAGCACGTCGCCCCATGTCGTTGTAAGTTGCAGCCTCCTCGTGGTTGGAGTGCTCGTTCAACCGCTGTTGAGTGCGGGTATTGTGGTTTAACCGGGATCCATTTCCGGCTTCCAATCCTTGGAATTTACTATATGTCGGTTCTTGTTTACTGTGTGATTGCTTCACAACTGCCAGATCGGGTTTCCCCGAGTATGAGAGGACTTTCCTTCTCTCTGGCGTCCTTTCCCAAGTTATACAATGGGGTTCGCGGCGGGCGGGACTGGTATTGTAGGTATCCGGTACTCACCGGTAGTTCCTGACTAGCATATCTCTGATGCTAACACTCAGCCCTTAGCCCTAAGCTTCTAATTCCTAACTCGGTATTCCTAAACTCGGTATTTCCAGTCATCAGAGCGATACTTCGCTCTGATACCACTTTTTGTAACACCCCTACTATTAATACAACCATTAGCGTCCAATCTCCTTACTCATCAGATACACGCAGCGGATATATATTTACATACAATGGGTGATACAATGCCGTTAGTCACCCACGTGACTAACAAGGCTACTGATTCTACATACAGCATCGGTCTGATGGACCGGAATCCCGAGTACTACAAATCTACCATACATTCTCCATTTACCAAATACTACTACAATCTGCATTCGATACAATACTCCAAGTACCATACAATAATCTACGTACCGAGTTTACTAGGTTCCTTATACAAGTATAATACCTCTTCCAAGTTCATACATACTCACTAAGAGACTACTTACTACCCATTCCTCACTACTACCTTACTTTCTAATTACAAGGGCGTGCCTCCGGTCTCTTCCTTGACCATATTCGCTTCGGGTACCTGCACACTAAAAAATGTCCCCCGAAGGGGTCAGCTTTCGCCGAGCATGATAACCGCATACCCCGCGTACTAGTGAGGGTACGCCGACCACTTGGTCGAATACATGCGGTTCATTTATTCATACATACATGCATACATGCTTTCATACATATACTACGATACTCTACGCAAAGAATACATACATACACTTCAATGCATACACTTCAGTTCATACATGGTAATCCACATAGCCCAACAATACATACTTACCTTTCTGAATTCCGTGATACCCAATACAATATACAATACATACACAATTCATACACAATCCAATAACTTGTTAGCTCATATTGGTCCACCCGGGTTAATCGGGTGGAGATTACTTTTACTCATTTACTCCATACATACACATACATACTCATTCTCATACTCATACATACTTACTTACTCTTACTCTTACTCA
The DNA here is from genome assembly GCA_023374045.1 of Limonium bicolor. Classification (NCBI taxonomy): domain Eukaryota; kingdom Viridiplantae; phylum Streptophyta; class Magnoliopsida; order Caryophyllales; family Plumbaginaceae; genus Limonium; species Limonium bicolor. The sequence continues at coordinate 244,197,390 of CM041781.1, read as the reverse complement.
TGTAAGTCGTCGGGACCTCCGGCCCGGGGACTACTCCGTCCCACCACCGGGATTTACTTGGTTCACTAATCCAGGATGCTACCCACTTAAGGGATTTGGGGTGGACCAGCTTACGAACCAGGAATCGGATCCAACCTCTTGTGTCCTCATCCTCACGCGTGGCCGAAGCTATATCGGACTTGTACTCATTCCAATTTACTCACTTAAGTTAGGAGTTAGTTAGTTAGGAATTAGCACAAGTCAACATCCAAGCCACAATATTACAATACCCATATACACATACATACGAGATACACTACATACAAGTACACTACAAAATACAATACATATCATCATCATTCATATGTTTCATGAATTATACAAACTATTGTTCAAAACAAATATCGAGAACAATGTAAACAAGCACAAGTAAGTGCAATATAATCCGATTCGTGCATTTATCTTATTAGGTGGTCAAATAAGCACACAAATCGGGGTAACCAGATTAGGATACAGGGCATGAAGAAATCATACCTTTCACCGTGTACTTGCAGCCCAACGTTCCTCCGGTGTTCACAAATCAAATCCTATGATTTGCATACAATCGAATAATTAATCTAACTATCATTAATTTAATTCGATTATCCTTACGTTTCCTAACTCATACTAAGTCTTTACATTCCTATACTCACATTTTATTCACTTACTTTTCATTGTTTAACAATGGTATACTTACATATATATGCTCATATGTATAGGTGGGTATATATATATATATATATATATATACTAATCATAATCTTTTAGTTTTTTTTTTTTTTGTAAGTTTTGACCCGACCGACCCACCCTGGGTCGGACCCATGGGTCGGTCGGCTGCAGAGACTCCAATTACAGAAAATTCCAACACGACCGACCCAGCCAGGGTCGGTCCTTGGGTCGGTCCGTTACAGAAGCAATTCCCGTCAAAATTCCTACTCGACCGACCCAGTCAGGGTCGGTCCCCTGGGTCGGTCGGATGCAGAAGCTTCCGAGATTGCAATTTTTCGGGTCGACCGACCCTGCTAGGGTCGGTCCTAGGGTCGGTCCAGCCCAGTACTTATTTTAATTACTCATTTTGAACTTCAAACTCTACTCAATTCACACCCAATCTTTTCCTACTCATTTCCACATGTTTCCTACATGTTTAAACACTAATTAAATCCTCTAATTCACCTTAGTTCATTCATCGAATTCATTACTAAATCCATCAACCAATTTACACAATTTCCTCACTTTCTTTCAACACTCATAATAGTTTTCTTTCCTCTTATGCTTCAGATTTTCGCACTCCATTCTACTATCCAATACTTCCTCTACCAATGTCACTCCTAGCATTCCATATACATCTCCAACAACTACAATATCTATACCCAAGTCCGACACTCTTTTTACCAATTCTTACACACTAATTTTTCCTAACTTCTCCATACATCCTTACACCCTTTTGCTACAGATTTTGATTCTCACTTCCCCCATCTATAGCTCCCTCTCACAATGCCATTCCTAAGGCTTATAATGCATTACACCTCTCCTAAACTACCCATTAAACTAGCTCAATCAAAATCTGTTATAAGGTATGTTTTTACCTAGTTTCTAGTTCCCAAGTTCACTAGTTTCTAAGTAAATTTTGCCATAGTCTCCCCTATATTTTTACACTCTCACCACATTGTTGCACTCACATCTTATTACCCAATTCACCTGTTTTCAATAGCATCAATATACATAGCTCTCATATACAATACCAATACTAAAACACTCATAAAAATTCCTGCACTCAAACACTAAGTCCCAATCTGTTTTCAATAAGGTTTACACATCTTTTAAAGCTTCAAAATACTTATATTCTCTTACCCATTACATTACTAATACATTACCATTTTACAATACACATTTCCATTCCTTAAAATCTGTTACATTACATATATAAGGCTTACACAAGGGTGAGCATTCTTACCTTGTTTCTTCTCTAGATTTCCTTTCTTCTTTTTCTTCTTCTCTCTCTCTACCGGTTTTGTAATCTCAATCCACTAACACTACAACCATTCACATACACCTTTCAATACTATGAACTAACCCTAACCATTAATCAAGCTTTAATCTAGGTTTTAGGGTTTAGAAAATTTATTACCTTTCAAGAGTTCAAGTGGAGCTTGGAGTGGCTCAAGAACAATTTTTCCAACTCCACCAACAAGCCAAAATCGGCTAGAACAAGAGGAAGAACAAGGGTTTAGTTCATGAATCTCGTTTTGCCCATAAGGGCTAGAAAAAGATGGAGTTTTCGAAATATTTTTACCTTAGAAGAACAAGGAGAAGGAGGGCCTTCTAATGGTGGTGTTGAAACTCCAAATGGTGCATACCCATAAAATCGAAAGTGGGTGTTTTCGAATTTTGGAAAGATGAAAGTGTAGCTCTTGAGGAGAGGATTACAATGGTGCAAGTTTTGTAATTTTTGGAAGAGTGTGGAGGGAGTTACAAAGGAGAGAAGATAGAGTTTGTGGGTGTTTCTTATTTCTCCATGGATGTCGATTTGGAGAAGGAAGGAAATAGAGAGGAGGAAGATGGGGGCCTGTACGTGGAGAAGGAAATGAGTGGGGGAGAGAGAGTGTGAGAGAGTGGGGGGGTAAAGTAATAAAGTAGAAGTAGTAGTTTATTATTTTTGTTTGTTTGTGAGTAAAAGGAGAGTAAAGAGGGAGTGTGAGGAGGGGCCAAAATCGGACAGCCCACACACACACATAACACTCTTACCTTTTTATTTTCAAAGTGGACACATAGGTTTGCGTTATTTATATCCTACCCCACAACTTACCGTTTTTGACAGTTTTTACTAATCTCTCGTTTTATTGATTTTATTGGTCCTACAGCTTCACTAATATTTATTAATGAATATTTAGTTGACTAAAATTGTTACGAGTCTATTTGACCCGCTTAAAGACACGTTTTCCCGGTTACCTCGAAAAACGCGCTTTAAGGTTCGGTAGTGTTTTTAAACCATTTTAAGGGTCCGTTTTCTTCGGGATTTGTTCCCTCATATTTATTTAGACTTAATTAAGCCTTTAGAATCCTTACAACACGCTAACCGAGGTCTCATACCTCCTATGGTTATTTAACGCTTATTTAGCGTTTTTCACTTTTAAAGTGTTTCTTTATTTCTTTTGGATTTATTTCCCTTACAAATACTTCTTAACCATTATTAGGCTCTTAAATACCTATTTGGATAATTTAATCGCCATATTTAAGGTCGGGGTATTTCAGATACCCATGAGCCACATACTCCATACAACAGCTCATATCACACTTTAACGTACATACAACATCCATGGCATAGCAAGAAGTATTGCATAGCACAACATCACTTACATAATAGGCACCTTTCACTTTAGGAAACGCCCCAACCAGTTAGTTAACTTGGTAAGCCTAGAGAATGAAATCACCCTCATGATAAGCTTGTTACATCACTCATTACCGTCTTTTTTATCGGACGAGTAACTTAACTTAAAGATGGATCAGATATAGTGATCCGAACACACCACAAACACACATATTTCCCCCTAGACCGATCATCAGTCAGAATAGGTAAGCTTTGGAGGAAGCTAGTGGGAGATTGTAATCCAAGAAGGAAAAACAACCATAACATAACAGAGAGGAAGGTAAAGCAAGGATGGATACCCACTCCCAAACAACGCGCGATCGGAACGACCGGATTCCTCACCCCCCAGTACACTTGTTAGAAGTCCCATTGTCAGACTTGACACAACAATTCAAAATAGGTATATAGGTCCAATTAGACACATGAGGGAGGCAAACATACTTACACGCACAAACAACACACAACTAACTCACGCATAGCTGTGGTTAGAACGTTCCCATGGTTTGGGTCGTTAAATCCGAATGCCGATCTCTTATGTGATCCTAGAATCGGTTAGCTAAGGTTTAACACATGTTGAGGTTAAACGGTATCAGAACTAACACGCCACATATATGAATTACTGTAAACTCTTTTCATGCTTATTCTTGCAAGGTGGCAAACACACAGAAAAACACATTGGCATACAAGCCAGTGTAATCCGGTAGGACACAGGTTGCAAGAAAACCATACTTGTCACCAAAGTCCACTCTATTGTGCCCTCTTAAGTTCCTCGAACAACTGGTTAACATTACATTTACTATCATTAACATCAGGGTAACATGATTGTTTAATGTCTAATGCTCATAATTACCCCGTTAACTAGTTAAATAACTTCACATTTTTAACTTGTCTTACTTTTACATTTTTTCTACAACTTTTCACCCACCTAATTGTCTTTATAACTCACTTAACATGTCTTAAACAACCTTATAACATCCTTACCTACCAATCCCCATCATTACATATCATTTTCTAACCTTAAATAGCATTTCTAGAGTGGTTCGGGACTTGGTCCCTATCTTAGGTCCCAGACCAACACTTAAATGAACTCTCGGGTGAAAATTGGCATTGGTCCGGGTCTTTGTACCGACCCCAAGTCCCGGACCATGCTGTTTGTGCAACTCTCGGCCAGTTTTAGTATGTGGTCTGGGACATTAACCTAGAATCAAGTCCCGGACCAAGGCTACAGAATTCCATATTATGCATTTTCAAGCTTTGTTCAACTTGTTCTCTTCACCCCTTGTTTACCCAAACTTCACACATGTACTTAGGCATATTCTAATACCAAATAACACCTCGAACCCCTTAAATCATTGTCCACTTGTTACTCAATTTCCTTATAACATCTCTAACACTTGTAATATTTTCCTTAGGTTTTCTAAGTGGTAGTTTCATGCCTATAACTCCACTAACCAAAATGTTACTTTACCACCATCACCACTACTCCAAAAGGCATTATTTCACATACACCTCCCATACACAAACTCCTTCTATTTTCCACTAGTTCACACTTAAATCTTCACAAGGCATTATTTTTCCTTTGATCACCAAAACTCGCACAAGACTTAACACTTCATATAACATAACCTTGGTGTGTATAAAACACCCATTTGATCTATAAATCCTCCAAGACTATGCCCAAGGCACCTTAACACATAAGAACACCATGTTTCACCTTTTTTCACCCATCTTAACACTAACAATTCCTAGTACCTTCTAGGTCATAAAATCTCAATACAACACTTAAGCTCCTTTGTTTATCAACTAAATTTGCCATAGCTTCTCTTGTATATTCTCACACCCAAGCACTTAGGTCTTCACCTTTTGACAACCAAGAACACTTAACACTCATTCCTCACACACAAACATGTTGTTTTTCATCCTTTAATCATCTAAGACATTCACCTTCACAAGAATTGCTCTTTACACACAACTAAACCTTTAAGCTACACTACATCACCATATAGTGCATAAACTTAAATTGCTTGGCTCTTAGGCCCTTAAATTGCATTAATCTTTAAACGCTGAATTTCCCACTTAATAATTGCCTTCAACCTACAAATACACACAACAATTCTCCCATGTTCTTTTAGTCCACCTTGTGGATAGTTTTCTAGCTGATTTCCTATTGGCTCTTTAGGCTATTTATTAAGCAATTATAGCTCAATTCCCTAGTACAATAAACCACATTAAGAGAGGTCATTTACCTCTTTGTTTTCCAAGCTTTCTCATTTGTTTTCTCTTGTTTTTCTTGATTGAAAATCGGCAAGGAGCTTTTATCACTTGTCAACCTTCTAACCAATACACATATAAGGGTAATGAGCATTAAGTTTAATACTCAAACTCATAGTTAAACCCTAGGTTTACATAAGTGTCTTAAAACACCAAACGGGATGTTTACCTTGGATTTGCAAGGGAACTTGATTAAATAGCAAGAGAGGACTCCTCCTAGTCCTTTGAAGTTTGAATTAAGCTATGAAGAGAGCAAGACAAAGCACCATTGTGAGTGAATTTTCGGACATATACAAAAATGAGGAAACTTAGATTTTCTTTGGTTTTCCTTACCTTGAAGCAAAGGAGAATGGACAAGGCAGAAATATGAGCTCAAGCTCCTTCAATGGAGATTCTTCATGGCATCAAAATGGAGTTCTTGAAGATTTGAAAAGAGGGAAATGAAGAGCTTGCTCCACTAGAAGAATGGTGGTCTTGAAATTGAATTTGGATCATGGAGTCATGAGTTACAAGCATTCAAAGATGAAGAATGGATACTTGCTGTAGCAAAACGAGATGGAGAAGGGAGGAGGAGGTTGAAGATGGTGGGAATCAAAAGAAATGAGGGAAGTGAGGTGAGAGGATGACTTTTGTAAGATATTTTACATATAAAGCAATAGTAACCTTTTTACTTACTTTTTCTTTCTTTCTTTAAACTAACTAGCAAGGGTGATGACTCACCACTTATAAAATCGGCCCCCCTCTTGTATATAGGCTGATTTTGGTCTTTGTTGACCAATTGGTTGACTTATGTTGACTTATAACTTAATCTAGCACTATTTGAGCACTATTCACAAATTAGGGCACATAATTGTGAAATTTTTGATTTCCCATTGATTTAAACTTCCTAATGTGGATACTAAGTAGTACACATGTTGATTAAAGTAATGATGGACATTTAGCTACTCAAAACCCATTTCCAAGACAATTTTTCAAAAATGTGCTTTAAGACTCCTTAAAGCACATTTTGTGTTTTAAATTGTTTTCTTTAGTAATTGTTTTAAAATGTTCATTAGCATGTTAACAAGGTCTAAGAATGACCTTTAGGTCTTATACAATGTTACACCAAGTCTAGAGCAAGTATTTGCTTAAATTGGCTTCAAGGTGTTTTCTTGTGTTTTGTTTGGTTTGATTGTCTACCAGAGTTTCCTAAGGACTTAATTAGCCTTATCAAATCATAATTGAATATTATTAAGTCTTGGTAGGCTCTTTGGGTCCTAACCAAGTTCACTCCAAGCTTAGAGCATGTTTTTGCTCAAACTGTGTTAGTAGCACTTTACTATGTTTACTATGGTTTAATTTACTTAATAGCATTTATAAGGCAATTTTTAGCCATAATATACCATAGCTTAATGTCTAAACATCATATCAAAGTTTGGGGTATTTCATTAATGGATTCTCTCTTTTCATTGAGCTTCTTCATTAAGGTACGCCGAAGACCTTCCAAAAGTGAGAATATTGGACTACCTCTGATTGCAGAAAGTTTACTGTTGAAGGATTCCAAAAAGTTTGACGTTGTTTTGACCAAAGATCATAGTCAACCTCTCTCAGATATCTGAAGGCTCCCAATGATGTTTCTTCCAACTTCTTCAGCACTTCTCTGAATGCAGATTCAGTGTAACATTGGGCAGCTTCCCAAAATAGATTTCTTAACATTGCACCTAATGGATAGTGACACAACATATTAAACAACAGTATAAATCTTATTGTAAAAAAAGTAATGACAATTACAATTATTGTACCTGGGTATTCTTTCTTAAAGTTAGCGTACAGGTGCCTGCAACATATTCTCCTCCGCACCTCAGGAAGCACAACAACAAGAGCAGGCTCAACCCCCTGATTAACACGAGGAGTTAGTTGCACATTAATAAAATGCAATTGACATAAAACAATATAGTATAACTAGAATTACCTTCTTCCTGTCAGAAATGACAACCATTTCCTCCTTACTTCTTCAGGGGCAATCAACCGCAAGTTACCAAAGAAATATGTCCATGTTTCTGTGGTCTCACTAGCAACAACGGCAAAAGCTACCGGAAATATCCCATTGTTTGCATCAAGGGACACTGCACTAAGCAACACTCCTCCATAAGCTCCCTTCAAATGGCATCCATCCAAGCCAAGAAAGGGCCTACAACCCTTAAGAAATCCTTCTTTAAGGGAATTAAAACATACAAACAACTTGGAGAAAGTGGGTGGACCGTTCACATACTCCTGATATTTCAAGTCTATCACAGATCCAGGGTTTCACTCAAGGGCAATCTTGGTATATTGGTGGAGCTTTGCATAAGACTCAGCATGATTGCCCTGAAGTAATTTCATAGTGTCTCTCTTGGCTCTAAAACATTTCATGTAGTTCACCATTACCTCATAATTAGTGTGAATGAAATGCTGAATTGCACTAGGTGACATTTGAACTGTTTGCTCTCAGCTCAGGTAGAATCTTTCTCATGATCCACTTCGACGTAGCAGCAGGATTTTCAGACAATCTCTAACAAGTGTGTTCACCCTTGATCGTCTTAATCATGAAAGTTACATTGTCTGGTAGAAGGGAAGCATGAATTATCCACTCACAAGTGTCAAGATTGTTGCACAAAGCTGTATATTTCCACGGGTCATTTGCTACCCTATGGAGGTCTATGCCTTCTTGGACAGCATAGTCTTCAAGTACCTCTCTAAACGCAGTTTTGTTGACGAACATCTGTCTAGGCTCCAGGTGTACTGTCCCATCCGGTGAATACTCAAACTGTGAGCCATCTCTCAAATACTTCTCATCCCCGATAACACTTTCATCCTCATATCCTGAAAAGCAGCCACCATCCTTGATTTTTTCCAATGCCTCTACATCGACATCATCCTCATCAGCTTCATCCTCAGACGGTGGCTCACTCTCTTCTAATGAACTTAAACTTTGTTCATTCTAACAATCGTGGTCCCATGAGTCATCCGAGAAGTAAGGGGTTTGTTCATCATTCTGCTCATCATTGTTTCCCACATTTCTAACCTCTGATATGTTCTCATCAGCGGTAGGTGCAACTGGTACAAGTGCTTGGTTAGTAGCACTATTATGGTTTGACGCTACCCTAGGGCTAGATAAAGGAGGTGTGGCTGAATGCATTGCAACTAAGGATAGTGGTACTGGTTGAAGAGTTGAAGAATTGGTAGAAGGGATTTTGGTTTGTGAGGGTATGGAGACATTTTGTCTTGACTGTTTAGAGTATGACGTAGCCGATGAAATGTGTGGAATTTGTTGGGAGCCACCACCACCAGGTATGAGATTCAAACCTTTTGGTCTTTTCTTCTTTTTCCCTTTTCTCTCTACATTATGTTCTGCTCCAGAGGGGGTGGGGGGAGATGGTTGACGAGACTGAGCAGGATGTATGGGAGGAGGTACTGCAGGATGAACTTGTTCTGGTTGTAATGGTTGTGATGGTTGTGATGGTTGTGTTTGGGGCTGTGAGGTAGGACATATGATATCATGCAGATCTACATTGTCATCATAATCGTCATATCCAGCATCTTCATTGTTTGGCCTAACCCTTTTGTCCTCATCCCGCTGCCAACGTTTGTAGGTTGCCATTAAACTTGTCTCCTTTGACCCTTCTTCGACAGTGATCTTAATCAAATCCTTTCCCTCGAACAAGGACAACATGTTAAGTAGTTGCCTATCACACCCTATCTCTATGCTCTTGTTGCTCTTAGGGTGCTTGTACATAAAAACTGGGTTCTTTGGAATCTCATTGTTGCAGTGATGCTTTAGCACATTCAAGCAATCATCAATTAGATCAATTGTAGAGTATCTGTCGGGGTCAAAAGGACACTGATGTTTATACCCACAACCGTTGTATTCCACTTCAAGAAACATCTCCATTTCTGTACAAACATAACAAGAAAACGTATTATTTAGTAAGTGTATTTAGTGACAAAGCAAAACAATCAAAGTTCACTCAGAAAATACGCCAACACTAACTGAACAACACCAACAAATTCAGTGCGATGAGATTGTCTATCAGAACAAAACCAACATATTTCCCCCAGCTAGAAATCAATATGGCATCGACAGGAATGATTCTAAAATCGTCATAAACCAACAAATTCAGTGTGATGAGATTGTTTATCAGAACAAAACCAACAGATTCCTCCAGCTAGAAATCAATATGACATCGACAGGAATGATTCTAAAATCGTCATAAACCAACAAATTCAGTGTGATGAGATTGTCTATCAAAACAAAACCAACAGATTTCCCCAGCTAGAAATCAATATGGCATCGACAGGAATGATTCTAAAATCTTCATAAACCAACAAATTCAGTGCGATGAGATTGTCTATCAGAACAAAACCAACAGATCCCCCCAGCTAGAAATCAATATGGCATCAACAGGAATGATTCTAAAATCATCATAAGTGTGTATAGTACTTCTGTCTTAAGCCTAAACGGTGAGATATCTGAAATTGTACTTCTTCACTGAGTTTGTAAATGATTCCAGAAAACTTGTAAGATTGTTTTGTATTGTTTTTTGTTGTAGTTTGGGATGTTTGAATCGGTACTACATATTTTGGAATAGGGCATCGACAGGGAAAGCTCGATAGGGAAAGCTTCAGAATAAGCACAAATCAGTACACAAAATCTCCCAGCCAAAATCTCCAACAGAAGTCGTTCTCAATTGAAAACGAAGAAGGAGAACACCAGGGCGTAAACAATTCAAACACAGCACAACAAATCGAGAAGTGAAGAGAAGGAGAATACCAGGCAACGAATCGTCCTCACGAGTCAATGGCAATCAAAGTGCAAGCCAAACCAGGCGTCATCTACTGAAGTTTTGGGGCTTAGGGTTACAAGAACGACGAGTCGAAAATCAAAGGGAAGGGTAGACGAATCGAGATTGAATGGAAGGAGAAGGAACAGACCAAACCGGTCTGGTTTATTTAACAAAATAAACCGGTTCAGTGAGGGACCACTCAGGACACGCCATGTGGCAAGTATGGACGGAAACTGGACTTTAGTTGACAGATGAAAAATGTTGTAAACGTGGTGGGTGGGGAAAGTAATTTCCCAAACCTCATGAGTGCGTCGTGTAATTTCGCTAAACCCCATGGGTGGGGGATGTAATTTCCCCAATAATTTAACTACAAATAAATTAATTACTAATGTTCATTGTATTAAATCATTTTAGTATAATTAATTATTCTACAATTAAAACATCAATCATTCTTTGCTACAAGCATATGTAGCTATCTTTGGCTACATTTAAAATCGTATCGTTTCTATAGCGTAAAAGTATAGGTTTTGTAAGCTTATTGTACAGTATAAGAAGTTAGTACGTACATCTAGTATAATTTCAGTAATATCATAATTCAATGTATAACTTTACATAGACATCCGTACAGTTTTTATTTATTAACTGTAGAGTTTTTATTTACTAATTTTATAGTTTTTGTAGAACAAATGTACATGTATGAAGCCATCTATAGCTACATTTGGATGTAGCCAATAAATTACCTTAAAACATACAGTAAAAAAACTAACATTCAATTTACCTACTTCGGATTACTAATTAAAACCGTTAGTTTAACAACTATTACTAGTATTATTATACATTAACACATGTGTTAAATAGATATATTATTGCAAAAATATTTAATTACTAATATACCGACCGGGTCATTAGACGCATATGCTGCAGATATATGGGTCTACATACTGAAAGGCTCCGCCTCTAATGGACCTTGCTGCCCAATCTCGTATTGGTCTCCCGCTCTGCTCATGTTACTCCTCTTAGAAGCTCTTTTGATTTTAGAGTAGACCAGAGGATTTTAATGGGGAGAGGAGAGAAGAGGAGTGATGTGTGGAGAAAAAATGAAGACGATGGTGAGAGAATCGGTTTCTTAAGTTTTTATTGATTTTAGTCGTTTTACGGTTTACTAAGAAACCGATAATGGCATTATCAGCTTTTGTAAGCCGATAATGCCATTATTGGCATCTGTAAGCCGATAATACTATTATCGGCTTCTTTGAAGTTGTAAAACGATTACTTTTTCCAGATTATCGGTTTCTTTACAAATTTAAAAGAAAACACGTTTTCCAGAATTACGGGTAAAAGTACCCGATATGGGGAAATGAAGTGGCATAACACCCACTTCAGGGAATTTTTCTAGAAGAGGACATACGTGGATCATCAAATTGATACACCCGATTGTGAGATATTATATATATATATAATATGCAGAGGTCCATAGATATTATATGTAGAGGTCCACAGCCGTAACCTTTGACCAGAAAAAAAGGAATTGTTTTATATTTGAAACCGAGATACTACGAGACTGAATTTTCCAACCCTAGCAGTGTGAGGGTGAGAGAGAATTGAGTAGTTCCGTTGGAGACAGAGGGATAAATAGCGGACTAGATTTATTATCAGTTTCATTGCACATTTGATGGCGTCTTCTGTTTTGTATTGTTATTTCTTTGTTTTCTATGTCTGGGTTATTGTTTAGAATCTTGGTTTATTATGGATCCCTAGTCTGTGCATTCTTCTTCCTTTTGTCTTTACACTTAATTCTATAAAATTGTAGTTTCCTTATTTAGTTCATTATTCTCTTGCGATATGTACAATTGGTAAAGTTTATTTAGGTTGATTGCTTACAAGTGAGGATTGTGGTATTCAATAGACTACATGAATTACGAGTCAACCTAGAGGTAAAAATTCCTCATTTTAGCTGACTATAAACCAAATGAAATTTTCACGCTATTAGTTAGTTAGTTAGTAAATTCATAACGAGAGTTAGGAATAAGTAATTGCTCGTAAGAATCTATTTTACGAGAGATCAGGAGTAGATTAATTTACATCCGAGGTTGCAATTTGGAATTAGAAAAATACATAGGAAGAGGAATTTAAGAACTATGGGAAAGTAGTAAACCATGATTCATTTGCTAGAATTGTTTACAAGATCATCTTTTTATGCTTTTAATTTAGCTTTTAAATCATCAAACAAAAACCATCAATTTTCCTTATTTGATTTCTACAGTTTATTAGTTAGATTAGGATAGAGACTCAAACTAGATTCCACCTCCTTTGGTTCGATAACCTAGAAGTATCTTTCTAGGAAAACTTGCTATAATTGAATGGTATACTTGCCGTTAGGTTTACCCCGTACATGAGTCTACAAGGTATCTTGACTCAATCAAAGTAATAAATGGAAGCAGTAGATAAACGCACTCATACACAATGTAAACTTCTTCTATATTGATAAACTCTACTTAACAGGTGCTCACTCATCCTACTAATAATTTGATCAACACTGTGGAAAGTGATAGAAATCTATGTTCTCTTTTTGGTGACCTCTCTATTAAAAATAGCAGTTTGGTGTAAAAGGGCACAAGTAAAAAAACTGTAAAATTTCCTTTAACCCCTTCTGGACGCCTGTTAGAGTTAGCGTTTGATTTTTCAACACCTCAATGTTTTCCTTGCTCAAAAATCAGACCTAACTCTTTGTGGACATTTCTTAGCCTTGGCCCACAATTTTCGGCCAACTACCAAGCCAGTGGATGACTTGGTAGAGTTCTCCTGTGAAATTTACGGTCATTGCAATTGTCATTGTCAGGTTGACCAGATGAATGATGGACTTTGTCAAGGTGATGGACTCGATCAGTCGAGAAACTTTAAGTCTTATCTCTACATTCTTTGTTATGCCTTTTCTTTGTCTAGATTTGTTTGTATTGGTAGATTACAGATGTTGATTGACTCGATCAATGTGACTGATCGATTACATTTGGTGATAGACTTTGTTTGTACAAATGGATTCCATCTTCAGCAAACTCCAAATTTTGGCATCTGTTCATCGACTCAATTTGCGTGCTAATTGAGTCATCATTGGTAAACCCAAAAGTTCCAATTTCCCCCGTTTTTTCTGATGATTGCAAAACCCTTGCATTGTTTGACATTGATGTTGAGGTTGTCCTATAAACACTTAAGCCAATCGAGTAAGGGGACAAAGAATGACCCTTGTGATTTCTCATTAATCCGTGTATTAACTAGTCTCTCTGTATAATTTCCCCACAACAGATTAGAAATGAAAACACATAAATCAACTCAACAGTATATCACTTCCCGCTTTTCGCCATTATTAGGGAAGTATTAGAGTTTTATGGTGCATTGTTCATGTACCAGCCAAGAAAGAAAAATCTATATATAAGCAGTATGTGAAAAGAATGTGATTCAATATACATAAGGGTCTAACTGACTTAATTGGCTTGGAACTTGACAAGTAATAGAAAATGCACACGAGAACCCAACACTTACACCCAAATAATTACTAGAGAATGAATGCTAAACAAGCCTTGTTAACCTGAGTGTTTCATCTCATCAATTGCTTGTCACGACTTTTCATGGTACATAGGTTACATGTTCCACCTGAATTTGATAATTCTTCTGGTTGTGCACCCCTAATAGAGTCAACTTTAGGTAGTTCATCGATGCTTCTTCATTAACAATGTTTGTGTTGGTCATCTAAAGCTTCTTCAAATGGGTAGGAATTGATAGAGTAGATCTGGATGCACATCTCTGGCTCTACGCATAACAATTGGAGTGTGTATAAGGTTGGAGTTCACTTCGAAAGCGTATGAGCACTCTACCATCTCATAGAGTCATCTTTAAACATAGATTATCTTCAAATGGAGTGTGTCAACCAAATAAGGAGTTTGTCAGTCAAACTTGGAGTGTGTCAGTCAAACCTCGCTCTAATACCACGTGTAGGATCGGTGGGATGACCCAAGATAAGTTAAGGTGTGAGTCTACAAGGTATCTTGCTCAATCAAAGTAATAAGAGGAAGCGGTAGATAAATGCACTCATACACAATGTAAACTTCTTTTGTATTGATAAACTCAACTACAAAATTTACATTGCTACTAAGTAGATAGATTATACTTAGCAGGTGCTCACTCACTCACCCTACTAACAATCGATCTATAAAGCTCTCAATATTTTATGTTACAAGTGATAGAAATCTTTTCTCTTTTTTCAGTAACCTTTCTCTTAAAAAATAGCAATTTAGTGTAGAAATCCACAAGTAAAAAAGCTGAATTCTCCGTTTATAGTCACCCCTTACGGACGTCTGTTAGAGTCGACGCCCGATTTGTTAGCTCCTCAACGTCTTACTTGCACAAAAATCAGACCTAACTTTTTGTAGATGTTTATAAGCCTTGTCCCTCAATTTTTGGCCAATTACCAAGCCAGTCAACGACTTGACTGCGTTCTCTTGTGAATTTCACAGCCGTTCCAACTGTCATCATCAGATCGACCCCGGATGAATGATGGATTCTGTCAAGGTGATAGACTCGATCTGTCGATAAACTTTAAGTCTTATTCGTACATTCTTTTACAACATTCCTTTTTTGTCTTGATGTGTTTGTATTGGTTAACTATAGATGTCGATCGACTTGATCAATGTGACTGTCCAACTACCTTTGTTGATCGACTTTGTCTGTACTGATGGATTCCATCTTCAGTAAACTCCAAATTTTGGCATTTGTTCATCAACTCGATTTACGCGTTGATTAAGTCATCATCGACAAACCCAAAAGTTCCAACAAGTGGCTTCGGTGTTGGAGCCTCGTGTGCCCGAGTTTTAATTGTTGTGTAGTTCTTGATTCAGCCCTAGTTAATAGATGGTGGTTTAGTTTGGTCAATTGTTGGGTAGTTTTTATGCGCTTCGCTGTTCTACGTTGATTTTCTTATTGGCTGTTGTTGTGCTCGTTTGGTTTGTTGGTGTTTCCTCAGTTGGGGGTATTTGTTGTAGGAGCAAGCCAGCGTTGGTTGTTTTGTATTTCCTAGCTGTTGACAGCTTAAAACTTGTAGCTTGTTTCAGCTTAACCTACATTAAAAAATAACTACCATCAACCATTCACCCAAACAGGAAAACAAATTATAGAACTTGAGAAGAGATCATCATCCATCAATCAACTTTTATCACGCAAAATCTTTTGTATCTGATGACTAACAATTTCCGCAACAACCTCTGGAGAAAATCTAACCATCATATCCTCTCTAGCTTGCTTTCCTTTCCTTTTCCCTTCTTCCAAATTGTTCACCACATGCCTCATCAGAAACCCAAGCTTATCAACCGAAGGTTCTGCCCACAAATGTCCCTTGAAGGGTCCATCCACCACTTCCGTCATCTTCTCCACAGGCAAAGGATACCCATTCCTATCATTCAGAAACTCTGTCGGTCCTGACCAGTTAGTGGCAATCACGGGCATTCCCATGGCCATTGCTTCAACAATAGGGCGTCCCCAGCCTTCCCCTCTTGAAGGTAAAACAAACGCATCAGCTGACTTGTATAGCCTCGGTAAATCCACTTGGCTTATGTGTTGGTTAATGACATAAACTGGAGCCCAAGAAGAACCATCATTTTTCGGTCGGTCCAGAACTAAAGAATCCTCCACAAACTCCACAATCTTATTCCCGAAGTCGTTGTCTGAATGATAAGGGTTCGTGAGAAGATATAAAGCTACAGGAGGTTGTTCTGATTCACCCCCGCGAGAGAATTCCTTCAAGTATGCTTGGAGGAGAATATCCCAACCTTTTCTATACTCCCACTTAAAGATGCTGAGAAACACAAACTCTTTATTATTTTGACTTAAAACACGATGTTTTCTAGGTTTGCCCAGCACCAGTTCACCAACAGAAGCAAGGTCTAATGGTTGTTCGTACTTGATCGGATCAAAGAAGTCAACATCAACGGGTTGGATGATCTTCACAACCTTGGAAGGATCAACACCACTTTGTACGAAAGTGGAGAGATGGAAATCGGTTGGGACCCAGACGTAATCCATCTTATTACATCTCTTAACGTGGACGGGATTGACTCTGTCGGTCTCAAACATTGTTCTGCCAACGACAGCGAGGTAGTCTTTGTATCGAGCAGTTGGTGGGCATGGTAGTGTCTGGAAGAGAGGTGGGTTCCATGCCCCTGGCTCGCTGTGACAGATTACGATTGTTGAGTTCATCTTGCAGTCGGTGGTTTGATGATGTAGGTTTGTTGCTAGAGTTCGCATTGGTTTGGGTAAACCGTTCCAGAATTCGATTGATTCCATATCGCCGTGGTGCTCGATTGCTAGTTTGAATTTAGTGTTAGGGTTTGTGGTGGTATGAGTGTGGATGGATGTGATGTATGACCATGCTTCTGAGCTGTACCCTCCACTGGAGAGGAAAGGAGCCATCCAAAGGAGGCAGAACGAGGGTGTTTGTTGGATTCGGTCGTCATCCGGGTTGCGGTTGCCGAGGAGGAGTGATTTGTGGGATGACAGAATTGATGTCAGGGTTGTGTAGTTGGGGAGATTGGGTTTTTGGTAGAAAGTGAATGAGATTGCCAGGAGGATAACCAAGATGGATGCCGAGTACAAGAGCCAAGGGCTGTGGTTCTGAAGAGGGATCGGAGCCGCCTGAGGTTGAGCTGGTCGTTGTTGGGGATCTTCGTTGGCAGACATTCTTTGTAGGAAGATTTTACTGGGAAACTCAATCAGAAAGAAGGAGAATTACAGACCGCCGGTTTTTTTTTAATAACCGTACTGAGGCGGACGCGGCTCGGGTGAATACTGAATATGTCCGTTTACTGATATTGCAGCTACATTCTTCAATTATTATTTCCGGTTCAACTGGGGTGTGCACAATTTCTCTTTTCTCAACCAAATGGTTTATGGTAAAAGTCGGCAACTTAATAATACAGTTAGCTATACACTAATTAAAAAATAATATTTATCTATTATTTTTCAGCAAAAATATATTAATCTTTAAAAAATTAGCTTAATATTTCAATATGCGTTATATTTGTGCGTACACCGAATGCATCTTTATTTCTTCAATTGACCAGACTAGAAGCAACAGAAATATGCAACCATGCCCGCGAGATGTACACTCTACATTCTTAACAAAAAGCGGGTTAGGCTTGCTTTTAGGGTCCGTTCTTTTACACGATTAATCCTGTAAAGTTGGTATTAAGCGCATTAATTGATAATGTCAGATGGGACATGTGGACGATTTGTCCCTAATTTCCAGCGCATTTCGTGGTCACTCCAACTTTAAAATAGAGGTAGGATTTGCTGCGTTTAGAGATAGAGCTGGGTTGAGGGATGTGTGTTTTCACCAGAATACCCTCCACTTTTATGTGAATTTTCTTTATACACCAGCATTAAATTTTACCCCTTTTCTTCATGAACGAGAAACCGACTATTGAAGGAGCTACTAGTAGACGAATCCAATTTTGTGTGTCATTCTCACAACCAGAGACTCAGCAAGAAATCGATGGGCATCAGTACTTCACCACCATTTCAGCACAACAAACGTCATCTGGCAGCTCGTACGAAGAAGGAAGGAAGATATTCCAACTCATCAAACCTCAAATGGCTCTCGCCGCTCAAATCTCTTTATCTGTTTACATCCCAGGCTTGAAGTAAACCGGCAAGTGAAAGGTCTGATAATGGGAATAGGAAGAAGGAAAATAAAAACCACCCAAAATCATGATGAAATGGAGAAACATAATTTGAAGGGTACTCTGGTATTTTGCCCATGTTAACCTGAGAAAATATTGAGCGAGTAAACGAACGGCACTATCCTTCTATGCGGATTAATCTGGACTTTTGCATCTTAGATTAATGTCACCTTAAGCGCTCTATGTGGCTCATCTTTTTTCTTTTCTTTCTACAATTTTGGGCCGAAACCAGAGTCGTCAATAGACAACAAAAACAAATATAGAAATAAACTTAACTTACCCTAACAAGCACATGTGGAACAAAGGTTGAGTCTCGGACTCTCTCTCTAACAAAAAGCGGGTTACGCCCATTACGTACGACTGTCATACTAATGCATAGCACAGCTTGCTCGGGGTCCAATCGTGAGTTTACCCCTATGAAGTAAAGCCAACTTCTCCTTTAAGTATAAAAAATTTCCTCTCGAAAACTTCTCCTTTAAGTATAAGATTAAGGTTTTTGCACTACGCTAAGAACTTGTACTTACTTTCACAAATTACTCCCTGGTGAAACCTGAGTTGCACACATTGTGAATTAAATCTTCTTGACTGAGAGATTCATTCTTCTGTTTCACTTTTATGCGAACAAAAAGATTTTTACAACCATAGTAGTATCATTTTGCCAAAAGACAAAGTTGCCAAATACATCTGTGATTTCTGCAGCTCACTACTGCCTCTTTTCTGCTCACGAGCTGAGTGAGGGATCTCCAGTTTCATACTGCCGAAACCAAAACAGGCAGATGCAAATTGTTATATATGGATGGAACATACCTCAAATTGAATTAATTCTCCATATCCAGTTCAAATAAATAAGCTGGTACCTCCTGAGGTAAGTAAGTAGAAGGGCCAACAGTTATTAGGAAGTTCTATAAAGAGTGACATTCTTACATAATAAACAGAAGCAGCAACGGAATGAAAATCCATATCAATTAACCACAATCACGTTTGCCAACTGCAGGAAAAAAAGGATAATGATGACAACATACTACGACTATACAACTATAACTTCTTTCTTTCTTCCAAAATATACTGGTAGCAATATCCTCAGCCAGTAAATTATTCATCAGCCATGGACGGACCAAAGTTGAAATTAAAGTAGTAACCAAAACAGAGAATTATTTCAACTACAAAGGTTTCCCATTATTTGTCCTTTTACACAACAACATAATAAGAAAGAAAGATATACTCAGCTGTCTTCTAACCTCCAACAAAAGGAAAGTGGATAGGTCAAGCCAAGTGTACCTACAAACAATTCATGCAGCTTCTATTCCCTTGTACCCTTCCTTCTCAAGAACCCCAGCCAGTGAGCTATCACCTGTCTTTACAATCTTTCCATCTTCCTGTAACCAACAAAACATCAAATTATACATCAAATTATACATCAAATAACCTATAATGCACAACGAAAAAAATGGTTATCTAAAATATGTGAAATAAAAAAGTATACTATATATGACTCACCATGATATGAATGTACGTGGGTTTTATATACTCGAGAAGGCGTTGATAATGTGTGATCATGACAACGGAATTCTCTTGTGTCAAGAGGCTGTTCACCGCTTTAGCTACATCTTGTAGAGCATCAACATCTAATCCAGAGTCAATCTCATCCAGTATGGCCAAGTCTGCCCCCAAAACCTATATCACAACCCAAGAATAATATACAATTGGCATGCTGCAATTTCAAAACAGAATCACAGGAACATGAAAACAAACAAACATATGGGAAGAGAGTAGTGTGGCACTTTAAAACACATGTTGAGAGACAAGAGGAGAGAATTGCACCGCAAGTTGTAGAATCTCATTCCGTTTCCTTTCACCTCCACTGAAACCTTCATTCACATTTCTGTTTAGAAAATCTATCTTCATGTTCACAACTTGAAGCTTAGTAGCGACATGGTTATAGAACTGCAATCAAATACATCAGGACAAATTTCATACTCAGCTACAGTAATACCTAACACTACACATGTCACAGGTTGTGAATTACTACTAAGCAAATAAATATGCTAGATTATTACCCTAAGTGGATCAAGCTCTTCCTGACCAAGCTTCCTTTGACGCGCATTGTAAGCCATGTTCAGAAAATCATAGTTGCTCACGCCAGGGATTTCAACAGGGGATTGGAAGCTCAGGAAGAGCCCAGCAAGAGATCTTTCTTCAGGCTCCATATCAAGCAAGTTCTCACCTTTAAATGTCATAGTGCCTCCAGTAACTTCATAGTCTGGATGACCGACCAAAACCTACAAGATAGATGAATATTGTAAGCCTTCAATTACCATTTCAATTTGTAATCCATAATTCACAAGCAACAACCTTCTCACAGAGTCCAAAGATCAAATAAAGTGACCAGAGACTTTGAGGGTCAGTCTTTCAGATAACCAGAAATAGATCACTAATGCAAGAGACAATTAATTGTTTCCCATTCAGCTCATTAAACACTTACCTTAGAGAATGTACTCTTCCCAGAACCATTTTTTCCCATGATAGCATGAATCTACATGAAAAAAACAGATACATCTCAGAATAAAAAACCAACAAAAAAAGAAAACAGCGAACATTATTAGAGAATCAATTGCTCTGGAAGGAAGCCAAATCCTTGGATATGACAACGGTTAGCAATGAAGCAGCGATTTCTTTATATGAATACATTGTATTGTGGGAGGGGAGTGCCTGTCGAACTAGGTGCTCCATGTGTTACCACTAAGGAAGCAGGAATTAAATTCAGTATAAGTTGTTATAAATACATGACCCGTCATCTTCTATGAATTATTTAGATTTCCAAAAGGCTGTTTTTCACATACCTCTCCTTCATAGACAGAGAGGTCAACTCCATTAAGAACTTGCTGCCGGGACTCGGTAATCACGGCTGTGAGGTTTTTGACTTCTAGTAGAAGCTTCTTTTGCTGCTGACCCAGATCGACAGCAGCAGTAGAAGAATCTGCGGCGGCGATGCTGGCGGTTATAGGCGAAGCGGATGGGCGTTTGTGATTGCAATGGCTAAAGCGAGGGAAGGAACGAAGCTGCGGTGAGAAAACGATGGAGTCTATCAGAGAGTATGACTTGGACGGAAGAGATGGTAGAGAAGCCGGCGGCCACCGCGAGCATTGCGCGGACGATTGGGTCGACAACATTTTGGGAAACTTCGGCAGGCTGGCAACGAGAACGAAGGGGTGGTCCGGTGGATTGAGCACTCTGAATATCAGCTTAGGTTGGACACATTTAAGATTACACTAAATAATGTGTTCCAGCGCAAATTAACGTATTGAGCACCAGTGGTCTAGTGGTAGAATAGTACCCTGCCACGGTACAGACCCGGGTTCGATTCCCGGCTGGTGCAATTTTTTGTTGCTATTTCCGAATTTGAATTTTTTTCTTGTTCCTTCATCATCATTTTGGTTGAAATGCTAAATAAATCTCGTTCATGACGTGATATGCTTATAATTCATCTCTTAAGTATTTTCGGATCTTCGTCGCATGTTATGCGTATTGAAATCAAAATTATGTTTCACTCGTAATATTTATTCTTTTTTTTAGATGTTGTTCGGTAGTCACATATTGATACATTAATCTCTTTTATATATAGTTGTCCATCATATGTTACTTTGTTATTGGTTAAGGTCTCGTTCACTGGTAGCGAATAGTTATTAATCTACTTTTCAAAAAAAAAAGACAATTGTCAATCATTGAGTGGATAGAAGTATTACCATAGTACACATGTCATGGTCTAATTTACTAATCAGAGTAAGCTCTATCCAAACGTAACTTTTGTTGCGTTTCCACGTGACCAAAGACAGCTTTATCCCAACGCGACCAAAGGCCCCTAAAATTTAACTCAGTGCATATGTGTCAACTCATCATAAGCTAACCATAGACAGATTTATCCCAACGCATCTGAAGTTGTGTTTGCTCGCGGCAGTAGAACGGCTGGTTTATCTCAAACTTGTAATACCCGTCTTCTTTGCAGCAGATAAAGCGCATCGTGTGTTTGGCCATCACCTTCGGTGAAAAAATTAAGCTACATTAATCTAACTCTGGTTAATGCATGTGTAAAAAAGTAGCTTTTTTTACATTTGATTAAGCAAAAATCAATTAAAAGATGACATTTGTCTATTTTTGTAAAGAGATTAATCTTAATAATGTGGTTATTGAACGGGTCTAAGGGTGTGTTCATTTACAGGAGTTTGTAGATTAATCTAATTTTAATAAAGTTAAAATACAAGTGTCACTTTATGATTTGGTGGAGACTAAGGCCCCGTTCTCTGGTGGCGATTAGAACATTAATCTCATTTTCAAGTCAATTTCATATCATCATTGAATAATTTCAATCTTTGTTGGGACATAAGACGAGAGTTCGAGTTCCTTATCCCCGTTATAATAAGGCAATTATGGTTTAGGTAACGGTATGTAACTTTTACTCTATGGTTAACTGGTTATATATATAAATATATACATATAGTCTTCTATTTTAGTTTTTTGATAATTTAAAATTATTTGCTAGGTGCTAATCTTTTGTATATTCTTTAATTTATATTTGGATAACTTGAACAAAGATAATCTGGAATCTAGAAAAATGACACTACATACCTATGACAAAATATATGTGTAGTGAAGAACAAGGTAAGCATTATAGATAGTGTATATTGTAATTATGTTTTGGTAAATCTTTTGAGATGTATTTTGCTATCACCCAGTTGATAAAGCAGGTTGTAAATTATGTTGTTCGAATCTACGAATTGATCAAGAGTAACACTATATTAAGAGAAGTTGGATCTGAATATGAAAATCAATACAAGGTGCAATGGTTGCTTAAATTCGTACTTTAAAACTTTTGTCAAACAACTTAATCCAAATAAGTCACCCGAATTTGACCTGCAACCCAAAAAATATGAATGAACTCGAGGCTAACCGAACTAAAAGCACCCAAACCCACCAAACCAAAGTCACCCGAATCTAATTAAAACCAGATGAACCCAACTTGATCCGAACCGAACCGAAATATTAAATATCTACTATTGACCTGAGTTTGATTCGGTGACCCGTATTGTCAGGTCTAATACCCTTGCCACAAATGAACTGAATTCCAGCGTGGCTCGATCAAAATAAGAGTTGATGTCAATTGTCAGCTGAAGTTAGAAAAAATATAGAGAAAAAGTAAGTAAGAGAAAATATAAAAAGTTGATATGATAATTGATGTATGTGACGTATAGAGAGAAAAAGTGAAGTGACCAAATAAACTCGTTTTGGTAATGCCGCAAAAGAATGAGGCCTAAGAAATGACGTTTCTTTAGTTGCTTTAATTAGTAGTACTTTGTGTCATGCCAGCCAAGAGACAAGATACTCTCTCCCACCTCTCATATTACCACTAGTGTTTATCAAGCCAAATGTATAGCAGAAAAAAAAAAAAGACATTAGTACTATATCATGTTCATTATTACCATTTTAAAGAGAAGTCGAACAATTCAAATAGTGCATAATACGAAAAGTATACGAAGTGAAAAAATGTATAATGTGCTTGAAGAAGAAAAACAAAGTGTACAAGAAGCAGTGGCATCTTTGTAATTGATGTTTCTGGTTTGTTTTCTTTCATCTTGTTCATTTTTGTCTGATTCGTATCAACAAAAGCGAAGTAGATGAATTAATGGACTGGTATTGATCATGATATTTGTGACACACATATACTGTATGAAACCATGGCGTTGTTGCTCCATACCGTGAAGTGTGTCGATCCCTCACATGAGTAGTTGATCAAAATATGGATATATGCAATAATGTTGTGAATTGTTTATTGTATTGTGCTACCCAATTTACTTAATGTTTTAATGTTTATAATTAAGGAATTAATCGAAGGTACTAGGATCATAATTCATAAGTCAGAATTGAGAAAAATGGTAGTGACAATTGATGCATTATCCGAAGAAGATAGGTGTTCGGGTCATGGAATGCTATTTACGTTATTAGTTATTACCAAAGTTCCCATGCAAATGATGTAATGTTTAACGAATCGAGGGTAACATAAAATTTGTGGTAGACTCTATTCTACTTGCAAATCTCTATCCTTTTTACACTAAGATAGATTCACAATAACCTAATTTGTGTTGGAAGACGTCCTTCCTTTCAAACCATCCCTTTTTAATGTGAGAAATCTTGTAAGGATTACCTCCATTATTTCATTATCTTTTTTTTTAATAATTAGAGGCGCAAGGCCTAATAGATCCGCAAAAAGCGGTAATACAACCATATCAACATGGTTACCACAAGAACAAAGAGAATCCATACCTTGTCGTACTACCCTTACACTCAAACAAAAACATCCTAACCTTTTGTTTTCACCCTTACTTTCCTCTTACTGCTACTAACAGCCTTACTAAGACGAGAGAATTTACTAAAACCCACAAGGTCTTTTTTAGCCCCAAGACTCTTCCTGGAGTTGATTTGGGAACAACTATCAACACAAACCCCTGCACCATCCCTGGACTCCTGACATCTCTGCCTACAGGAATCTCTGTGCTCACGGATGATTTCTTCGTAGTTGCTCAGGGCACGCCCTTCATCTAAGACCTGACAACCAAGCTTCTTTGCTAGCAAAAGAGTTGCCTAGCTTCCTCCTTGACATAATCATCATTGTAACACCCCTACTGCTAATACCGTCATTACTGTACAAATACTTACCTTCGCAGCGGATACTACATACATAACGGCGGGTGTACAATGCCGTTAGTCACCCACGTGACTAACAAGGCGAGTTACAATACTACATACTATCGGTCTGATGAATATGAACATACCGAGTGCTCTACACAATACATTACTTTTCCCTTGCATACCAATCCATAATTCGATACAACTCCAACACAATACTATACCGAGCATACTACAATCCTTACATTACCGATACAGTCTAGACTTCCAAATTCATACTACGTTACAAATACGATTCCCTTTTCTCAACTACCCATGCTTACGTAGCAGTCCCCGTCCTACTCTCTCGAACGGTGGTCAGCTTCGAGTACCTGCACACTAAAAACGGTCCCCCGAGGGGGTCAGCTTACGCTGCATATGAAATCCGCATATACCGCATGCTAACCGCGGTACGCCGACTACTTTGGGTCGGATATACATGGAGTTCATTTTACATGCATACATACATACTCATACTACAACAATACAATCAAAGATACCTACATAAATATACAAGTTCAATGCTTACTGAGGAAGACAATTCAATAGTCAACCGTTCATATTTGTTATACATTCATTACTCTTCGTACTGAGTTCGATATTCGTTACTCTACTCATACTTACTCCTTACTCTTGCATACTCATCACTCCATGTTCAATGCCTTACTCGTACCCGATCCTTACTCTGTACTCGTTACTGTACTAGTGCATACTCACTACTCAATTCTCCATACTTACTCTTATATACTCAATACTCTATACTTACTCATACGTACTCAATACTCGGTACTCATTACATACTCATACTTGCTTCTTACTCGATACTCATTACTTTACTCATACATACGCAATACTCATTACTCAATACTTTGGTCTCTGGGCGGAGTCATACACAAGACTCGCCACCGGACCTACAATACGAGGGCTATACGCTTAGCTCCTCAAATACTCAATGTTCGTTCTTACCGGGCTACTCAAATTCCCAACACTCTTCTCTCAGAGCACAATACAATCTCATGGATTAGCCTATAAGTGTCTCTCTTGATAACCTCCACCAGCTTAGGGAATTACTACCGACTAGTATCCTCAGATTTAAGGGTTTCCCCAACATATCGAATACTCTCATGTTTGGGACATACTTACATCAGTCGGCTCCTCTCATAATGGGTCGACTAATTGCTAAGGGGTTTGGAGATCCCTCATCATTCTTTACTACTCTCATGGTTCATGTTTTGCACCAAGATTAGTTCCTCTAATATAGGTTACTTATGTACTTCCACTACTTTTGTTTGTGGATTATTCATTTCGTTTCTCCTACCGTTATCGGAAGGTTATTACTCCCGTACACTCTCTCACATTCTAGTGAGTTCATTGGTTTACGTTATCGTTTATTGGTTCGTTGGTTTAGTGCGTTGCTACGGTTCCATTAATTCACACATGACTCTCACTACGAGTCATTACACAATAAGACTCATCTATGAGTCGGTCTACGCACTAAGTAAAGCCACACGATCAATCAAGAAGGTTAGCTCAATCAACATACAGCAAGACATATAATGAAAGGCAATAAACCGTTTTCATGCTTTAGTCTTGATTAGCCGGCATACAGCATACAAATCAACGTAACTCGGTTAGCATACGGGGCATGAGGAAATCATACCTTTCACCGGAGTTAGCTTTACCATGTGTTCCCTTGTACCTTGTTTCACTGGTAATGTTTCAAACATTGTTATTAATGCTATGCTCATACGATACACCAATAATTACTACTCCCGTACTTACCCCGTTGTCCCGGTGTACTTAGTTCTACTTATGTGAAATTATGTCCTTACTTCTCACTCACTTACTACACTTGTTTACACTTCTTAGGGCCTTGAAATATCACCAAACAAGGCCTTAACAACTTCTAAAATCATTCCAATCACTTCCCCATCATTCAGAGGCTTAGAACCACTTTCTGTTACATTTTTAGCCTGGTTCGGGTTTGTGTCCGGGTTTACAAACCCGGACCAAGTCCGGAAATAAGTTTCTGCCTATTTTTATGTGTGGTCCGGGTTTGTGTCCGGGTTTACAAACCCGGACCACCCCCTGGGATGGCCTTCTGCCTAGTTTTTGCTATCGTCCGGGTTTGCGTACCGATTTGCAAACCCGGACCACCCCTGGAACTGTCAAAATTTACAGTTTTCCATCAGTTTTCAACCCTAATTCACCCCTAATCATTTCCTAATCTTTCCACATGTTTAAGCATCTTAAAACATGCCTTAATCCAGTCCCAAACCTCCTCAACACATTAGCCAAATCCATACTCAATACTTACTCCATTTCTACAGATTTCTCTTCCTCTCTGTTACAGTTAGCACACTTGTGCATTTCCTCTACTCCTCTTGCATTTTGCATCTTGTCCCAACTTCATCTTACCATTCCAATTCCTTCCAATCAACTACACTACCTATACCAAAGTCCAACTCTCTTTTACCAAATCTTGCACACTAATTCTTCCTAGTTTCTACAATGCATTTCGATATTCTTTGCTACAGATTGTTACCTCCTTATTCCTCATACTACAACTACCATTCCATAACTACTAAACATCTCTTCTTACTCCAATACACATCTTGGTTCTCCCATTCACCTAGTCATCCATTAATGCACAATTTCCTACCAAAATTTTGTCATAGTTCACCTATAATCCTTACATCCTCAAATACACATTCTCTCATCAAATTCAACCTAAAGCTAGCCACACCCAACAAGGGTCCTACCAGCACATAAGGTTCATACAAAATTCCTCCAAAGCGTATACACAATTCTCCAAGCCCAATACAATGCATTAACATAAATACATGGCACTTTGGCCCTTACTTTGCAATTCAATTTCACAACTTCCTCCAATACCAAGCAAGCAAATTTTCTCACATGTTTTGGGTTCATTGATTCATTTACCCATCCCACTATCCTAATACATATAGATAGTGCATTAAGATAGGTTTTTCTTACCTTGAGATCACAATTCTTCTTTTAAGTTCTCCACCTCTCCTCTTCTTCATTCTCGGTCGAGTTGAGCAATGGGGTTACCAAACCCCAAGCCAACATTCAAGAACACAAAATAGATACAATTAAACTCCTTAACCCATTGGATAACTTTAATTCAACGAAAGGGCTTAAATGCCATTAGTTAGGGTTTTACCTTGGAGCTTTTAAGAGGGGTTTCAAGCCTTGAATACAAGGGGGAGTTCTTCCACCATTGGGGAGTTGAAATCAAGCTCAATTCAAGAGGAAAAACAAGGCATTACTAAGAGGCAAAATCGGTCAAGAATGAAGAGTGAAGAAAAATTGATTTCTCTTGAAACTTTTTACCTTAGGAGGAAGAGGAGACTCCATGCTTCGAAATGGTGTCATTTATTCTCCAAATGCTCAAAACCCATGGAGATGAAGTTGCTCATTTTCGGATTTTGAAAAGATAGAAAGGTAGATCTTGATGAGGGGAGCAAGAATATATGATTTGTTTTCGATTTGGAGTTGTATTGTGGCTTGGGCAAGCTTGGAAGGAAGAGAAGCCATGGATGGGGCTTCAAGATCGCTTCAGTACAGAGAGGGAGGAAGAGAGGAATCGGAAGGAGGAAGGAGGGGGGAGTCTCACGCTGGAAAGGAAAGAAATGAAGAGAGAGAGAAGGTAAAGTGCTTTTACCTTACTTTTTGCTTTTTACTTTTTACTTTATTTCTTTCTCTTTTTATTTCTAGCTAGTTTAAGTGTGTGAGAGAGCTAGTTACTCTCTTAAAAACCGGCCCACTAATATACATGAGCTGGGAGCGTTTTTCATCTTTTACAGAAAACGCTCGTTAATTTACCCGGTTTAGCACTATTCACTAACCGGGCCCATTTTCTGGAATTTTCTCGTTTCTTTATTTTTATTGGCTATTAAGCTTCCATAAAGGCTTAATAATTATTATTTAATGATTTATAATTTTTACGGGTTCGTTCGACCACTTAAAATCACGTTTTCGGGTTCCCTCGAAAAATGTGCGCTAAAGCTCTTTTAGCGTTTTAATGCATTTCTTGGATCCGTTTTCTTTGGGAATCGTTCCCGTATACTAATTAGGCATGAATAAGCCTTAGGAATCCTTACGATACTATAACCGAGGTCTCGTACCTCCTATGGTTATTTAACGCTTATTTTAGCGTTTTCCGCTTTCTAAGCGTTCTTCTCATTTCTTTTGGATTTATTTTCCTTACCAAAATTACTTAGGCGCTATTAGGCCCTTAAATACTATATTGGAATAATATAATCACCATTTTTAAGTTCGAGGTATTTCAATCATCCAGATGAATCCCCGGCCCAGATGGTCCACCTCCAGGTTCAAATCTCGGGGGGAATTCGGGGTCCTCAAACAGAGCCCTAAGATCATCGCCATCCCCCTCCTCCGCCTCTTGCTCGACAGGTGGGGTCTCGAGAACAACGTCATGTTGGAGACTCCCTGGATTCACCGGATTTTTGCTAAACTCGAAGTCGACCTCTAGCATCTCATGATTAATCACCGAACTATGCCACTTATTGTCAAGGTGACCGTTTGGGTCTGTTCTTACAATCTCCTCAGCTACCGGGTCTTGGGCCATCTCCTTACTGTTAACTGGTTTCCGAATAGAAATGGGATGGCGATCACAGGGCCCCCCTAAGTTGGCCACCATGTTGTAGGGAGGGGCGGTTGGAGGAGTAGGAATATGACTAGAGTGCCCATATTCCCAATGCGCCACCTACACTTTGGACCGTTGGATAATACCAACCTCCTCCCCAGCCGGGTCCATACCCCCACAACCCGCTGTGGTCGAAACCTCCAGACCAAGAAGGGAGAAATGGAAAGGTCCAACCCGAATAATAGGGAGCCGCATTGCTCCAGGCCCAATTAGGGGCCCCACTCCCAACATTCCCAACATAAAGATTTCCTGTCCCATAATCTCACTGGACATTTTGTCATTTACCGCCTCGGGAATAGTCTGCGCCATCTCTACCTTAACTCCCGTCTCTGTCGTTCCCGCTTCACCATCCTTGCAACTTCTAACCAGCAGCCGTAATCTGATGCGTCGATTGGGGTTCCCAGGGCACAACAACTCGATCACCACGCCGGACTCAACCACCACCGAAACGTCTTTGCCGGCGCACTCGACTTTCATACCAGAATCAGCGTCGCCACCCTTCTGTGCGATCACATCACCCGCCAACCCCGTCACAGGACGAATCCCCTGACTACCTTGAGTATCTCCAACGCGCTTGAGCGACGAATCAGGATGAACCCTCGAACTACCCTGCCTCCTACTTCCAACTAGCGATCTTCTTCTGCCTCTCTCGTAGGAATATTTGGCTTTACAAGCAAAAATTTTGTGCCCTAGAAAAGTGCGGCCATGAACCTTCCCTCTTGCTTCTTCAACTCGTGTTGTGCTCTTCATCTTCACCAGGGCGAAGGCGAGGGGATTATTACATCATTTCTTCCTAGAAATGAAAACCTGGTTGATGTCACCCTCCATCCGCAACAACCATCGTATTGCCTTCTCATCAACCGATTTGTCTAGATTGTTGATGAACAGAGTCGGACATTGGGTTCCAGATCCATCGGGTGCTCCATCATAGTTCGTTGAGGCGGAGCTTCCCTCGTTACCATCTCCTTTCCTCTTCTGGCCTCTCACGCCACCCACCCCGGAAAACTTGCCTCCTCCTCGTCGCCGTAGCCTTCTGTGAGTGCTCCTACCCCGCCGTGAAACTGATCTCGATCTTCAAAGTGAACGTAGCCTGGAACATCGGGGACGCCAGGACGGTGGAGAAGAAGCTCTCCTCTGTAACCGTCTCGACCTACTCCCTCCCCGCTTTGAAGTAGACCGTCGCCTCCTACGACAGGGACTACTCTGGGGCAAGCGACTGCAGCGGCAATGACTTTTCGAACGCCTCTCAAATTCTCGCGAGCTTCTCGACCTCTCCCTCTCCCGCTCTCGTGATTTTCTCGACTTCCTATCCCTCTCTCGCTCTCGCTCTCTCATTTCTCGACCAACGCTAGAACAACATACTTTGATTTCATTATCTCATTGATGCAACACTATAATGTTAAGAACAAACAATTAAGCAGATGTATTGGATGCTCAATGAATGTTCTTTAAACTTCATTGACAAGCTTCAAACTGTTGTTGTATGTTTTTTTTTAAAGTTGGAATATTGAATGGATGATGGCTCTACAAATCTAAGATCAAAACATTTATACAAGGAGAGTTAGGAGGCTGACAACCTAATCTAATTTTGAAACCATTATTGGTAGCTGCCCACTGTTCAATTATTGGTCTAGAGGATATACATGTGTTCTAGCATTTCTTGCGGAATGAAATTGGTTTTCCCAATTGATGCACCGATAATCGATATACTTTTTAGTGCTTTCACCCCTTGTAATTCTTTCTTTTCCCCCTAGTTTTATGCTTAATTGAAGTCCTTATCTTTAACTAAGAGAAAATTCTTTAAACTATATTCTTTTGTTTTTTTTTTACTTAGGATGCGATTTAAGAGGAATTTGGCACGCAACAAAGAAAAGGAGCTCAAAATGTACAACTGACCAGACTTGTGTCCAACCCTAGAGATCCGGACACACAAAAATCTGCATTTATTTCTTGTTTGGCTTTGTGTTCGGCTCTCCGCACCCAGACAACCTTCATATCCGACCTTTGTGACCCGTACAGAAGTTTGGACACCTCTGATTTGCTTTGTTTCAAATGCTACAAATGTCCGAGTGAGCTATCCGGGTGAGTCCACCTGGACACATCACCACGTCGCCCATAGTTACGACAACGAGTAAAGATTTGTGCAGATAATTGCTTAAATATTTATGTTACAGGGACATCTCACAGAGGAGGAAAATCTCGCCTGGTCACACTTTAGTCACGCTCGGCCCATTCTACCTGGACATAGGGCCAGACAAAGATATTTTTAGTACAAAATTCTATTTAAAGAGACAGAAGCGAGGGAAACAACTCATCCATTCACTCACCAACATTTTTCACGCCTCTCAGCCTTAGCCATTAGCGCAAGAAGCATGTCCACCACCTCCATCTTCATCTTCAACCTCAAGCTGACCACTCTTAGATATGGATAACAAAGCACTCCCAAGAGCTTTGTCAATCTCTATGAACTCCCTATTGTCTTTGCTTGTTCTTTTCTTAAACATGTCTGGCTAGAAGGATTAAACTTCGAGGGATGGTTATCTGATTGAGACGATTAAGTGATTTTTATTGCTAGTTTTGGTTTGATAAATTTATGGATTGATACAGATTAATCTTTTTTTTTTGCGCTCTCAATAAATCTTACAAGTTTGTTGAATTGCTTTAAAGATTTTATTTTGATCAGACCCATGATAAATAGAAAGGTCAAATACTCTATAACTTGTGGAAAACTAAATCGAATAGACTATGTATTCCTTCAAGTGCAAAGTAAATTCCTCGTGTTTTTCCATCTATTCGTTTTTGTGCTTGAATCTGGACTAGATCTAGTACGTTCTGTTAGATGAGTTCTTTGAGGCTAAGATTTAGTCTTTAAGAGAGTTTGAGGAATTTTGTCAATCCATATCTCAAATTAACTAGCAGAAGTTGCATAATCCATCAATCAGAAAAGATAACCTGAACCCGAAGTTTCGCTTTATCCATAATTTTTACACACTTTATTCTACTCGCTTTCTTATTATTTTAATTCACAAAACAACCAACAACAACCCCTCCAATTTCCTATTTTCTTTCTAGGACTAGATTTACTTTCCAAAGTCCCATGATTTGACACTCAATATCTTGCTTTAACATTACCACCGAGTTTATTAGAAACTTGTAGGCTTTGATTTACTATTTGCTAGATTAGTTTATTTAGTTTTTAGTATATCAAATTCTTGTTTGCACCAATATCTGCTACTGGTCGGTTCTCCTTAATTGCTGGAATGATCTTTTATCAACAACATTGTTATTGGTTATCTCTTAACTGATCATGTTTTCATCTCTGAAGTATTTGTCCTCTGTTTCAGCTTTTTCCATGGGCTGGTTGTTCAGTCATAAATGAATATATACCAATTTCAACATTTCATTTCCTTGATCACAAATCTAGTTCGAGTATCGCTGGTAGAAATATGACTTTCATGATTCAGTTGGTAGTTTGATATGTCCATGACTACTCCTCCTCGTCTCATTAGTTGAAAAAAAAACTTTATAACATAGTTAAAAAAAGGCTTATAACATGACTTTGAGGCATTTTTATTTGAGATCATCACATATAAATATGACTTTATACCACCATTAAGAAGTTGTGTTATAGAGTGAGTAATATAACACAACTATGTGCATGTTATAAGATGGTTCTTGCGCACGAAATGGGTCATTTTAAAATACGACTCCGCACACAACCGTGTTAAAAAAAGGATATACTCTTGTTGGAACAAATGGCATAAAAATAGTTTTAAATAGGTTGTAATTTTGTCTAAGTAATGCTAATAACAAATATTTTTAACTGGCTAAACTATAGCATCAATAAGCTCATTTTGTAGTAACTATGCACTTTTGAGATTAAAAGGATGGTAGACGTAAAGGTAGCAGCAGAGTACCCAATCAAATGACTAGATTCATAGTGTGAAACTATGTAAATATGAGCAAATCGTGCCATGATATTGTTGTTGTCCAAAACTACAAAAAATAGTGTATTGTAACAGCTGAAACTTTGGTGTAATTATAGGAGCATAAAGTTTGTCATTAGTGTTGTTAGATTCAGCCGGTCTTAGTAAAGCTTGTTTGAGGAGATACAAAAAACTAGACTGTAACGAGTTCAAAGCTGTGTACGCTATACTTTTAAAAACAGCCAAGGAAACAGACCTTTGACTATACGACTTGTTCAGACTTTTGATCATATGAGGCATGAAATGCTTTGCAATTTTGAAAAAATGCTGCCAGAAAATTGTTAGGAAGGAGAAACAGAAGCAGCTAAAGACATGAATTATGTCATTTTTTGTTAAGACAAACCATAAAAGGTTTTATTAGACCTTAACATATGAGCTTACCATTATCTTAGACCTTTCATCATGTTAGAATTGCAACTTAAAATTCAGATAACTAAGCTCAATAATCCAGTACATCTAGATCACGAATCAATAGCCATTACCGAGTAGCGTCGACCAAACTAATTATGGAGTCAAGTCACAAATCGATAGCAATCACAAATCAACATTGCAGATTCAGAGATTCTAACAAATAATCGCATAGAAAACAAAAAAAAATTGAACAGCCATGTGAACGATACCACTAGTGTAGCGGACGAGGTTTAGTGCCGGTAGGGGAGAGCGCCGCGGATGTGGGGTCGTCGTGGAGGCGAGCCTCGCTGATGGAAAGGGCACCAGAAGTTGAGAGACGATGGTCCGCACAAGGGTTTTTCAGCAGCGGTTTGGGTAGGTTGAAGAGATGTCGAAGCTCAATGTTATAGAGGCGCGAGGTAGCAAAACAAGGCGGCGGTAAGGGCGGCGTGTGGGGTGGAGGATTTTCTTGGCGACAACACGGGGGTGAGATTTTACATAGAAACAGATGAGTAGCTGCGCAGCGACTAATATCGACATTTTATAACACGGTTGTATGTTAGCCATGTTATAAGACCCAAGCCCTAGCCGTGTTATAACCCAAAAAATGTCGTTGTTTTGTTTATTACTTCTAGCGATATATTGGACAAACGAAAAATGTCATCGTTTTGCTTGATTATATAACACGACTCCCTTCAGCCGTGTTATAAGACCTGAACTTTATAACACGTCGCCGTTTTGTTTTTCCTTTTGACCGGATATTATACAAACAAAATGATGTCGTTTTGCTTGATTATATAACACGGCTCTCTCCAGCCATGTTATAAGATCCGAAAGAAAACGTCGTCGTTTTGTTTTTTTTACCAGATATTGGACAAACGAAACGACGACGTTTCGACGGATCTTATAAGACGGTTATTACAAGTCGTGTTATAAAACCTAATTTTTTTGGTTTTTTATTTTGACGGGATTTTAAGCGCCAAAAAATATCATCACTTTTTTCATCTTATAACACGGCTGCTTTTAAACGTGTTATAAGACTATGTAACACGATGTCGTTTCGTTTTTTATTTTCACGGGATTGTAGAAGATGTATCTTATGACACGGTGTTTTTTAGCCGTGGTATAAGATCAAGCGAGCCGTGGTATATTAAATTATATAACATGCTTCCTTATTAGCCATGTTATAAAACCCTGTATTATAAGACTTTTTTTTCCACTAGTGGTGAATTCCAAGGGGATTTATAACGACGACTTCTTTAATAGCTGTGTTATAATTTTTAAAATAATTTTCCTTCATTTTTTATTTTTTCTTGTTATGTACACATTATTCATTCACAACCTATATTCGCATATGACATCCAAATGTCATTTCAAAACAACCATTTATATACAAAAGCAACATGGCGCTTATCTTTCAAACAAGTCATTTGTAAAGGCAACCTGCCTTACCATACCAACTTGGTTCAAACTTTCATACTCTAAGATCAAGTTCTCAAATATAAAAATAATCCTACAAGTACTTAAGAATAAACAGTGCCAAGTCTTCATTTACAAAGTCTAGTTGCTTCGTGGTGTAAGAAAATGGTTGGTGATGATACAATTAATAAACTAACAAAATAAACATAAAAGTTATTGTCATAATAAGTTACACTTACACTTAAAATTACGCCACACACATTAAGCCTCTTCGAGGAACCGGAGTTCCCCCCAGGGTTCGAGCTAGTTAAA
Source organism: Limonium bicolor (assembly GCA_023374045.1). Taxonomy (NCBI): domain Eukaryota; kingdom Viridiplantae; phylum Streptophyta; class Magnoliopsida; order Caryophyllales; family Plumbaginaceae; genus Limonium; species Limonium bicolor. Next base: position 244,161,691 of record CM041781.1, on the reverse strand, counting down.
GCCCCATCCAAGCCAGAAGAAGACCCAGAGGAGGCTTTCGTGAAGGAGGAAGCGAGGTAAACACTTATCCTAGCAAAAAAGCTTGGGTGTTCTGTTTTGGACGAAGGACGCGCTCTTGACAACTTAGAGGAGATCATTCATGAGCAAAGAGTAAGCTACCATCAAAGATGTCAAGGTTCAAAGGAAGGGTCAAAGGAGGACTCTGATAGATGCTCTAGGAGCAATTCTAATGAACGGTCCAGAAAGACTGTAGGAGCACGACGATTAGGTTTAAGCAAGTTCTCCTGTGCTAGCAAGATAGTTAGGAGGGGTAAGAAGAAAGCCAACTAGAGCCTGTTTTTGGAAGTTTTTTCTTGTTTCATGGGTAGGGAGGTTTAGTAAGGTAAGTTGGTTCTGAGTAATGTTTACTGTGGTATCATTCATGTAGTGTCCTAGTGACACATTTGGGCCATGTGCCTCTAATTATCTAAAAAAACTAAAAAAATTTCTATTAAGTGTCGCTTGCTCAATTTTTCCACCTTGACTTGATGAGGTAAGTATCCCATATGAAACATGTTAGGTGTTGGCATTGTGACAATATGGAGGATCCAATGGTTCCTAAATTTGAATGTATAACACACATTAAGTTAGTTTAATTTAAAATGATATAAAATAACTAAATGTGAATTCCTTTAAAAGAGTCACTTTTGATGGTAAGGTAATTACAAATCCATTATTTATCCCTCTCTCCACAATGAATGCATTTTCTACATAATTTATGAATGCACTTCGAACCCTTTTTGTTCAATGCTAAAAGTTATTTGAGGATATAGAAATTTTGCTTGTCTTTCCCACTCAACCATAGTTTTGAACTCAAATGTCTTATAAGTATAAAAAACATTAATTGCATAAACAAACACTAAATAATAAAAAAACAATGATCAATCATAAACTTGCACTATAGTCAACATGACCCACTCCCACCAAATTGCCTTTTCAATCTCAGTGAACCCAGTTTATGTTCAAATCAACTTCCACTTAGGCTTTGTTGGTCTACGACAAATTGTTATTGAGTAGATTAAAAAGACATATGTTAATTTTTATTGGAGCATGTATATCAAAGGGAACGGAGAAACTACCGCTGGAGCCATAAGCTAGATGGCTTATGTGCCATATGTCACATTTTGATTGGATAAGTATATTAAATTTCAAAGTATTATAACTTACAAAATATAAGTGAAAAAAATACTATTGTTCATCATAATTTGTGCTCTTTAAAACTGATGAATCATGAATATATTTCGGTAAACTCAAAATTTTATATTTTTGGAATGAGTATACATTACATATTTTAAAAGTAAATTTTATTCATTAACAAAATGAATCTTCTTTAATAAAATGAACCTTACTCGCTAACAAAATGTATATTCTTTTAAGATTCACTTTTTTTAAACTAAAGATTCACTTTTAAAACAAAACTGGCTTTTACTCCTCAAAAATACACCAGTGTGTACAGTCCTCTGGTGCCGCCAATGTTTGAGGCGGTGGCCACACCTCGCGGCCACCCCTAGTTTTGTTTTTTTCATCTTTCTTCTTCCCCCCTCCTCTTTTCTCTTTTCTAGCCATGGAAGAATCCGAACCGTGTCGGAAAATAGCCAAGATAGTCCGTGACGCAAAACCAGCCGAGATGATGCTTGTGAAGGAAAACCACAACCTAGGTATCCCTTATGAGCAGTGCAAAATGGAAAGAACGTCGTTCAAAAATGTGATTTTGGGCTCTGTCAACTCCCAAGATTCCTGGAGAGAGCTCGAGGATGACGATCCGAAGTGTCCTACTATCATCATTTCAAGGGAACCGAAACGGAACTACCGACGGCCTTGGCGAAATGCCATAATCGTTCAAATGCTTGGGAAGAACCTCCCCATGAACATCCTTTTGATAGGATGAAGGGCATGTGGAAAACTCAAGGAGAGTTTACTATGGATGACCTTAGCAACGTTTTTTTAGGGTTAACTTCGCAAATTCGGATGACTTGCACTATGTTGTGACTGAAGGACCATGGCCCATAATGGACCATTACCTCACTATTAGGAGATGGAGACCAAATTTCAATCCAAGCACGGAATATTATAATGAGGATTTTCTAAAAACTCTTGGTTCCAAGATTGGCAAAGTGAAGAAAGTTGATTTTTCTCCTTTAATTTTTGGATGATCGAGACTAGCGAGAGTTGCTGTAACACCCCCGTCTGTTAAACCTAATCCTTACCGTAACCGCATCATAACAAAACTAAATATACATTATTCGCAACATCCGCAGCGGAACACTCTCACTAACTAGGCGGGTGTCACAACCATCCATCTGACTACTTATCCATCCATCCGCAGTGACGACGAGATTAACATAACTCACCATTCATTATCCATTTCACATAACCGTTCAACCCATATGAAAATCCATATACATCTAAGAACTAGTGAGCAACTAATAATATTCAAAAGATAAATCGATTACCACTTGGTATATTTATTACAATGCCATAATCCGGAAGTCTTCCTACACATACCGTCTATTCAAAACTATAACCATACCCAATCCCGCACTCCGGCGTCAATCGTAGCATACCTGCAAAATGTGGTTGCCAAAAAGGCTCAGCACGAGGCTGAGTATGTTGAACTATATGATCCTAGGCCCCATTAGGCCACATGAGTTGATTAGCCGTCTTAACATGCTATTCAGTTTTCATGTTGTTCCGGTTTACAAGTATATACATAAAGCTGTAAATACGAGAAGTAAACAATTAGCAGTTCATGCATATCATCAACTTAACCATCCAGTCAAGTACACCATATACAGACAAATCATCCATTTTAAACCTTAAAAAGGAATGTAATAACCACATCGAAAGTCGTACTCTCATGTTGTTTTAACATCACTTGAAGTCGGCTTCCACCATCACTCGCATTATCTTATGGGTGTCATGTTAGAGGATAATTCCCCATTAATACTCACCATGTTTACTTTAATTTCGGACAGTGGTCCTCAATGCCAATAATCAGAGATCATTGGACTTCCTGAGTCTCGTGAGAGACGTCCATATGGTCGTAGCCGTGTGCCAGACAGCAGCACCCTCTGCCAACCGATCTAAGATGATCAATTGGATTCCTTAGCGAGAGGTTACATACTTGGATCCTCTCTGGTGATCACACTACGCAACCTGCTGGAACGGATGCAGACCAGGATTTCTCGTACATACACCACACCACTACACCATCCACCATTTCTCCATAGTTAAGCGTTTTAACCAACTCGTTTATTTTCGTTTTTGAGGTCTTATAGAGAATTCATTTTATTTGATGCCTTGGTAGGTCTTACTCATACCTAGAAGTCATCTAGGTCATATTCATGTTCAATGCCAATGCTTTAAGATCGGTAACACCGAATATTTTCCTAAGTTTTAAGTCTTAGGTAGATTGAAGTAATTTTCGACCGAGTCGTACTTCGTTATGTTCGCCAACCTCGCTCGTAGCATATTCGCGATGTACAAATCGAGTAGTCCAAAGGACAACGCGCACAATATAAAATGCTTGCTTATCGAGCATACAATATCATATAATCACATGCAATAATTCACACATATCTTCTTGAGCAATTAGCACGCAAGTGTCTGAACCCAAAGAATCAATCAGGGGTTCAGACCATAGAATCCAACATACCGTACACTAGTCGTAGCTAGTCCCGTAGAGTAGACGCCGACCCCGCGATGATCTCTCCCGCTACTGCTACCAGTCCTCTACCAAGTATATGCTGGAGTAATTAACTCTAAGTGTTAATACTTAAGATCGAGTTCATCTAATTATTCTAGAATACTGTTAATCTCTTCCCGGTGTCTAACCCCGTAGTTAGGTAACAGTTCACTCGGGTTCCTATTCAGTTCGGGATTTAGTCACACTAGACTCTAATTGTTTATAAGAGTACTTATTAGATATATATTCATCGACTGGGATTTAATCCTCTTCATTACCTATTCATTAGTTCATAGTTAGCATATACTTATACATATCCTTAAGCATATTATATACATAATTTGTCGTCATTATTGTATGTATTCCTTTATCCTCATTTCGTGTGAGCATATTTTAGCATCTCATAAGTGTTATTCCTCACCCTTTGTCTATTAAGAATACAACCTCGGTATAATTTTTGAATGGTCTTATTTCCTTTTAACCAAACCCTCATAATAAACCCCTTGATTATTACTTATTTCTAACCGGGTTATTTTTATTTTTAAAGATCTGTCTCCCGGATCTCTTACCTCTGTTATTTGGTATCACTATCTCCTGTCACTACACCATTTACAATTTGGTTTCTAACACTTTTCACCCTAGCTCATTTATTTAATGAGTTATCAATGAATTCCAAAGTTTAATTCATCGTTTTAGGTCAACCCGGTATTTCCTGAATAACGTTAACCCCTTCGGTAACTAGCTCTTTATCTAGTTACATTACTCGGGTATATATCCATGTATATACACACATATATAATTATATATGGGATTAGTTTAACCATTATTATTTTGTGTTACTACTAACATGTGATAGCAACTTACCACTCAAGGTTAACCCTTAGAATTTATCTCATTAAATCCATACACTTTTACTTCATCTTTATATATATGTTTATATCTTAAGGTCGGTACACATATATTTTTGTGTAACAATATAGTTACTACCATATGTTATAATTAACCCTATAACATTATAACTCTTTATTTACACATCCTTTTGCAACCTTATAATATAACATCATTTAATACTTATATCTTCATTCCCACCTTACAACGTATTCCATTTAAAATCCCATGTGATTATGTAATTACTTCCGTATAATCCACTTAATTAATTCCATATATTCATATTACTCATTATGAATTATGATCCTCACTTATTTCATGGATTTTTTTTCTTATCATTTTATGTGAGAACACTTTAACTCTTCTAAGTGTTATTCCTCACACTTTATTTACTAATAATATAATCTTGTATCTCATAATATTACATATAATGTCTTAAGCGCATTATATCTTTTTCCTTAATTTTATAAGGTCTCACCTTATGTTATAATACTTCTAGTTATATATACTCTCATTATTTTATGTGAGTATTTATCTTCTCAATCTTATACTAATCCCTTCATTTATCCCACCAACCTTTAACTTGATATTATTCATAATGTCATAGTGACATGGTATTATCCCATAGGTTATAAAGTTGTAAACTTTATATCATAACCTTCACTTATACTCCTTATATTTCCAAGTAGTTCATTATTTCATGTAACTACTAATATTCACATAATTCCTTATTAACCTCCAATTAAATTCCAAACAACTATATTCCAATGTCACCTCATGACATCTCCCTACCTTATATTATAAATCAGCACAAGCTTCATAATATTCTCGCCTATACCCTATATCTCCCATTATTTATTTTCTTACCACATCAACTTTTCAAATATTACAAAACGTCCTAATATCATATACTATGATATTTATTCTCTTATTAACTTTTAACCTATAGTTTTCTATTCTTTAAATTAATTGCCGAACAACACCTAAGTTTCCAACATTTCATTCCTTTCACCCACCACTTCCTTTTAATTACACATTAACCCGTATCACTTTGTAATCTTTACAATTAAATCTTTAAACTTAATATTATATAATCTAATTATTTAAAATACAAAATCACCCCAATAAACTTTATAAATTCCTAATATACCCCTCTGTTCGGTTTTTATGATTCTAACCCATACCTTTCCTTATTTACACTTTGGCCCCCTTTTACTTTGCAAACTTACAATTAAATACCAAAACTTTACATTATACATAATAACTCATTAAATTTCCAAAAAACACCCCATATTTTTTTTTCCAAAATTTCCGAACACACCTCCATGGTCTATTTAATTCGGTTTTGACCACAACTTTCGGTTAATTACATATTGACCCCATAAGTTTTATAAATGTTATATTTTAATACTTAAACCATATATTATACTTCTTATTTTATTAAATCACAAAACCTACCCAATAATTCTTCCAAAATTCATAACAGCCCCTAAGGCTTTAATAATTGTATTCTCACCTCCAAATTTTTGGAAATCACCAAAACACCACAAATACTTTTATAAATTTCATTTTTAACTTAATAACTTATTAAATCATCATAATAATTAATCTTATTATTTTAAATTTGGTCTAACCTCATCTATGGTCAAGGTTGACCATCCAAACACTCCATTGGCCCTATCTTCCAATATTTACGGAAATACCCCATTTCTTTATTTGATTTACATTAAGGTATTTAACTTTATAAAATCATATATTATGTTTTTAATTGTGCTAAACACCTCCATTCGGTTGTAATTTAATTTTTAACACCCTATATTTTATTTTATTTCAGTTTGACCCCACTAATAATTCCTTTGTCCATTTGAACACTTATAAAGTTTATAATTCCTTTAAAACACATTATAACTTTATTCTTAACTCAAGCAACACCTAAAATTACTAATATTCATCTAAAATATCCCTAAGTGATTTTTGTTCACTAAAATTATATCTTGCACCCGAATTCATATAATTTATTTAATCCTTTCTAAAAACTCAATAATCATTATTTAAAGCTTTTAACTAAGAAAAATAAAGATGCCTAAATACATGGCTTAAACATAGCATGCCATTAACTATTAATTGGCATCAAAATATCCCAAAATGAGCTGCTAGTTCACGGCTTGCACATTTTTTGCATTTCACCTCTTAAATTTATTTTTCTTCCCCATTTAACGTATAAACCATTTATCCTTAAGTACAACACCCAAATATAATACCATAATTAATTCCACATTTTGGGGGTTTTATTAACCCATAAATCACCAACAATTCTCGGCCCCCATATAAATATAATTAATAATTTGCTAAATGTACATTAAAGCTTAATTAGGTAAAACTTACTTGTTTAGACTTCAAAAATCCTTCTCCCCACACCAGGGATCTCGGCACTATATTAGAAAATAGGGATAATTAGATTTTTTTTTTGCTAATTAAACATCATCACTTAATTAACTCACTTACCTCCCAAAACAAGATTTTTCTTCACTTGAACACCCACCTTGTTCACGGCAGTTTGGAGGTTCACCAAGGTCACTTTGACCATTGTTTAAACAAGGAACAAGAGGTAAATTAGAACCTTAATCATGAAGCTAGTTTAAGGAGCTTAAAACATGAATTATTCTAAGCTTTAAGTGGATGATTTACCTCACTGTTCTAGGTGAGATTTTTACACCAACTTTCAGTCATCTAAGGAAGAATAAGAGGAGCTTTAGTTCATGGAGAAATCAGATGGGAAAGAGGCATAAAAATGCCTTAAAAGCTCACATTTTTACCTTGATTTAGAGCTCTTAGAGAGGTGTTTTGTGAGTAAGATTTGGCTCAACCAAGAGAGCTAGATTAACCTCCATTCCATGCACAAAATGGTGTAGAAAAATGAGTGAGAAGCTGGTAATTTTCGGATATAACAATGTAAGTAAGAAATGATGGGTTTTTGTGCATTTTTGTACCTTAAACACACAAGGGAACTTCCTAGCTCTTAGATGTGGGCTACCGAAAGTTTTTGTCTTCAAGAACTCTTGATTCATACCTTGGTTGAAGGAGAAAATTAGATAGAAAGATAGGCCTTCAAAATGGAGTAGTTTAATGTAAAAATATGGAGATTTTGGAGCTTTAAACCAGTGGCGGACCCAGAACTTAAAATCTGTGGGGGCACTTTTTATGGAATAGAAATCTGACAAATAAAATATTTTAAAATAGTATTTAATATTTAAATTAAAATTTCTCTATATGTATCTTTATCATTTGAAAATCATACATAATAATATTATTGTTAATGAACTTAAATATATCGGATTCTATCTCCAACAAGTTTATCTTCTATTTTAATAATATTTTTTTATAAGTGGGGTAGGTTTTGAACCCAGGACCTTTGGTTCGAGGATATCCCTCCTCTACCGACCAAGCCACGAGGGCTTGGTGGTATCTTCTATTTTAATATATTTCATGAGTGGGGGCACTTTTTCAACTATAATTGTAGTAAATGATAAAATCAACCTAAGTTTTAAACATGCAGTATTTTGAATGTCAAAAAAATCATATTTGAGCTACACTATTTAGTTATCTAACATTGATTATTTATTTTTCTCATACATAGACACATATATATTTATATTTTTCCACAAACCTGTGGGGGCACGTGCCCCCACAGGCTACAACATGCGTCTGCCATTGCTTTAAATACTTACCACCATTAATGGAGCTTCAAGGAAGCTTGGAGAGTTGTGTTGTCGAGAAGGTGAAGGAAGGAAGTGCGAGAGTGAGGTAGGAGTGGCTGGCGTGAAGTAAGGCTGGAGGAGTGGGTCTTTTATTTTTGTTTAATAAGTAATAAGTACTTAGGGGGCGTTTGTTTTGGGGTAATCAGGAAAGGGAATCGGAACTGTTTGTTTTGCCAATTTTTCCTGTTTTTAGGAAAAGGAAAGGGAATGGGATTACCTCAAAACCCTTTTTCCTGATTCCCCACCCCCTACTAGGGAATGGGATTCCCTTTCCCCAGTACACTTTGACCGACAACATATATTAGACTTGTATCTAGGTTTTATACTCTGTACGTTTGTAGTTTGTATGTAGGCTTATTACTTGTATTTTCATTACCGGTCCACTGCTCCTTATGTTGACCGGATTTCTAGTATAAGTACTAGACCGATACTCTATTCTTTAATAAATTCAGAGATACACATACACTCTGTATTAGAGGGCTATTTCCCTCTCCCACATAAATCAATAACATCATCACCCTTGCTAATTCGCAAGGTTTTCTCATGGTATCCAGAGCACATTCGGTTAAACTACGTCAAAGAAAATGACGGATTCATTGGGGAAGAAACCGGAGATCCCCGCCACCCATACCAGCACCACCTCCACCATTGATTCGAGCGACCCGTTCTATGTTGCCAACACAGAACAAACCGGGCAACCACTTGCATTCAAATTCTCTGGAGAAGGATTCTTGGGATGGAAATGGTCTATGCAAGAAGCGTTGACGGCCAAAAATAAAATTGGCTTCATCGACGGGACGATTACACAACCGGAAAGCACAGACACCTTTCGAATGGCAGCTTGGAAGCGCGCTCGTTCCCTCGTAGTTACGTGGTTGATTTCCTCTCTTTCACCCAATATTGCCCGTAGCGTGATGTACACCAGCGATCCCAAGCAAATTTGGGACTGGTTGTGCAAAAGATTCGAGAAGAAAAACGTTGCAACTCTCCACCATCTCAAATCCCAAATCGTCAACCTAAAACAAGGCCAAGACTCCATTACAGACTATTTCATGAAGTCGCACGAGGTTTGGGCTCAGTACGAGATGGTGCGTCCAATTGACAGTTGTTCCTGCTGTTCTTCTTGCAAATCGACCGAGAACCAGAAGAAATTGAGAGAGGAAGAGGAAACTATACACTTTCTGATGGGTTTAAACAAAACCTATGTCCATTTGCGTGCCCAAATACTCGCAATGAGTCAGATTCCCTCTTTGGAGGAGATTTATTCTCTAATAATTCAAGATGAGGAGACAAGGGAAAATACCGACTCAAGAGAAGATTTGGAGCAGCAATCCGTCGCTTTAGCCGTCAAAGGAGGACCCAACTATTCTTCCGGGAAACAGAAACAAAACAATTCTGGGTTTGGTTTCAAGACCCAAGGAAAAAGAAATCAAGCTAATCCTACCACTGGAGTCAAGAAAGACCCGATCAAATGTTCTAATTGTGGCAAATTAGGGCATAGTCGAGATGTGTGCTGGTGGTTAGTCGGTTTCCCCACCGACACCGCAAGGAAGAAGCCGGAGGCGAAGATTGGCTCTGTGGTTGCAGACGTCGGCGCAAGCGGTGAAGAAATTCAAGATTCACCTGTTCGTGGACTCGCCCCTGACCAACTACAGCAACTGGTCGCTTATCTCCAGCAGCAGAAGGACACTGGCGCCGCTGCGAATCAAACCAAATTCGGGGATTTCACAGGTAACTTCATAACTTATCCTAATTGCTTCCCATGTTTTAATTCAAATGGTAAATCTATGGCGAATGAATTAGATTGTTTATGGATTTTGGACTCCGGTGCCACTGAGCATGTTAGTGGAAACCAAAAACTTTTATCTGAATGTTACAATTTGGAAAACCAGAAACATATCATGCTTCCTGATGGTAATAAGAGATGCGTAACATCTGTTGGAATAATGTCTGTTAATGGGAAAACTTGTCTGCAGAATATCCTGTTTGTTCCTTCTTTCCAATTCAATGTGATATCTGTATCCAGATTAATCTCAGATTTGAGAGTGGCGATTAAATTTCATGAAAAACATTGTATCATGCAGGACTCTAGAAGGGGTATATCTGTTCAGATTGCTAGAGAAGTTAATGGGCTTTATGTTGTAAATCTGAGCAATCTGTATGAATTTGTGCTGAATATAAGTGATAGTTCTGTGTGTTTGAATCATGATGTATCTGATGTACAACTCTCAAGAGTTGATTCTTCCAATGATTACCTTCTATGGCATCACCGACTAGGTCATATGTCATTAGGAAAAATGAAAAAGATAATACGCATTAATATACCTAGACACCTAGAAAATCACTTACCTTGCACCATCTGCTATAAAGCCAAGGCGAAACGACTGAAATTCCCCATATCTGAAATTAAAACAACAAACCCTTTTGATCTCCTACATGTAGATGTTTGTGGTCCTATGAGGACTCAAACCTTAGGTGGCCACAAATACTTTCTCACACTCGTTGACGACTTCACTAGAGGAACATGGATCATCCTCCTAAGATTCAAATCCGAAGCCATGGAACATATAAAAACATTCGTTAATTTAGTTGAAACACAAATGAATAAACGCATCAAGATCATTCGAAGTGACAACGCCCGGGAGCTAGGAAAATCACAAGAAGGAGTAGAGTTTTTTGCCAAAAAGGGCATCATTCACCAAACAAGTTGTTCTCACACCCCCCAACAGAACGGGGTTGTTGAGAGAAAACAAGGCCACATCATGAACGTTGCAAGGGCTCTCCTTTTTCAGTCCGGGCTGAGTGACCAATATTGGAACCTTTGTGTAGAGCATGCTGCTTACTTAATAAACAGAATGCCAAGCAAAACCATCAATAACCTAACCCCCTTCGAAAAACTCTACGGGAGGAAACCTGAATTCAATGAGATCAAGAGTTTTGGTTGTCTTTGCTACATGACCAATGTAAACCCAACCAAAGGAAAACTAGATCCAAGAGCTTCAGTTGGCATATATGTCGGCAATCCCAACAACACAAAGGGTTATAGGGTCCTCACATTAAAAGAGAACAATTTAAAAATAACACAAGATATCACTTTCTTTGAAAACATTTACCCCTTGAGAAACAAGGACTGGATCGAAGCTTTAGAGAAGAACCAAGATAGCTTAGATATTTTCTCTCCCCCTTCTACCCAAATTGTGGAAGATGATTCTTGTACGCCTCAGTTTTCTGAGGTAAGAGAAGAATCTAATCCCACTATACAAGAGGAACCTATCACCATTGAAAGTCACCACACAGAACCCACAAATCTCAAGAGATCCACTCGAGAGCACAGGATCCCTCAAAAATACAATGACTATATCCTTTCCTCAGGAGTGACCGAAGCAGACCCATTCTCTCTCATCCTTGCACAAAGACTTGAAAACACAAATCCTTCCAACCCACACCACAACCTAAATACCCTCACCGACCACATACCCAGTGCCACTATCCTATCTTGCTCTTTGCAACCCAATGCTAATAAACTCTTAGCCAATCTTCACAACCTCAAGGAACCCACCAATTACAAAACAGCTAGTAAAGACCCTAGGTGGGTCAAAGCTATGGCTACTGAATTTGAAGCATTACGGGAAAACAAAACCTGGACTATCGTCGACTTACCCAAAGGCAAACGTCCCATTAGTTGCAAATGGGTCTACAAAATAAAGCTAAAAGCCAACGGGGACATAGAGCGGTTTAAGGCCAGATTAGTGGTCCGAGGGTTTACACAAAAACAGGGTCTTGACTACGAGGAGACTTTTTCTCCCGTGGTCAAGATAACCACCGTTAGGGCCCTCATAATTATAGCCATCAAAAATGGTTGGATACTTGATCAACTAGACGTCAACAACACCTTTTTGCATGGTGATCTTCATGAAGACGTCTACATGACCATACCAGAAGGGATAAAAGTCAATGGTAATAACAAGGTATGCAAGCTTCATAAGTCCCTTTACGGTTTAAAACAAGCCTCTCGTCAGTGGTATGAGAGGCTTGCCAAATTCCTAAAGGATCTGGGATACAACCACTCTCAAAACGACTATTCCTTGTTTGTTAAAAGGAGAAAGAGTAACATCACCCTGTTAGGAATCTATGTGGACGATATCTTGGTTGTAGGGAATGACCACAAGGAAGTCAAGAGCTTGAAGCAAAAGCTTAACAAGGAGTTCAAAATCAAGGATCTAGGGAGATTAAACTACTTCCTAGGGATAGAATTCCTAGAAACAAATGACGGTATGATTATGACCCAACAACAATACGTCAATCAAATTCTCCATGACTTCGATGCCCAAGACATTAAACCCTCCGTCTCTCCCCTTCCTTTTAATCAAAAGCTCTATGAGGACACCGGTTCCAAGCTAGAGAATCCAACAACATATAGATGCCTCGTAGGGAAGCTGAATTTTCTCACCAACACCAGGCCTGACATATGCTATGCGGTCCAATTCTTAAGTCAATTTCTTCACAGCCCCACTTCAGCCCACCTAAAGGCAGCCTATCACACCCTATCTTATGTCAAAGGGACCTCGGGTTTCGGATTACTTTTCAACAAAGCTTCAACCCACACCCTAGAGGCTTACTGTGACTCAGATTGGGCCTCTTGCCCAATTACAAGAAAATCCATTTCGGGATATTACATCCTCTTAGGTGGTTCTCCCCTAAGTTGGAAATCAAAGAAGCAGACCACCATAGCCTTATCTTCCGCTGAGGCAGAGTACAAAGCCATGCGACAAGTAACAGGGGAGTTAAGTTGGCTAAGTAGGCTTTTACACGAAATCGGAGTCAAGGATGTGAACCCCATACCATTAAAATGCGACAATTTGGCCGCTATACACATAGCTAGGAATCCCGTTTCTCATGAGCGGACAAAACATATCGAAATAGATTGCCACTTTGTTCGTGAAAAATTGCAGGCGGGTCTCATCCAAGTCAAATATGTCCCGAGCACACACCAATTGGCGGACATGATGACCAAACCCCTTACAGGTAAAAGTTATCATAATTCTTTTCATGCTATGGGCTTACAAAACCCCGATAAGGGGTAGTGTTCTTTTCTGTTTTATTTGCAGGTTAATACACAGCTCCACCAACAAAGGGTAGTACCTCTGTTGCTGCTTCCAGGAACGAAATACATACACATATGCTGCATAACAAGTACAACAAAGAGTTCACCTTCTGTTTGGATGTCACAAAAGGATGCACTCTTTGAGGGGGGGGGGGGGTATTAGACTTGTATCTAGGTTTTATACTCTGTACGTTTGTAGTTTGTATGTAGGCTTATTACTTGTATTTTCATTACCGGTCCACTGCTCCTTATGTTGACCGGATTTCTAGTATAAGTACTAGACCGATACTCTATTCTTTAATAAATTCAGAGATACACATACACTCTGTATTAGAGGGCTATTTCCCTCTCCCACATAAATCAATAACATCATCACCCTTGCTAATTCGCAAGGTTTTCTCAACATATGACCATTTACCGATGACTAATGACCATTGACCGATGACCAGTGAATGTTGACCAGTAATTAATGGCCGTTGACCGGCAGCCGGCAACCGTTGACCATTGACCGGCGGCCGTTGACCGGTTATTTATTTCATTTCCCCAGCCCAAACAAACAATTGGGAAAATCAAAGGGAATTCTTTTCCATTCCCTTTCCTGATTCCATTTCGTTTCCCCCCTTTGAACCAAACGCCCCCTTAAAGTACAATGTGGAGTATAATAAGAAGACTAGTTGTACCTTCTCCCTAAATTCCCTCCTCTTATTTTCTAACTTTCCCTCTCTTTTATCTTCTGAATTTTTTTTTCACTTCCAACGGCAGCACATGTTGCTTGACCGATTTCTTTTTTTGTACTATATTTGGTTAACTTGTTACATTAGTGTATTATTGTGTCTAAGGTGATGTACTAACATTTCTTATGTGTTATAGCATGCCCCTTAATGTTATTTTGTCCTTAGACAATATTTATAATCATTCCTAAACATTTTAGAAATAATTGGTATACTTATTATTCATTATAAGTGAATAATTGCATTTTATGATCCTAGTGTATGTATTTGTGTGTTACATGTTAGATCACTTCATTAAATGATTTAATCCTTATGATAGGATCTCATAGCCCATTATTTAGTGTTAGGACTTATAAATCTCATTTGGGTACTTATTTATATTTTTAAGGCATATTTTTGCCTTAAATAGTTTTTTTAAGCATATTTTTGCTTTACTTGTTTATAATTGATCTTAAATGAGTTTAGAGATATTCTTTAGCCTCTTTTAATGATCTTTATGCATTTTATTTGTTTAATGCCTTCACAGTAATTCCTTATAATTCTTAAGGCGTGTTTGCTTTTATTTGCCTTTATTTGATTTATAAGGTTTTAAGGTACTTATTTACCTTGCCTTAATTGATTTTAATTAACCTTAATCATATTTAATTTGATTAATTAAGTTAGGGGTATTTCAGTTGCGGTGGAGGTGGATTTAACCAAGCCGCTTATTGCGAAGTATAGGTTCTGCAGACGCACCATGAATGTTGAATACGAAGGGCTTCACTTAGTATGTTTTTCTTATGGATGTTATGGTCAGAAGGACCCTGATTGCCCTTTTAGAGATTTAGAGAAGCAAGTGGAACAGGAAAGAATCAAATTGATTCAGGAAGTTTCTTTGGAATCCAACAGTCATGTAGTTTCGGACTATAGGGATTGGATGGTGCCAAAGAGAAGGAATTTAGCTAGGCGCAACCAGAAAGGTAATCCAGTGAACCGAACGGCGGCTCAAAAGCCTTCTTTGGCTGTTTTTCCTGATAAAACCTCCTCTATAGTTCCTAAGTCAATTTCCATCAGGGAGAACTAGGGGTTGTAAATGAAAGATCGGTTTATATCTAACCAAAACCAATCAGGCGTAAAGACACCGGATCCACCCCCTTCTAGTTTGAGCAAGAGTCTCAAATCTTTCACAAGAATCCCAGTTTCCAGGCCATCTTTAGCCAGAGATGTGCTTGATTCCTTAAGAAATCCTCAACCCGGGATGGGTGACTACCATCTGTGCAGTAATTAATTTTCATCGTGAAGATCCTCATGTGGAATGTAAGGGGGGCTTTAAAACCTGGCTTTCACAGATCCATTAGGGAATCAACTAGAACAGTTTGTCCCTCCATCGTAGCTCTCATGGAGCCAAGAGTTAGGGGTGTTACAGTGTCGTGTATCTGTGATAAAATGGGTTTTGATCATGTTTTTCATGTAGAAGCACATGGATTTAGCGGAGGTATTTGGCTTTTCTAGAATGATCCAACAGTTGTTCAGTAATTCTCTTTCAATAATCAGTATAGTCATTGCCATGTTAGGACTGGTCTCTCCCCTTTTTTCTTTACGGTTGTTTATGCTAATCCAAGGCCTAGTCAGAGAAACCTGCTGTGGAGTGAGATTGACACTATTTAATCTACTTTTAACTCCCCCCTGGATTATCGGTGAAGATTTTAATGCGACTATCTTCCCCAGTGACAGAGCTAATTCTTGGGTGACGAATTTTGGTATTGATCAATGCTTTTTAGACTGGTTTAAAGGCCGAGGTTTGATTGAGATTGGGGTGTTTGGCATGCCTTTCACCTGGTCTAATGGTTTCCATAGGGATATTATGGATAGAGTGTTAGGTTCCATACAATGGCACAACTTCTTCCCCAATGCAATAGTGAAAAAATTACCTAGATTCGGCTCTGATCATGGTCCCATTATACTATCTCTTGATAACAAACATGTCAGGATAAGTAGCACTAAACCGTTTAGATTTCTAGTAGCCTGGTTCTCCCATCTAGGTTTTAAAGAGGTTGTGATGCAAAACTGGACTCATGATGGAGGCCTAGATAGAAGGTTGGACAATCTTAGCTTGGTTCCTTCCAGTTGGAACAGACATGTTTTTGGTCACATACTCCTTAATAAGCTTCTACTCATGGCTAGACTAAAGGGTATTCAGAAGGCTATGGATGAAGGTAGAGGGTGCCACCTTGCTGGGCTAGAGATAAAACTGTCACGGAAATTAGAAGGCTGGTTATAAAGAGAATATGCTCTATGGTTTCAAAACTCTAAGGAGCAGTGAAACGAAATGGAGGCTAAGTTCACCGCGGTCAGCAGATTCACACGAATTTCCCACCAAAGAGCGTTCTCGGGGTTCCCTAAGAAAAATGCTTGCGCTCTTTGGTGGGAAATTCGTGTGAATCTGCTGACCGCGGCGAACTTAGCCTCCATTTCGTTTCATTGCGGGTAAAATCGGTAAGACATCTTAACATTTCCATGATAGTTGAAGTGGGGGACGACAATAAAGTTTGAGGGTCTTTTTTTATTAGTATTTCAGAATCTCGGGTTTCTTAGTTTGTCACTTCCAGCGACACTACAAAATTCATAAAATCTGGGGTTCTTAATTTGTTACTGCGGTACTCGATTGGATTTCTTCTACCTAACGGTGGGAAGGTCGAAACTGTCACGAAAATTAGAAGGCTGGTTATAAAGAGAATATGCTCTATGGTTTCAAAACTTTAAGGAGCAGTGAATCCGCATAGGCGACATGAATTCAAGTTATTTTCATACGAAGACCATTATCAGACGCAGTAAGAATCGTATTTCAAAACTATTAAATTCTAAAGGTTGTTGGATATCTGATGAAGAGGAGTTGTGCTCACTGCTCACTTCTAGAGTTTGTTTTCTAGCATCCGTGATAGCCTGATCCCATTGGAAGGGCATGATTTCCCGGATCTTTCATCGAATATTGCGGCTGATCTGTCGAAGCTGGTAGTCATGGATGAAGTTGTTCGGGCTTTACAAAGCATGAAGCCCTATAAAGCCCCTGGGATTGATGGTTTCCCAGTGGGCTTTTATCAACAATTCTGGAATCAGATTGGTAGAGGCTTTTGACAAGTGTATAGTGGATCCTAACAGTAATCGCACTATATTGGTACTCATTCCTAAAGTTGATCTTCCAACTTCTGTGGCCCAATTCAGACCAATTACTATGTGTCAAGTTTATTACAAGTTACTTGCCAAGACGATTGTTAATAGATTAAAACCTTTTATGCCACGGTGAGTTTTGATGAATCAGTCAAGCTTTGTTCCAGGGCGTCAATCTTTGACAACACTGTGTTGGTTCAGGAGGCTTTGCATTTCATGCACATCACTAAGTCCAAGAAGGGATATGTGGCTATGAAGGTGGACCTAGCCAAAGCATATGATAGACTCTCATGGAAATTTATTGATGATACCCTTAAGAGCGTGGGAATCCCTAACAGTCTAAAATCCCTAATTATGAGTTGCATATCTACTACCACATTTCAGATTGGTTGGAATGGAGGACGTGCCCATGCTTTTGCTGCGGGAAGGGAGATACGACAAGGTGACCCTTTATCCCCCTTCATTTTTGTGTTATACATTGAGCGTTTATCTTAGTAATCAATAGGGTGATTTCTAGGAGGGAATGGAAACCTTTATCTATGGGCCATGCCGACACTTCCTTGTCTTATTTCTTTTTTGCGGACGATATGGTTTTGTTTGAAAGGCAACCCCAAGTTAGATTCGTATCATGCGCAGTTGCCTAGATTAGTTCTATTTGGCCTCTGGGCAATTGATTAGCTTTGAGAAGTCCTCGATTTTGCTTTCCAGTAACCTGAGTCAGGAAAGGGCTGAAATACTAAGCTCTAAAGTTGGGATGCCTATAGCCAAGGATTTTGGTAGGTATTTGGGTGTCCATATTCAACAGGGTAGACATAAGAGAATAGCTCATGAGGAGATTATTTTGAAAATTAGAAGTCGCCTTGCCGGATGAAAGTGTAAATCTCTCTCTTTTGCTGGGCGCTTATGTTTGGTCAAAAGCTCTATCCAGTCAATTCCTATCCACTATATGCAATGTCAAGTGCTCCCTGATGCTGTCTATGAGGAAATTGATAAGTTGTGCAGAAGCTTCATTTGGGGTCATGAGCCTGATGTTCAAAAGTTTCATCCTGTTTCATGGGATCAAATGTGCAAGAGTAAGAAGGAGGGTGGTACTAGCCTCGGGAAGACGAGGCTGATGAACCTAGCTTGTTTTGGTAAAGTTGCATGAAATGTTATAGCTAAGCTTGAGAATTTTCTGTGAAAGTTTTTGCTGAGGAGATACCCCAATCCTGATTTGGATAGATGCTCTTCTACCTCGAGAAATATCCGCAAGTGTAGTTCGTTATTCCAGCATGGCGCCCGTTGGGTGGTGAGCAATGGGGAGAATATTAACTTCTGGACAAATAAGTGGTTGCTTCATACAGATTTGCTATCTACGAGCTTTAGGAATGTTCCTGACCATTACTTGAATGATTCTGTTTCTGTTTACTGGATGAGGAGAATTGGGACTAGAGCTAGATTTTTCAGTTTTTACCCTAGATCTGAAGCAGGAGTTCGAAGGGGTTAGTTTGTCTCCAGGTTCTGGAGAGGTTTTTCTGACTTGGGAGTTTACATCCTCAGTTGATTATAGTGTGACATCTGCCTACCAACTTCTCAAATCCTTACATAGTGTGGGCACAAGCGTTGTGCTGAAAAGTTCCATTTATAAGCGAGTTTGGCGGCTTCCTGTACAAGAGAGGATTCGTGTCTTCATTTGGAAGATGCTCCTGGATAAACCGATGATGAATCATAGAAGATACCAACTGGGTTTTACGAGGGATGCGGCTTGCGATTATTATGGGGCTTTAGAAACTATATAACATATTGTCCGTAGTTGTCCTGTGGCCCGTCGCCTTTAGGACAGATTGATTGAATCCAACAATAGGGCTACATTTTATGAGCTGCCTTTCCGATAATGGATTGATGTAAACATCAAGTATAGGGAAGAAACTTATCAGGTATGCATGGTCAGTAGTGTTTTGTATTGTTTGTCACCTTCTGTGGAATTAGCGCGGTTTGGGGATCAAAACAGAGAATGTTCATGCCACTAAGGAGGGTTATTCTAGCTTGTTACCAGAACCAAAAAGCTTGGCATATGGTGGTGGTTATAGACCCGGATTCAGAGAGGTGGATTGCAGGTGATCTAGCGCAGTTCAGGGAAACGAGATGACTGGCTCCTTCAGTGAATTCCCTCTTATTAAACATTGACAGTGCGGCAAATTCTAAAGCCAATATGGCTTTTGCAGGTGGTGTGTACAGAAACCGTATGAGATAATGGATTGTGGGTTTTGTGGCTGCATTTAAAAATCAGGAGGCACTTCATGCGGAGGCAAATGCACTATTTTTGGCTCTGCAGGTGGCTAAGTCTCGTGGCTTATCTAATGTTACTTTCTGCTCTGGTTATTTACAGTTGATCGAGTTGATAAGGAGCTTCCCTGAACATCACCGTTGGAAACCCCTGATTAGCGAACGCAAATCCCTGCTTAGTATAAGGTGGGATTTCACGCTTGTTTTCACACCTCGTCACTGTAATAAAGCCGCGGATATGATTGCAAAATCTGGGCTGCTTACTGGTGTTGGGCGCACCATTTTGGAGGATCCTCCTCCTTGGGTTATGTCCCAGCTTTGTAAAGATGCTAATTCCATAAAATAGTAATATAGTTGAGGCGGTTGCCTCCGTTTTTTTCTGACAAAAAAAAAAGATTCACATTGTTTAATGTAAAAGGTTCACTTTTCTTAAACATAAGGTTCACTCTTCTTAAACATAAGATTCACTTTTTTAAACGGAAAATTCACTTATCAGTAAATGAAAAGTTCATATTGTTCTAGCATAAGATTCACTTTTCTTAAACATAAGATTCACTTTTCTTAAAGATAAGATTCACTTTTTAAAACGAAAAATTCACTTATCAATAAATGAAAGGTTCACATTGTTCTACAATAAGATCAACTTTTGTTAAACTAAAGATTAACTTTTAAAAACACAAAGATTCACTTTTTTAAACTAAAGATTCACTTTTAAACTAAAGGTTCATATTGCTTTATCATTATTTATCATAATCTGTGCTCTTAGAAATAAGATTGATAATGGATATATTGTTGTAAACTTAAAGTTTTATGTTTTCAGAATTAGTATATATTACGTATTTTAAAAGTGAATCTTTTATATTAACAAAATGAATCTTCTTTATCAATAAAATGAACCTTATTCAATTTGTAGTAGTGGCCAACCCTACGAAAGGTTAACTTTGTCGAAAAAGCTAGCATAATCGAAGAAGCTATTCAGATAACCAACACCGAAGAAAAAAACCCTACCCCCATATAACCTACCCAAGAAAAAGAAAATCATACCCCCAAACATATCCTATGATAGTTAAACCGTCAAAGGTGTATTTTAGGGTTTGAGGTCTAGGGTTCTAACCCTAGACCTCAAACCCTAAAAGCCTGTCGAGATAATCAAGTCATTATAAAAGAGTAAAATGAACAATAAAAAGATCTCTAAACCCCAAACATACCCTAGGACAGTTAAATCGTCGAAGAAACTAACATCGCCGAAGAATGCTAATGTGGTTCGGTTAATAACTACCGCTCAAGAAAAAGATACCCTACCCTATATATAACTCTAGGATGGCTAACACTGTCGAAGAATATAAAATTGTAAAAGAAGCTAACAACCATCGAAGAAGCTAACACCGTTGAGGAAGCTAATGTGGTTTGGTTATTAACCACAACACAATAAAAAAAAGATAACCCTACCCCCATACAACCCTATGACAACTGAACACTATGGAAAAAGCTAACACTATAAAAACACATAAAATTTATGTATTTTGTTTATTTTCAAAGCGAATCTTAAAAACATATGTACATACAAAAAATATAAAACTTTAAATTTATCAAAACAAATTCATGTCATATCTTATTTGAAGCGCTCAAATTATGATGAATGGTATACAATTTATGTTATTTGGACTTATATTTAATAAACTATAACACTTTAAAATTCTACAAAATAACAAACTAAGAAAAAAGACAAAAATGAGGACAACTTCCTTGATGTGTACCAGAACCAGACTCTAAATCGCCATATCAAATGGTCACACGAAAGCATACTTGGCTTAAATTGAATGCTGCTTCTTCACGCCACCAGCGAATGACCCCTCAACCAGCTGCATTTGGTATTGACATAAATAAGGCATTTTGACCTTGGCATGAACAATGAAGTTGACATATTTGCTTCCTTGCTGTTCAGTGAAGGCATTTTTGGCTATGCATATTTATGTCCCATTTATGTTGTAGCATCTGCGCGCGGGAACATGTATTTGCTAGTTGATTTGCAAAATTACTGTGAGTGAAGAGAAACATAAGTGTAGAGATGTATGCTCCTTGTTCGCCAGTTAAGTTGCAAAATTATTGTGAGTGAAGAGAAACAGAAGTGCAGAGATGTATGCTCCTTGTTCACCAATTTGGATTGCAAAATTACCTGAGAGTGAAAGAGAATTAACAAAGCGCAAAGCATGTATGCTTCTTGTTTGCCAATTAGGGTTGCAAAATCACCGTGAATGAAGAGAATGGAAGAGGTGCATAGCATGTATCTTCCTTGTTCGCCGGTTAGGCTTGCAACATTTCCGTGCTTGAAGAGAATGTGCAGAGGCATAGAAGAGCAAGTTAGGGTTGCGAAATTAGCGTGAGTTGAAGAGAAATGAAGACGACCGTGAAATTTCGCCAATTTGTAAAATTACTGTGAGTGAAAGAGAATGAAGACCATCATGAAATAATTTTTATGTCAATAAATTAAAAAGTATATTAATTTAAATGATAGATATTACTTATTAATTAATCAATTGTCTAGTAAAAGGTTATTATTTTATAATACTACAATTTTAAATTATTATATTTAAATTTAAAAATATATAATTACGTGATACAAATTTTAAATTAAACATTTTATTTATTTATATGCATGTTTTTTGAAAAAAATTCATTGAATAATATTTTTCAAGATTTATTTTACCAATATCATATTCTAATGGTAATATTTCATTTTATAACATTTGTTATTGGTTACTTTGTTTCTTTCTTAATGAAATATTGTTTTAAACCGTAAATTAATATTTATAACTGTAGTACAAAAAACAGTAAATACACCGCATATAACTAACTTATGTTACAAAAATGCCAGATTACTAAACAACAATTTTCAAAACAGTTATAAATATATCTGCACAACACAGCTGTCAGAGGTGTTCATGGAAAACCGGAACCGAACCGGAACCGAAAACCCGGTTAACCGAAGTCGTTTGTCGGTTCGGTTAACCGGAACCGTTTAGTTTCCCGGTTTTCCGGTTATTGATTTTGACTAATCTGATAAACCAAAAAAACCGTTGAAGCGTTTAATTTATTAATTTTTTTGAGTATAAGTATACAACTATATGGTTAATTATTACATTTATCATAAATAAATATACAATTATATAGTTAATGGTTAGAATTATACCAACCCAATAAAATCTTATAAAAATCGGCGGTTAACCGGTTTAATATCGCACCAAAACCGGTAAAACTGCACATTATTTACTATTATAAAAAAAAACACATAAACCTACATCATTTCGGTTAACCGTTAAACCGGTGAAATCACAACGAAACCAACAGTTAACAGACCACAATTAAATGAACCGGTTACGATTATCAAATTTGATTAACCGACACTCGAGTTAACCGAAAAGCCGATTAACCGGTTATAAACACCCGTAGTTGACATGATGCCCAATAGTTAACACACCAAACTCGAGAGGCGGTCGACATAAAAGAGGGGTACTAATGTAATTATAGAACCTAAGTCTTCGCTCTTCCTCTTCCGTAATTCCCAACTAGGGATGGCAATGGGTTGGCGGGTGCCCGTTTCATCCGTCCACCCGACCGAAAAAACGGGTGAAAAACCTAAAAAAAACGGGAAAAATGGATGATGGGTGAAACGGGTACGGGTGACAGGTCGGGTGGAAAATTTTCACCCGTTCACCCGACCCGCCCACCCGACCCATCACCGTATATCTTATAATAATAATAAAAAACACACACCACTGTATTACCCACTACTTCACCCATCTCTACGTTATAATTATATAACTAATAACCAAAATTTCTAGTTTTCCCTTTCCTTCTTCTTCGTTCTTCGGTCTTTTCCTTACCTATTTTGTAACCCTCCAGACTCCAGAGCGCTTCTCTGTTGCCGCTCCCATTCCCCAACCCTAATTGTCATCTCTGTTGCCGCTCCCTGGGCTGCCTCCGCATCCCGCGCGCCTCCGCCTCCTCTTCCCGTGCATCCTCCGTGTCCCGCGTTGCCTCCGCCACCAACGTTGTGGACGTATTTTCTCTCATTCTTCCATGGCTGATGCTTATATATGGTGAGTAGTTCCCTGTTCCAGATTACAACCCTAACCTGAGTTATTTTGTGTTGTTCCGTGTGAATTTGACATGTATCTGCTGATGACTGTGATTTTTTTCTTTCGTGGGTGTAGAATCGATCTGTGTGAGCTATCTGTGTACGCGTATAAGTCGAATGTTTGGATCTGCGTTTTTCTTGGCTGTACAAATCGATTGGTGCAAGATTCCTATCAACAGCTTAGCAGGTTAGTTCTTGCCCATTATTGCAGTTTCTTGTGTATCTCTCGCATTCCTGGGTGCGTCAAAAGCTTGCGCTCAAATTACATTCGCACATGTTAAACCGTTTTAAAGCTTGTGTTCTCGTTATTGTTTCTCTAGCTTAAAGAGGACAAACTAAAATTTTCAAGAATGTACATAATACATATTTAATTCGGCTGAAAACAAGCTTTGAAAGCCAACTTACTGAGAATGACATAGTTTAGGTAAATTTTTTAAAGTCTAACCACATACGAATGAAGTTCAGTAGTTTGAATGGATCAATTACAAGCGAATATATGAATCGTAACCCGATTCCAATATTCATTGGCCGCATATAGTTGTCCGGTTGAATAAAACCGTGTTGGCCTTGAATTAACAAACAAACTAGTAACTAATTAGTACTGTAAAAGCGAGATCAAAAGTTGCAGTTAGCCACATACCTACCTACTAAAATAAAGGGGTTTACGAATGCAATGATCATAGAAGACTGATGCAGTATCTACGGTTGAAAGTGTTCAGCGGCGGTCTGGTGGTAGCAGTTGGCAATCTATTATATTTATGTCTGTTTTAAAACTGTTTACATCCAAAACTATTTACAAATTGTGGATGAAAAGAGAAGAAAACTGTCCAATCTGTTCAACATGATATAAATCCACTGTTGTTTTCAAAGATTTATGCAGAATTGCAAAGAGCCCTAGAAAGAAAGAAGTACATTCATCAACAGCCTTGTAAACTCTGGTCAACTAGCACAAACGGTACTCCATATATTTTCGCAATTCTGGGGACCATTTCTAACACAGCAAATAATCACTAAACTTCCATACTGTCAAATGGCATCCATGGTGCCACCAAGGCGCTATAATAGTGTTGCGGGCTGTTGATGAATGTACTTCTTTCTTTCTAGGGCTCTTGCAATTCTGCATAAATCTTTGAAAACAACAGTGGATTTATATATCGCTTTAAAATGCTAGAAGTTTCAGTTTGCAGTTGTATACTATGTCGTAAGATCACACTCTACTAAGCTTGCTCATTTTTCTATGTATCACTCTAATGATAGATCAGCTCTAGGTGTAAGTGTATGATTGACTCTAGTTACCCTGCAGCTATATCTGACATCTGTGCGCATTATTTCTAGACCTGGCTAAAGTGACCGAACCCGAAAACTGAACCGAACCAATCCATCTAAACTCGAAATTTGACCTGAGAATATGATTTGAAAAATGACCGTAATCTGAAACAATCCGAACCAAAACGAACCGCAAAATAGATCCAACTGTAAGCCACCATGTTGAAATTACCCAAACCACAATCACCCAAACGGAAGTCACCCGAATCCCCATTATAACCCAACGCGTATACAATACACAAAACAACCCGATTTGTTACTTCAACCAAATCTCATCTGAACCGAGAGTACCCGAACCGATCCGAACACGACCCAAAATATCACAAACCTGAACATATCTGAAAAGACCGAATTCACCCAATTCAAACCGAACCCGAACCAGGTACTCCCCCTCTGAGAACTGGATATGAGAAGTTGATCTCGTACAGCTCATGCAGTAGCATTCAAGTAATGTCCTTTGGCTTCACCTGTTTCAGCCTACGGAACCAAGGTCGAAAAGATTGAAAAAATCAGTCATTCGCGACCAACGATCCAAACTGCACCCGAACCAAGTGACCCAAATTTCCAGCTCTAATTTTTTCCGAACCTCCCAACAATATAGATACCTTGATGACGTTGCTTTGTCTATCATTAGTGTTTAGAGTCATTGCTAATATGAAAGTGAACATAGCTTTTTATCTTTCACGATCACATCTCTAGCTTTGTATTCACAGATGGCGGATGGCTCTGGTAACTCACTTCCTTCTGGACCTGATGGGGTGAAGAGAAATATCTTATTTTTATGACCCAGAAATTGGGAACTACTATTATGGACAAGGCCACCCAATGAAACCTCATCGGATTCGCATGACGCATGCACTTCTGGCTCATTATGGTCTGCTTCAAAACATGCAAGTGTTAAAGCCTGTCCCTGCTAGAGATAGGGATCTTTGTAGATTCCACGCTGATGACTACGTTTCATTTCTGAGAGGCATAACCCCAGAAACACAGCAGGACCAGTTGAGACAGCTGAAGAGGTTTAATGTAGGGGAAGATTGTCCTGTATTTGATGGTCTTTACTCTTTTTGTCAAACATATGCTGGAGGCTCAGTTGGTGGGGCTGTGAAGTTGAATCATGAACAATGTGATATAGCTGTGAATTGGGCTGGTGTTTGCATCATGCAAAGAAGTGAGGCATCTGGTTTTTGTTACGTCAATGACATTGTGTTGGCCATTCTGGAACTGCTTAAAGTACATGAGGTTTGTAGATGTGGCCTTCTTTTGTTTTTCCTTGTGTTCATTTGTTTTCCCTTTTCTCCTTGAAAAATTGTGGTGGAAGACACCGTTTCCTATATGGAGGACTTACAGAGTTAGTCTTTTAATTTCCCTTTGCCCCTTTTATCATGCCCTTGAATTGTGGCTGCTGTTTACTACTTTCTTCTAAGTACCGTTCTCTATTTCATATTTGATGAACCATGTAGTGTGCTCTTTGGGGGAGGCTATTTAGCTCTGGAAGAGATGGAAAAGGAACTGCACCTCCCAACTCTTTTGTAATAGATATCCTTGCACAGAGTATGTAATTAGTATGAGTAGTTTGAGTTTCTGGGGAATACTGTACTGTTTCGACACAAAATGATTGCAGCCAGGCCTATTCTCACCTTCGTTTCATTGTACTACTGCAGCGAGTGCTATATGTTGACATTGATATCCACCATGGTGATGGTGTTGAGGAAGCATTTTATACTACAGATAGAGTCATGACTGTTTCCTTTCATAGTTTGGAGATTATTTCCCAGGAACTGGGGACATACGTGACATTGGATATTCCAAAGGAAAATATTATTCCCTTAATGTCCCGTTAGATGATGGAATTGATGATGAGAGTTATCAGTCCTTGTTCAAACCCATAATTGGAAAAGTGATGGAAGTTTTCAGGCCAGGTGCTGTCGTGTTACAGTGTGGTGCTGATTCCTTGTCTGGAGATAGATTGGGCTGCTTCAACCTATCGATCAGAGGTCACGCTGAGTGTGTAAAGTATATGAGATCGTTCAATGTGCCTCTTTTGTTGCTTGGGGTGGTGGCTATACCATAAGAAATGTGGCTCGATGCTGGTGTTATGAGGTATTATACCTAGGCCATTTACTGCCAAAAACTTTCTGAGTATCTGCATGCAGTTTTTTTTCTTTTTTTTTTAGGATTCTTGCTACTCAATATTAATGCTGGCAATTCTGTCTTATATTACTTCGTCCCATCAATTTTCTTGGTTTATTGGGGCTGGTGTCTGGTTGTAGTTGCTAGTGGAGCTTTTAGTTCAAGTCCTTGAATGTTCCCTGTAATGAGCAAGTTATTCTCCACATTGTATGAGTTCTTATGGTGTACGATCTAATAATAACTCAGCATAAGTATGTAGTCCTTAACTTAAAAACGCTGTAATAGTTTTTGTCTGACCTTGTATTACTTCTCAATGGGCAGACTGGGGTTGCACTTGGCTATGAACTTGAAGATAAGATGCCACAGCATGAGTACTACGAGTATTTTGGTCCTGATTATACTCTCCATGTCGCTCCGAGTAATATGGAGAATAAGAACTCCAGACAGATTTTAGAGGACATTAGATCAAAGCTTATTGAAAATCTTTCAATGTTACAACATGCACCAAGTGTTCCATTCCAGGAGCGACCTCCTGATACAGAGTTGCCTGAGGTAAGATTTTTTCTTTATTTCTAACATTATTTTGGAATAGCAGACTCCCGGATGTTCTTAATCCATCTATTTTGTAATGTCGTTAGTAGTTCCTGGTTTAAGTTCCATTTATATGTAATTTGGAAAGGATAAAAAAAGGTACCTATGGTCACGAATCATGATAACTTGAAGTAATTACTAGAATTTATGTATCTTCTCCTAGCTATGGAAGAAATTCATTTGGCCAAAAGAAAATTTCTCAGTGATCGCATGCTGCGTTAAGAATGTGTTATATTGTTATTCAGTGTCAAGGCTAATTTGACCTTTCATCCACTATTCTCTAGAACTTGAGGTATTTGTTCTCCATGGTAATGTTTTTGGGACAAAAAGAAACACTCGTCTCCTTGGATCAGTTTTTGTTGGTAAGGATTTTCAGAGTTTTCATTGAAGTCATTAGTGTCCATGCGAGTGTCTACAGGATTCAAGTTACCTGCCATGTCATCCCTCTGTATCATCTCTCCTTCTTTACCACTTGAACACAGCACATGGGATAAAAGTGTTACATGCTTATATCAAATGAGTGCATTCTTCTTTCTGTGTAGGCGGATGAAGATGATGAAGACCCAGATGCAACATGGGACCAAGAGTCTGATATGGAGCTTGATGTGGACCGGTATAGTCAACCTTTCTGTGGTTTTCCTGTTTCAGTGCTTGCTTTCCTTGAGTACCAATCTTATTCTGCGGTGATTATTTCCCTTGTACAGCAAGCCTTTACAGGGCAGAGTGAAGCGTGAGATCGAACCTGAAGTGAAAGATACGGTAATAATCTCTCTTGTGCCTGATTGAATATCATGATTCATGTTGTTTATGATTGCAAGTATTGCAATGCAATTTTCTAGCATGATGTAGAAAACGTTAGAGAAGAATTCGCTGTGTGAAATTCTGCCATGCCCTTGTGGGGAACTGAAAATCTTGTAATTGAACCCTGACTAGTAAAACAACATGCTAGCAGTTCTGATAAAACCTTTTTTTCTTTTGAAATGCTCACTTCTCTTTGTATACGGTCCAACTGGTTGAAACTTATCAGGAGGAAGGTAAAGAAGGTGTGGATCGTTCGAGAGTCAATATGGATATGTCTTTTGGATCCATGAGTATATCTTCGAAGGTGTGAATTGAATATAATTCTGACCCTTTTCTTTATTAAAGATTTTCCAAAACTCAAGCCTTAACGGGGACTTGGAGAGACTCCTATTTTAGTACCAAAAAAATCTTATCATTGATGAGTTTACTTTGTATTTCTTGTACTGGTTGCATACAGGCTCCAACCATGGGATCTGAACAACAAGATGGGAGTGTGAAGATAGAGCAAGATACCATCATCCTTCTGATCAGCCTAACGATATGATTCCTTGACACATACCACAACCACCATTACTACTATAATCTGAGGGAACCAAGTGTAGCCTCTCTGTAAATCATGTTAATGTCTTTTAGGGTGTAGTGTTTTTATGTCCCCATTTGCATGGACTTGTTCTTCTTGTGATAGAAATATATTTTTTCCGATTTGTGACTACTATCAAAACATGAGCGAACTTGGGTTGTAGACTTGTAGTTGTAGGTGCCAACGGCTGCTACGACTATTTCCATTGAAATTTTGGATCTCCCAGCTATTCCCCAGCATGTGCCGCATAGTTTACTATTAACTGTAAATATTGACTTAGACTTTTATTTGGTTAATTTAGTTAAATGAAGATTGAAATCTAAAAAAATGATTTTTGTTAAATTTAGTTATATCTGGAAATTGATCAAATGGTAAAAGAATGGGTCTAAAACTCGAGCTAGTTATTGAAAACTTAAATTTTGTTTGGTCTAATAAGTGATTACAGATTGATGTTAACCATCTAAAATAGGCGTTAAAAAGATACGAATTCCTCTACGGTAAGGGGTTTTTCATGGTTTTTTCACTAAAGTAGTTTGAGAAAATTCACGATAACCCTGTTTTCTTTCGTAATTCACAATATACCCCTGTGATTTAGTAATTTACTTTAAACATGCTTAAATGTTGTCCAAAATTGATAAAACTTTACATGGATAGTTAAAGTGTTATATTTTGGTCCAATATCAAATTTTGAAGCCTTTTAAACTCACATGTGACCTGTGGGACCCATGAATATATGACTGTTCATTGGGTCCCACAGGTCACATGTGAGCTTAAAAAGCTTCAAATTTGAATATTGGACCAAAATAGTATAACACTTTAGCATCGTCCATGTAAAGTTTCATCAATTTTGGACTACATTTAAGTATGTTTAAAGTTAAATTACTAAAATCACAGGGGTATATTGTGAATTACGAAAGAAAACAGGGGTATCTTGTGAATTTTCCCAAGTAGAGTTTTATTTGTCACAAAATAGTTCTATTTCAGTAGGATAAATGCTAAAAAAATGCTTTAATGATACAAGTTTACCCTTTGTCCTTTTTAATAATTTACACAAATTACCTTGACAATTAGCAGGATGCTCGCTTTCCTTCTTCTTTCATTTTCCTCCTTTCTGCCGCCCTATTTCAAATCTACCATTACTCCTTCCCCTGGTTAGTCTGTACTGAGTTGATTGGTAACCACTGTCTTGAATTGCAATAAATACAACTAACCTCGTCATTTACTTGTATCATCTAGTTTTTAGGGATATATACCCATTGTTGTTATCAGATTTCTAGGACAATTGGAATTGCATTCGTAAGTATTGTTACACTGTTTGTACTCATTTTATTTCTACTCATGTTGTGTAGTTCCTCTTCTGAACCTAAGCAATTTTGTAATACATATTCAGACCTCCTGCTGCATTATGCACTGACGCCTTTGTAACATCCGGAGAGGATAAACAGGTTTCCACACAAAGGTAAGTTCACAAGATATTCAACTATTGTTATAAATATATGAGTTTGGCTGTACATAACATTTTAAACTGTAGTTTGAGATTTTAGAGAATCAAATTGGGTACTGAAATTGCAATTGACTAGTTAATTCATAGATAGCAAAGATGGTAAAGGATGGTAGAGGAGATAGCGGGAAAAGGTAGACAACTTCTAAAGGAAGTGTTAGGCAACTTAAACATGAATGGACCAGTGGTGAAGTTGAACTACTGATTTCAATGTTGGTAGAGAAAGCTAGATTGCATTAGGGAGGGTTGGGGGCGTGGTCGGGTTGACACACAAGTGAGTGCCCATAACAGAAAAATTTAACAAGAAAAGGGAAGGCTTGCCTCCGGTGAACAAGGAGCAGTGCAAAAACAAGGGTGATACCCTGAAGACGGGTTGAAGAAAGTGTAAGGAACTGGCCTACAAAATGAGTGGTTTAGGTTGGGACCATGACACTCAGACAGCGACTTACCCACTTGAATGGATAGCCGAGAGGGCAAAGGTGAACCTCCCTATGTAGTGCATGTTTTACATTTTCAGTATCAAATCTATATGATTGGGTCCTTTATAAAAGTGTCTTTTGTTGATGGTTAGACTGCAATATGTAGAAGGATAAACAAATTGCAAAGATGGTCAACTCTAAGTGGCCAGTATATCTAGTAGATGACATGGAATTAATATGGGGCCAGAGGTATGCCACCGGTGATTTGAGCCAGACAATAGGTGGGAGCATACCTGAGCAGAGTTATTACTCTCCTGTTGACCCTACCATGTGAGATGAGGATAGGCTAAACAATATCATCCCCTCTATCGAAATCACATAATCTGATACAACTGCTGGCCAGTCCATGGACATATCATATTGGAATCAGATGCATGGTTGCGAGGGGAATAACACTAACCCTATATTCGACTTTGGCACTGATGTGAATCGAGCAGCAACAAACACACATGCTAACTCTTTTCACTGTTGCCAATACATTGGTTTGGTTGCTGGTAGCGCATCTAGTTATGTACCTAACATAGACCAGTCATGTGTTGATAGTCAAACCCATCACACCCAACCCACTAACAACAATGACAACTTATCCCCCTCTGTGCCATTTATCACCCAACCTCGTGCTACAGACCCTAATAACTCTAAGCCTCTTGCATGGGATGATTTGATGAAGGTGGCCAGTATAGGAGTACCCCATGATGGAAGGAGGGCTAAGTTGAAACCTGTACGTGACACTGCTGTATGCAAGAAAAAGTCAAACGGTAGCAAGGGTAAGACTATTGTGCTGTTGGAGGAGATCAATGATCTCATGAAAGGTGGGCTAAATGAAGATGTGCAATACTACATCCATGATCAACGATTTACACCAACATGCCTCACTCCCAGATCCAGTCATATCAGTGCAAGAAGTAGTCACAAGGATTAGGAATGTAGGTGGGTTCTTCAAGAAGATGATCATGCACATCACTTTTGTGTTATCTGACATAAAACAGAGGGCTTCTTTCACGACGCTTGAGGATGATGAGGAGATATCCGAGTGGGTGCATCAAGCATACTATGATAAGTATGGAAGAGATCAATGAGGATTAGTTATTGGTTTTTAGCTTATGTTGTTAAGTGTTTGTCAATGAAAACAGTGCAAGTTGTAGTGAGGATGGCCTATTTTCATTTTTTGAGGTTTATGTCTATTTTGTTGAACTTGTGGTGGGCTGTTGTGAGCAGTTAGGGAAAGTATTTGTGTGTGACTGTTGGGGAGGATTAACATGACAAGAATTTCATGTAAAAGATTTTTACATCCTATTGAATTAGTCAAAGTTGACAGTTGAATTATATATTACTTACTGTCTTAATTTATTATCTTCTGGATGTTTACATCATTTTGGTTGAAATGGCCTTACATTACAAGCTGTGTATGCATAATAAATGGACATTATTATTGTACTTACCAGATGAAGTTGTCAGTGGACATTAAAGGACACCTCATGCATCTAGTGCGCAAGAAGTTGAGAGATAACAAAAGGGATTACATTAAGTTTTGCATCTTGCGAACAATTGAGGACTTTAAGGCAAACTTCATTACATTGCTGATCAAGTATCAAGGACAACATTATATGGAAGAGGTTCAGACAATTAACACAAAGAAGAGGAAACGCCATGTAACACCCTAACCACTAATTCACGCTTAACAGTAATTAACGATGCCTAACATAATAGAAATCACAGCAGAAAATAATAAGGAACTCCCGGGTGCTACCGCCGTTAGCCACCCATGTGACTAACTAGGCCTTACCAACTCCATGTAACGGTTTGACAAACTGAATACATAACCGATTAACTTCCACAATTAATACCGATCCAAAAAGATTACATACCAAGTTTCTAAAGTGCTGGAACATATACAAGTTTAAGATGGAAGTTTCCATAACAAAAATTATGGGTATAACCTAACTAAGGTATGATAAAAAACAAAAGTATACCCTGTACCCTGTATCTACCCCGCCTACTCTCAGTTGGGTCTCCTCAGCATCCAGTGCCTGAAATAGGGGTGCCCAAACGGGCTCAACAAACTACGCTGGTATGAAAACGTGCAGCCCGCAAGCTACTGGCCTGGTCACACCAACTAATTGGTCGTTAACATGCAATCCATTTTACATTATTATAAATGAGGCTGTAAACACACAACATGCAAGCATACAATTTAATCAATCCACCCAAGTAATAATACACTAGACAAAATGAGACATTAGTAAGTCGAGTTAGTGTTCCATTATAATACTGGCCCTGAGAATATTGAGATCTTGTGTAGGCATTTTTTTTCTTATTGAGGACAATCCACACAGTGGGATTGTTAACTCTCGATTCAATATGGTTATATGACACCGTTGTAATTAACTGAGTTAGATGGGTATGTAGACCTTGATAACTCACTGTCTCGAAGACGCTTATTAGATAGGGTATGAATAAACCCTTCAGACAAGATTGGGACTCTCGTGGATTGTAATTGGGTAGTTAGCCCCGCAGGGGAATGTAGTCTCCACCTGGCCTCAATTATATTGGGTAGTTAGCCCCGCAGGGGATGTTAGTCTCCACCTGGCCTCATCACATATGGGTAGTTAGCCCCGCAAAAGAACGTAGTCTTCTCCTGGCCTCCGTCATGACGTATATATATTTGGAAGTCGACCTGATACAGGTACGGCCACCGGAATTTGCATGCATGGCCCGAAACATCTGGGCTCCTCGCTTCCCATATCTCGATCATGTTAGGAATCTCGTATGGATTTTCATCCTAACTCTAGGGTGGTTAGTCAAATATCACGTTACGGATATTGACCTTGTGTTATAAGGGAAGTTAGTGAGAACTTGAGTGCAAGGATTTAAAGAAGTTATTCTGGTGGAGCGGGATGAAGAGGGATGTAGCAGACTTCGTCTCCCGATGTCTCACCTGTCAGAAGGTGAAGTTCGAGCATCGGAGACCAGGAGGCCAGATTCAGTCATTACCGGTACCGTGCTGGAAGTTTGACGATATTAGTATGGATTTTGTGGTCGGTCTCCCTCCAGCTAGAGGTGGATTGAACACAATTTGGGTGATAGTCGATAGGTTAACTAAGACAGCTAGGTTCATACCTATCAAGGACACATGGAAGGTGCCCAAACTAGCTGAGGTGTTCACCACAGAGCACATCCGGCACCATGGGGTACCAAAGACGATCGTCTCCGATCGTGATGCCCGTTTCCTTAGTAGATTTTGGCGTCAGGTGCAGGAGGCATTTGGTACTCAGCTGCGACTTAGCACATCCTTCCACCCTCAAACAGATGGGCAGACCGAGAGGACGATTCATACACTGGAAGATATGTTGAGAGCAGTCGCCTTAGACTATCAGGGGAGTTGGGTAGAGCGTCTACACTTGGTAGAGTTCTCCTACAACAACTCCTATCACTCGTCTATTGGCATGGCACCATTTCAGGCTCTGTATGGCAGACCGTGCCGGACTCCTTTATCATGGAGTGACCCTACTGAGGCAGTTTTGATTGGTCCGGAGTATATTTAGAGACTGCAGGATGACATCAGAGTTATTCAGCCGCACATGAGGGCAGCACAGTCTAGGCAGAAATCTTACGGGGATCAGCGTACCAGAGAGCTTGAATTTCGGATCAGTGATATGGTCTTCCTACGAGTGTCTCCGATAAGAGGCATCTTCAGATTTGGGATGAGAGGAAAGCTAAGCCCTAAGTATGTTGGTCCGTATAGGATTACGGAGCGCGTGGGCCCAGCAGCATATCGACTAGATCTACCAGCGGAGTTGGGGAAGGTACATGACGTGTTTCATGTATCTCAGCTGAAGAAGTATGTACCTGACCCTTCTCACGTGCTACAACCAGAGAGATTGGAGATTGAACCTACACTGAGATATGAGGAGACTCCCATTCAGATCTTGGACATGAAGGTCCGGGAAACAAGAGGCAGATCAGTCAAGCTAGTGAAAGTTCTTTGGGAGCATCATGGGGTTGAAGAAGCTACTTGGGAGACTGAGGACTTCATGAGAGTGAAGTACCCACACCTATTCACATGATATTTCCTTGTATTCTTGCCTTTACTGGGTTCTTGTTCATAGCGGTACGAGGGCGTACCTTGGCTCTTTTCGGGGGGGGGGGGGTAGTGCATACTCTTCTTCATCACCTCATCCAGATTATGCCCTGTTTGTTTTGTTAGTCGAGTGATGGAGAGGTGTATGTATGTACTTGATTTATACATTGTGTGATTCTTGATTTCTATTGTGTGATTCTTGATTTCTATCTATGAAAAATCTTGGTTTTGGTCTGATGTTGAGTAATCTTGCGTGGAATTTGGAAATGGAAATGAGTGGAAATAGATTGTGGGAGAAATTACAATTGGTATGGTTTGGTATGGAATTTTGGTTGGAATTGTTATTGGATGAACATTCTGGTAATTCTTGACAGCACACCTGATGTGGTGTGGGTAGCTATTAGTTGGTGTTAAACTTCGGGACGAAGTTCCTTTTAAGGGGGTAGACTAAAATACCCCATAAATTAATTTAGGGGATTTCTTTTAGTAAACCCTAAATAATACTATTAAATATTAATTTATTATGTGGTACTATGAATTTAATAGTGAGATTTATAAGTCAATAAATCTTGAGAAAATTTCAAGACACTCCAATTATATTATAAAGATTTTAGAAATATTTTAACATTGATTTAAGGCTTAAAAGTCAAAATAAAATCATAGAAACCTTAAAGCTTCAAAAGCCTTGCTAGGATTGACTTTTGAGAATGGTCAAATCAGGCCATGAAAAGTATACCAATAAAAAGGTTATGGAAAACCAAGAAGATTGATAAAAAGAACGTTAAAAACGGATCATCCTAGCCAAAGTTATGATAAATTGAAGTTTCGAGCCAAAATTTTGGAGTTTGCTGACGTGTCCAGAGCTAGCTGACTCAGCTGCGCGCCTCGGGACACGTGCCGCGCCCAGTCAGCACCAGAGTCAAACTCAAACGGTTAAGTTTCCTTCAGTTTTGGTATGTCATGGGTTGATCTTTAGACGCCTATATCTTTTTCCCTACTCCACCATTTGGTATGCCATCTGTTTCATTCGATTCTCCTATCATTCCTCTTTCCAACCATTATTCACACATCATCTAACTCCTTCTACAATGACCGGAAAATTGATCCAAAGTTTCCTCCTTGCGAATTCGTAACCCAGAATTCCAGTTTTCCTGAAATCAGGTAAACTTCGTCTCGCCATAACTTCTTTGTTTGTCAGCCAAATTTCGTGTTCTTCAGCTTGTTTTGAAGATCTCTAATCCCTCTACAACTTTCATGTTAATGACCAAGGCTGATTCGCACTGGTTTGGGAGATAAAGCTGTCTAAAGTTTCCTACTCGATCACGGTGGTATTTCTGCCCAGATTATTCCGAAACCGACTAGGTAAACACAGATCTTGTGAGATCTGTAACTTTCTCCCTAGTTCATCAAATTCAATGATTCTTCCACTAACGTCTAGAGTTACATGTCTAGTTTGGATTGTGATAGGTTTCATGAATCAAATCCCTCTCAGTTGGTGCGAGTTGATTCGAGAAGTTGCCTACCCGAACTGCACATAAAATAACAAGTTTCCAGAATTTCCGATTTGATTCTCCCCGTTAATGCAATTCCGGTGAGTTTCTGATCAAATTGCTCCGTTGTTGCCAATTGTAACTTCATTATCGGTCAAACCCACATGCCAATTTAGTCTATTACGGATTACAATAGGGGAATTTGTCGAATTCAAACCGAAACCAAACTATAAACCCTAACTTCGAACCCAGATTCGAAAATCTTCAATTCTGCATGATAATTGGGGAAATCGGTACCATTAGAACCGGAATTTAATTTCGAATCGATAGGAACAAGAATCATCGAATTTCGTTCTGTAGATTGTGAGATATCAAAGGATTAGTACTCGGGTGCGATTGGGAATTCCTGATGAACTCGCGAGTTGTAGGCCGTCCGATTGTGGTTAATAGAAATGGACGGCCGAGATTAGAGCGTGGGGGTTTAAGTTGTAATAAATTAATATGTTTTCCAGAATAAAGTCCTAACTTGCTAGATTTATTTAATGGCCTTCCCGAATGTATTTTGACTTGAAATTTTAACCATAGATTCCTTATAAAATCTACTTTATTTTGATGTAAATTAATATGGGTTTTGAGTTTTTAAACGTAAGTTATGATTTTTTCAAGTTACGAGTATTATGGAATTATTTGGATAATTTAAAAAGATATTTTAATGAAATAAAAATTTTATAATATGTCTAAAATGTTATAGCTACTATATACTTAATTTGGGAATTTTTGGACAAGGGGAAATAGGTTTAAAAATTGTAATGCTAAGGTTTTTCATAAGTTATCTTATAATATAAGGTTTTTAATGTAACAAAAATTAAAGTATAGTCTGTTAATAAACTTTTTAGGTTGGGAAAAATATGAGAAGACTAAGTTAACATCTAATAGCAGAATGTTGATAAATATTTTGGGTATTAACTTTAAGTGAAGTAAAAATTGTTATATATATATTCTTATATGAGAGAAATAAAATAGAAACTTATATTAAATCAAGGAATTAAACTAAACTACATTTTATTATTATATAATATGGAGGTTAATATGCTTAATTAAAACTAGGAAAAATACTTTATTTTATAAACCATATATATCAGTTGTGGATATGTCTAAAAGATATTAAATATAATTAGATACAATAAGAATTTCTTAAAGAATGTTTTGGATAAATCCTAAGGAAAATATAAGTGTATATATAAATACATTAGAAGTAAATAAAAGAAGTAACATACCTTATGGGAAACATAATAAGAGGGAAAAATTAGGATAAACCTAACTCATACGTGACAATTAAAATATTAAATGTTAATGTGACATCTAGGGGGACTATTAGGGGGAAATACATATCCTAAACCTTAAATAGGTATTAAAGTAAGTTAGCCAAGCATAACTAAAGAGTTTAATTAAGCTAAACCTATATTTAGGAGTAGGTAAATGGAATAAGTTAAAATATACATTAAAGATTTAATTACGAGATCTAGCCAGATCCTTAGGAGAGAGTAACTGTAAGCCAAAACCATAGACTAGTAAGAATGAAAGATGTGTAGCATTATAGTGCCTTAACTGATCAATGCTTGGAATACTTTAATTATAGGTGATTAGTGGAAGTAGTTCGCATTTTCAAGTTTGGTTACTGCTTCTACACATACCAGGTACGATTTCTCGTACTCAGATACTTTTGGTGACGAACTTTATGGAATGTTTTGGGAAACGCTAACTGAGCTGAAATGATTTCCAAAAGGAAACTGTTTGTGTGACTAACTCAGCTTGATGTGACTAACTGAGCCTTGAATGTACAACTCACATGATCCTTGGTTCCTCTTATCTGGTTGCCTCATTAGATATTGACTGTTGAGGGTTTACGCCTCTGCACTCTGTAGGACTGAGTGTTTTGGTATTACACTTGTACAGTTAATAATCTAGTGAGGATATGGGAAATGTCAATCTTGGTAATTTCTTCTGTTGACTCTGGATATTGTTCAACCATGAGCTGAGTCTTTGTTGTGATGTGCACATCTTCACCGGTAAACAGCGAGGGGCTGTATATCCCCTGTCCAATCGGACGTTGTAAACAGCGAGGGGCTGTATATCCCCTGTCCTATCGGACGTAGTAGTTAACAGCGAGGGGCTGTATATCCCCTGTCCCCAATGGGACGTAATTGGCAGCGGAGCCATCTCTTCCAATTGGTTTCATTCCACTCTTGATTGTTGGTTCTTGGATTTCTTCCTTTCTTTCCTAGTCCTTGTGACTACTTGAGTCTTTCTACTCTTAACTGGAATTAAATCTAACTTAAGCATGGGATGTTCACTAACTCATGGTGTGGTTTTAATTGACTAACTTTACCTTTTCTGTTCTCTATCTCTATTCTTTGCTTGTTACTTTGACTTGGTGATTTTGAAGTGCCTTGTTCCTCTGCTTTGTTTTTAAGAGTTTCTTTCTAAGTTACTATATTGTCTAAAGATTATGTTTTAATTTCTGTTATGAGAATTGTACCAGTTCCATTCCAGGGAACTAACTCACCCCTCCCGGGGTGGGCTGCTTGGTTTTATCTTGCAGGTATGAATTGTTATACAGGTGGCCACGAAGAGTATGAGTGATTGGGATGAGAATTAGGATTTGTGGAGCGTTGGCGTAATTTTCTATTGTTAGGTTTATGTTATGTTTTCTCGAGTTTAGACCGTAGCATTTGTAATGTCCTAGGTTAAAATTGGTGAGGTTTGGTGCTGGGTGTTTGGAACCCGATGATCTGTAATCGCCTTAGTATTTTATTTCTGCTACATTTTCGTTAAATAGGGGCGTTACATGTGAGACGTTTGAAACCTTGAGATGTCGAATTTTGTGAGACGCTTGGGTCTGTGAGACGCTCAGGTCTGTGAGACATTCAAATCATTGGAATGACAAAGTCTATGAGACGCTCGGGCCTATGAGACATTTAGAGTGTATGAGAAATTGAAATTGAATTAAAATCGAAGTTGAATTGGTATTGAATGAATTTTTTATTTGAATTGGAATTGAATTGAGATTAAATTGGAATTGAATTTGAAATTGGATTGATTTTTTTAATAGAAATGGATTGGAAGTGGAATTGAAATCAGAATGGAATTGACGTTGAAATTGAATTAGAATTGACTTGGGATTGGAATTGAATTTGATTGAATGAATTGAGTTTGAATGGAATTTGGTTTGAATTGAATTTCGGTTGGGGTTGGAAAATAGCCTGGGTCAAAATTTAGGTTGGTCAAAGTTTGGTAGGTCAAAGTCCGGGTAAGGTCAAAATTAAACCGGGTCAAAGTTTGGGGTCAAAGTCAAAGTCAGACCGGGTAAAAGTTGGGTTAAGATCAAAGTTCGGAATGGTCAAAATTGGACCGAGTCAAAGTTTAGGTTGGTCGAAATTGGACCGGGTCAAAGTTGGGCCGGATTGGACCTTGGTCAAGGTTTGGGCCAGATTGGGCCTTGGTTAGGCTTTGGGTTGAATTGGGTTGGATTAGGCGTTGGTTGGGCTTTTGGGTTAAATTGGGCCGAATTGGGGCTTGGTGGGGCTTTTGGGTTGAATTGGGCTTGATTGGGCCTTGGTTGGGCTTTTGGGTTGAATTGGGCTGGATTGGGCCTTGGTTAGGCCTTTGGGTTGAATTGGGCCTTGGTTGGGCTTTGGATTGAATTAGGCCTTGGTCAAGGTTTAGGCCTGAATGGGTATGGGTTTGAAATGGGTTTGGGCCCGAATTGGGCTTAATGGGCCGAATGAGCTTGATGGACCGAGTTTGAAGATGGGCCAGATTATTTGGAGATGGGCCGAGTTTGGAGGAATTGGGCCGGGTTCAATAGAATTGGGCCGGTTTTGAAATTTGATTCAGATTTGTGATTCCGAAAGTAGATTTCCCAAAATGGGATGATTTGAAATTTATTTGCCGAAGCTATGAGCTTAAGTCATGTCTGGACAAAAATTATTAGAATTCACATCTGGATTGGATTTTGTTGATTGTATATTTTATTCTAACTTTAGGGGATGATTTGGAAAATTTTAAGGAAAACAGGTATTCCTCACATGACCCGTGTCTAGAACCCATCATTCATGGAGGATACCTTCACCTAAAGCTTTTTTAATAAAGGGGGTGACCTATGGGCTAACTAGGGCTTCCAATGTATTGAGCCTCTATATTGGGCTGGGCCCAACAATTGCCAAGCTAATCTATGTCTACAACAAATGGCATGTAACGATAACAATAAAATAATATAAAAAATGGATATAGGTAATCGGCATATATACAATGAAATTCAAACCGAGTAATATGTAACTTTTACAATCGACATACATACAATGAAATACAAACCCGAGTAATATGTAACTTTTACAATTGAAATACATACAATGAAATTCAAACCCGAGTAATACGTAACCTCTACGCGAAGGGTTGATGTCAATTTTATTACTCTTTTTTTATCTTTTAATGACAAAGCAAGGACTCTACACTAATAAAAAAAAGACAAGATATTTGAGCTCAAAAATTGCTACTCTCAATTTATTAATCAGTTAGATAGATCTAAATCAAATTACTAACTTATTTTTTGTCTTTTAAGTTTTTCTTCTCTCTCTCTCTATATATATATTTTTATTTTAACGGTAAAACTCTAAACTAGAATTAACTAGAAAAAAAGGTCCTAATCGGCAAATAACTAATGTTTCATCTCCTTCCCTTTTCTTCCTTTTTTTAGCGATTTCTCAAGCGCAAAAGATTCATCATGCTAGGAATCGGAAATGTAGACATGAGCGATTATATGAGCAAGGATGCTGAGGAACATACCATCACAGAATGCACTGAATCAAGATATATACAGAAATAATCATGGAGCAATCGCATACCAAGTGCAAATCGGTACATGTTATTATCAGAGAAAGCTAGGAAGTTGATTTGAGTCGGGGATAATTACCGTAGAGGGATACATGCTCTCATGTACTACTTGTTCGCCAACGATTGTGAAGAGGAAGAAGCGGATCTGTGATTCTTGTATTGCCAGCTGACGTGGGTGAGGAGAAACGAACAAATTTGGTGTCGTATGCTCCCTGACTGTTTGGTTTGCAGATTTTACCATGTGAAGAGAATGAAGTGAGCTGGATGCTCCTTGTTAGCCGGTTACGTTGCAAAATTTCCAAGAGTGTGAGAATAAAAGAGGTGTAGAGCATTCATTGTTCGGTGGGTTACAAAATTACCGGTGATGGAGGGAAGTGAAAGGGGACAAAGCTGCTTGTTCCTTGTTTTCCAGGTAGGATGCAAAATTATCGTTTTTGAAGAAGTTGAGAGTTGGTTCGCTGTTGTGTTCCTTGTTGTCGGTCGGTTGCAAAATTACCAGTAGATGAGAATGAACAGCGTAGAGCAAATGTTCCTTGTTTGCTTGCTTGGGTAGAAAATTACCGTGAGTTAGATAGATGAAGAGGAGGCAGAACATGTATGTTTTTTTTGTTCTCCAATTAGTGTGAATGAACTGTTTACTTTTCGAAAGGGTTTATGAAATATTAGAATTGATGTAAAGAAACAAACACGTAATTATAGTAATAACAATAACAAAATAATAAAAAATGAAGTAGTACTAAAAGCAAATGTAATAAAAGTAGAAACCGAATTAGATATGTGGATGTAGCGATAAACAAGTAATGAAATAAAGCAAAATGTATGAGAAGAAATTTAATCAAATAAGCAACAAAACGAAGTATACGAATGTCAATAATAATTGTAAAATGATGCATAAAATAATAGAAATAAAAGTAAACACAATAAAGAAAAAAACAAAATAAAGGTAAATACTAATAAATAAAACGCAAGTAAAGTACAATAAAATATGATGAGATAAACAAGGCATAAAATAGCATAAAACAAGAACAATATAAAATGAAAAGACAAATAAATAATCAAATACAAAGAATAAAATAAAATAGTAAAATAAGTTAGTAAATAAAAGGGACGGGTTTGAAAACAGATGCTTTGAAAATTGATTTAAAAAAAATTATCATAAAATGACGGTTTCATTTTGGCCCGCACATTGATACGTTTTGAAAAAAAGGTAACAACCTATTTTATTATTTATCTGAATTTTGTTTTTTATGGGTGATAATTTTTGGTCTACACCGTGTATGAGTTGATGATTGTTTGTGAACTAATCTAACTCGGCACTTGGTCTAACTAACAGTGGTGGAACCTAACCATTTAGAATGCGCCATGTCCCAAGTGTGAGTGATTTGTGAGATGAACTCTTATTGACTCACCGACCGTATATTATTACTAACCCGAGAATTTGGTTAGGGGGATTGTTAGTCAAGCGTGCAGGGAAGAGAAACAATAGAGCGTTTGTTTCTGATTCCATGGTCGAACTCCCTTGTTACAGGGCCGTGTGCCACATAGTGGTGCCTTGCGGGGCCGTGTGCCACATAGTGGTGCCCGTTTGGAGTGAGACTGGCAGAGCTTACCCGTCTAAAGAGGTAAGATGGGTATTCTAGGATATGAAAGAAATAACCCGTTGGTGAGATCTATATATATCTCAACCGGAGGTCATACTGACTTAACTCTAAGTTATCCAAGAAGTAGGATATTTAGAGGGTGTGATTGAGAACATTGAATGTGACTTATGAATTGACTTTCACTCTCATGTGTTGTGCTCTGTGTATGAGTGTTGCTAATGCATGTTTATTATGTTGTTGTAATTAGCATGATTGTTTGAAATAAAATCAACTCCATGTATGCGACAAAGCAATCGTAGTACCCGTTAGCACGCGGGGTATGTGAATTTCATGTCAGCAAGTTTACTGAGCCCCTTGGGGCCACTGTTTTATTTCAGGTACCCGACAAAGATGATTGATCGAGATTGTGACCGGGCTTTTGAGTTGCTAGCTAGTGATATTTTATTTTGGTGAACTGGGTTGTACACGGGCTGGTAGCCCCTTTTGAGTGGCCGGTGTACCACGTTGTACACGCTTTTGTAGTTTGGATTATATAGACTTGTGAGAACGGAATGCATTTTATTAAAATATTGTAGCACTCGTTAAGAGCTCCTACCACCGGAAGCGCAAGCACAAGAGGACGATGCGGTTTATTCTTAGGCTGTGGTCTCTGATGCGGCCAAGGATGGTGTTGCTACTGATGCTCACGATGGTGTGGTTACTGATGCAGCTGTTGCGGTTACTTCTGTTGTAACTCATGACTCCAGCAAGCGACTTAAGTGTTCTGTTGATGATAGTTCCACTTCTCAGGCGACTCCGGGGATGCCTCGGGTCGCCAGGATTAATGTCGATTATGGTTGCGAACTGTCGCGGGCTGGGTAGTAGGGCGGCAGTTCGCTGGTTGTTAGGGTTAGTTGCTCGTGAAGACCCTCTTTTTGTTGTTTATTGGAGACTAAGCTCTCCGCTTTTGAGATGCGGCCTGTCGCATCTAGACTTAGGGGTTATTGCTGGGGTGCGGGTGATAGTGAAGGCCGGAAAGGGGGGGTAGCCTTATTTGGAAGGAGTCTGTAAATGTGTCCTTGTCTAGCTTCTCCAGTCACCATGTTGATGCTTTTGTCTGTAATCTAGGGGGTAGGAAGTGGTGGTTGACTGGAGTCTATGGTTGGTCTTCTGTAACCGAGAAATGGAAAACTTGGCGTCTTTTGCGTTACCTGTGTTCGCAGTGGGTGGGTCCTTGGGTACTTGGCGGGGAATTTAATGAGATAATGCATGTGCGGGAACATTATGGTCAGGGCTTTCGCTCTCAATCAGCAATGAATGCT
The DNA here is from genome assembly GCA_023374045.1 of Limonium bicolor. Lineage (NCBI taxonomy): Eukaryota > Viridiplantae > Streptophyta > Magnoliopsida > Caryophyllales > Plumbaginaceae > Limonium > Limonium bicolor. The sequence goes on along the minus strand of CM041781.1, from coordinate 244,117,162 downwards.
TTTAGGAATTGTCTTCGGGATTGCACCCTCACTGATTTGGGCTACCGAGGAACCTGTTTTACTTATACTAAGCGGACGGACACACATTTTCATGCTAAGAGTCGTTTGGATCGTTTTGTTGCTAATGACGATTGGTTAACTCTGTACCCGAATGCTCAGAACTTTCACCTTAGGTGGGGTCGTTCCGACCATAAGCCAATTAAGCTTCTGCTTCAACCACCTACTAGGCGTGGTCCTCGACCTTTTCGGTTTGAAAATTGTTGGGCTTCAAATGCAGAGTGCCGCCATATAGTGCAGTCAGCTTGGGCTACATCTGCACCAGGGTCTACTTATGTTCGAAAAGTCCAAAACTGTGGCCGCTTATTGCAGGCTTAGGGCACTAAACAGATTTGGGTTGAAAAGCGGGCACTTCGGGAAGCCCAGCAGGAACTTGACTATGTCAGCAATCAGGTTCCTTCTGCTGCTAATCAGGCACGCTGGCATTCCTGCTCCGCGGCGGTTGACTCCCTTTTGCTCCGGGATGAAATTCGTCTTCAACAGCGTTCCAGACTTCTTTGGCTTAAGGCAGGTGACAGAAATAATCAGCTTTTTACAATAGGTACGGTCCCGGTCTCGGCGTAACCAGATCCTCACTCTCTCTTCTCCCGCTTTGCCGTCTGCGACAACGTGGCATGGGATAGAGGTTGTAGCACGTAGCTATTTTACAGATCTTTTCACCTCCACCAACCCTGAGGAGGATTTGCACCTCCTTGCCTGCGTTGAGGACAGGGTTCCTGCTCATCTGTTTGCCTCTATGGGCACTCCTTTTACTCGTGAAGAGGTCGTCGCTGCTTACAAGCAATTGCATCCATCGAAGGCACCAGGGCCCGATGGTATTAATGGGTTTTTTGCGCACCTATTGGCCTATCATCAGTGAAGATTTTATTGCCACTGCTCTCCACTTCCTTAATTCGGATGCTCCTGCTCCCTCGGTAAATTATACGCATATTGCACTCATCCCTAAGAAGCAGGGGGCAACCTCCATCACTGATTTTCGCCCCATTTCCTTATGTAACACTGTTTATCGGGTTGTATCCAAGGTCTTGGTCAATCGGGCTCAGTCTGTAATGCCATGTGTCATCTCTGATAATCAAGGTGCATTTGTTCGGGATCGTCTGATCACGGATCAGGTTCTAGTTACTCATGAAATCATGCATGTTATGCGTACATCGAAGGCGAAATAGCGGGGCTACTTTGCTTACAAAGTGACATGTCCAAAGCCTTTGATCGTGTTGAATGGCCTTTCATCTTGCAGGTTTTGGAACGCATGGGCTTTCACCCTTACTGGATCTGTGCGGTTCGGAAATGTCTTACAACTTGTACCATGGCGGTCCTTATCAATGGGTACCCCGGAGAGACTTTCCATCCCCAGCGAGGCCTACGTCAGGGGGATCCTCTTTCTCCTCTGCTTTTTATTTGCTGCATGGAGGTTCTGACTTCGGCTTTGCACCTTGCGTCTGAGGTTAATCAGTTCGCAGGCTTTTCTATGCGGGGGCTCTCCACGCCAATTACCAGCTTGCTGTTTGCAGACGATTGTATACTTTTTGGCAAAGCAAATGTTTCAAATGCTCAGACTTTGGCTTCAATTCTTCAGGATTTTAAGCAGGCCTCTGGTCAATGTATTAATGCGGACAAATCGGCAATAGTGTTCTCCCTTGCTTAAACCCTAGCGTCTGTCAGGGGGTTGCAATGGCTCTGCAAGGGCGCGTGGTTCAAGACTTAGGTATGTATTTAGGGTTCCCTGCTCATGTTGGCCGTAGTCGGAAGGCAGTTTTTGCTTACTTAAAAGACAGGGTGGCAACTCGCATACAGCAATGGCCTCAGCATTCCTCCCAGGCGGCACGTTTGAATCTCATTAAAACTATTCTCCAAGCTGTCCCAACGTATATCATGTCCATTATTGCACTGCCCAAATCCTTCCTCCATTCTCTTAAAAGCATGATCTCCCGTTTTTGGTGGAGTGGCTCGACGGCGAAGGCAGTTCACTGGAAGCGTTGGGACCTCATGTGCCTTCCACTTGCTTCAGGTGGTTTGGGATTCAGGGATTTGGAAAGTTTTAATCGTGCTCTGCTGGGTAAACAGCTCTGGCGCATCCTGACCCGCCGAGACTCTCTGCTTTCGCAGTTCTATCATGCTCGATATATCAGGAACATTCCTTATCAGCGCCTGCGACCGCCTGCGAACTGTAGCCCTATTTGGCGGTCATTATTGACGGTTCGAGATCTCATTGATTTAGGGACCCGTTCGCGTGTGAGTAATGGTCAAGCAACGCATATTTTGGATCGTTGGTTACCCTCCAAAGAGGGGGGCAGGCCGTATCCCTGGTCCATCCCTCACGCCTTTGCCAATGCCCGGGTTGCGGACCTCAAGTTGTCCCCGTCTTCCTGGAATGTTCCGCTTATTCAGTCGCTTTTCCATCCGGAGGATGTCAACCATATTTGTCAGCTTCCCCTGCCTGCTGATGGGTCCTTGCCAGACTCATTGTTTTGGGGGCTCACTAAGATGGGGATTACTCAGTCAAAACTGCTTATCATTCAGATGTTGCCCTTTCTCGCGCCTCCCACCCTTCATCGTCGACTTCTTTAGGCTTTGGCCCTGGGCAAGCAGCTACGCGTTTTTGAAACTTGATCTGCCTCCCGTGTCCGCCTCTTTGCCTGGAAGCTCCTGCACGGAGTGGTTCCATGTAATGCGGTGCTGGCCTCCCGTCTCCATCAACCAGATATAGCCTCTTGCCCTCTTTGTGGTGTGTGTGACACAGTCTACCATGCTTTGTTTCGTTGCCCTACTGTCACACCTTACTGGGCCCGTATGGGCGTCCCTCATCCGCCTCAACTGATACACACAGATGCAGCATTTACGGACTGGTTTGTGCATGCCTGCTTATCTCTCTCTTCAGGTTCTTTATCCTGCTTACTTTCGCTGCTGTGGAGAATTTGGTATGCGCGATGCCAGGTGGGACATCAGCGTGTCACATCGTTTGAGGCAGGATGGTTTTATGCTGATAGTTACCTTCGCAATAGTTCTGCAGCCATGATCTCCACTGCTTCGGTAGCTCTAACTGAACATCGAGCCAATCATCCTGACTGGCCAGAGGTCTCGGTTGATGCTGGGGTTGCCTCTTTTGGGGTTTTTGGCCTTTCCGCGGTAGCATTTGCAAATGGTTCCGCTGTAGGGGCGGCTGTTATGGGCGACAAGCACCTTCCGTTGCACCCATCCGAGGCTGAGGCTATGGCGGTTGCTTTGGGCTATGCTCTTGCTCGTCATTTGCAACTCCGACACTTCCGTCTTTTGTTTGATTGCAAAGCTATCACGGACTACATCTCCGACTTCCAGGTTAAGGGTTTGGATGCTGCGACACAAGACCTGCTCCACAATACTCTTGCTCAATCCAGCTCTTTCTCAGATATAGCGTGGTTTCATGTTCCACGGGTTGAGAATGTAATAGCGCACAACCTAGCTTCATATGCTAGAAAAGCTCAGCTCCCTAGGAGCTGCTGGAAGTCACCAGACTTTCCGGACTGTGTACGAACTCTTTGTTCTTAATGATATAACTTCTTTTCAAAAAAAAAAAAATATTATTTCATAACCTGAATTAATTTAGTTTTGTCTGTCGGTATTCTTATCCTGATGTGCGTGAAGCCTTTTTCATCTTCTTTTTGGGTATTTCTCTCTAACTCGGTCTAGCCCAAATCCCCTTTGGTTGTGATACGAATGATTTGTTTTAGTTCATTGTACATGTTGCTTTGTTTTAGTTCATTGTACATGTTGCTTCTGTGTGCCATTCATAACCTGATTTAATTTAGTTTATTCTCATTACCAGCTTGATATAGCCATTTTTACATAACACCGCATCAGTTGTTATATCATTCGAGGATAACTAGCGAAATAAAATTGTAGGTTCAATTTGTAGGTTCAGTTTATTTGTTCACTTTAGTGCCCAGGCTAATGATTATAGAAAATATGGCCGATTCAATCGATCTCGTACATGTCTGACTTGGTCTTAGATAAATTCCAACTTTAACCTCAAACAAATCACGGTAATAGGTCGATATATTTGCTTGTTAATGGCCACGAATAAACTTTGGTTAGCAATTTGGACATCCACCCATACCAGAGATCTAGGTTAGAACTTTACGGTCTTGTATTCAGTTGCGGTATATTCACTTTTGAGTTAGCTCACTGCCTTTTGTTTTCATTTGGCCAAGGTACATCTTGCTTTGGGGCTTGAATTGGACTTCGCTTATTGCTGAGGCTAATGGAATCCGGGACTCAACATGCTTACATCAAGGATTGGAACTCTTGCTGATTACACGAGACCGAGATGGAGTTATGAGCTGTCAGCCTTCTATTCGGCAGAATCTTGCATATATATATACATATATACTTGATTAAATGATAAACCGGGGGCAGGCCACCCTGTAGGTTGGTTTCCTATCACCTAAATCTCTTATTGGTCATGATCAACAATATGTTTTCGTTTGTTTAGCATTGCTATTTGCCCCTTGCACATAATTCAGTTTAGGAAATTAAATTCCGTATAGTTTTGATTCTTTCATTTGAGGTCAACTTGTTTAACCATAATCAGTGTTTGATTTTAATTCTTTGCAATCAACAACTCTAAACTACAATTGGATCTGCTACTTGTTTCTTTATGCTATAATCATTGTTGATTTGCCATGTCCATTTCCGAGCTCCATGTTTATTATGCCATCGCTGTAATATATCACCAACTTCTATGTTTGATTGTTGCTTTGCTTTAATGATTAATGAGGAGGGCCTGTTTGGGTTGCTGCAAACCCTCAGTCCAAATTTAACTTTAAACTCGGGTCCAACTCATTGCTAGCCAAACCGGGCTAGAACAGGTGGCCATAGAATAACCTTTAGACTTACCCACTTATTTCTGGACTCATCAAGTCCAATTTAGAAAAGCTTCTAGGTTCGGGGATGTTCCTCACTCAAACGGGCCATAGAGTTTGGTCGGTGGGGAATGCCCTTCTTTTATAAAAATTTCCAAACAATCCATAATTGTCAGAATAAAACTCACAATCAATGATTCGCTTCAATCAATAAAAATCCAATTCAAAACCCAAAATTCAATTCCAATTCAGCCCAAAAATTCAATTTTAAATCAATCCATTGCAATCCAATCCCAATTTCAATCCAATTCCAATTCAATTATTAATTCAATCTCAATTCAATTCAGTTCTTAATTCAATTTGATTCAATCTCAATTCAATTCTTAATTTTATTCGATTCAATCTCAATTCCAATTTAATTTCAATTTCATTCCAAAATCAAATTAATTCAATTTTAATTTCAGAACAAAAATCAAATCAAATCGATTCAAATTCCTTCAATTCCATTTTGATTAAAAAATTCATTTGATTCCAATTCGAAAAAAATTCATTCAACTCCAATTCATTCAAAAATTCTTGCAATCCCAATTCGATTAAAAATCATTTCAATTCTCAATTCGATTCAAAATTCAATTCAATTCAAAATTCATTTCAATTCAAAATTAATCTCAAATCAAAATTCATTTCAATTCAAAATTCATCCCAATTCAATCTCAATGCCAATTCAACCACAATTCAGTTTCAATCTAAGTCCAATTCAATTCATCTTCAATTTCAACAAATCCAATTTCCAAATCCAAAGTCAATTCAATTTCAATCTAATTCCAATTCAATCGCAATCCAAATTCAATTCATTTTCAAATTCAATAAATCCAGTTTCCAAATCCAACTTCAATTCAATTCCAATTCCAATTCCAATCCAATTCCGATAAAAAATCAATCCAATTTCAATTCGACACCAATTCAATCTCAATCTCAATTCAATTCCTATTCAAATAAAAATTCATTCAACTCCAAGTCAACTTCGATTTAATTCAATTCCAATTCCAATCCAATTCCGATAAAAAATCAATCCAATTTCAATTCGACACCAAATCAATCTCAATCTCAGTTCAATTCCAATTCAAATCAAAATTCATTCAACTCCAAGTCCACTTCGATTTTAATTCAATTCCAATTCCATTCCAATTTTCCCTACACTCTGAATGTCTCACAGACTCGAGTGTCTCATAGACTTTGTCATTCCATGATTCGAATGTCTCACAGACCTGAGCGTCTCACAGACCCGAGCGTCTCACAGACTTCGACATCTCAAGGTTTCAAACGTCTCACAGATCCGAGTCATCTCACAGACTAGCATCACAAACCCGAAACTTCTCGAAACTCCGAACCCTTGTAAATCTTAAACATCTCAAATATCTTCAAACTCCACAATTTCCAGCCCAAAAGACCTTGAACTACGTCAGGTCTGATCTCAACAGGGATTGAGTACATAGGCAACCCACCAAGGGTGCGCCTCACATTAATAAAAATACCCTTTTGCACTCAGTCATCTCACCTCCAAACAACCCCATACTCTTCAAAACCTCGATTACCTCAAAACTCAACCACCCTAAAAATCCTGAACTACATAAGGTCTGATCTAAACAGGGAGTTGAGTAGTTAGGCATCCCACATAGGGTGTGACCCCATTCCAATCCAAAAAACCCTTTTCCTACTCTAAGGCGATACTTATACCTCTCGAAACACACAAACCTTCTTCGGTTCCCACAAACTTCAACCATTAGACTCCAAGTCTTGTCTATTCATTCAACCTCTGACTCTTCCCAAATCTTCATTCTATACTCATCAGAATTCCCCAATTCCCTCTTCTAGGCATTGGCTTGGCAGAAAAGCTCACCTCATCCACTCTCGTTCTTCTCATCCTGATCCTATCCTTGGCTCTTAAATGAATCTCTCTGAAAAGGTTTTGAAAGAAGGCAATCCCGACAAATGGAGACCGAGGTTTCCTCGAGCACCAATCCGAAGTCGTGGTCATTGCCACTTCTGAGGGGTGTAACCCAGTGCGAACCCACATGGAATCTCTGAAATGACCAGATAAGTCCTATCGATAGGCAACAATCTCAGAGTCAATTAACGGTTCTTAGAACCCGATCTTCCTTCCTAGTTATCATAGGTCAAACTAGGTGGCGACTCTAGTCAATTTCCACCCTTAGGGCATAAGTCCACATGGAGCCCATTGAGAGCGGGTGTAGTGTTCACTTGCACTCCCCTTTATGCTTTCTGGGAAAGACGGATGATTTAGTAGGTATTTGAGGGATGCCAGAATAACGGGTTTTCACCCTCCACAGAATGGCATTTTAGGATCTAGGCTTTTCAGTCAAGAACCATATTTAGATAGACCCCCCTCATACCGAAAAATCACCCTCCACAGGGTGCACACCCAAAAGAAGTTCCAAATTCAGGGGAACATGCTATCCTTCTACAAATGCATGGATTAAGGGGGAACTTGGACACGGTCGGTTTCCAAAAAGTCCTTTTGCTCTTATCTCGTTTTGCTGGATTGACTCTTTCAAGATTCACGTTGAAAGTTTTGCTATCATCAGCAACTATGGGGCAATTGTTAAAGTATGAAGGTGTTGCTGAGATAGTCCTACCATCGAACAAGTCAATCAATATGAGAAGTGTTCGTCCCTACTGAAAGATCAAGTGAGTCCTTCGGTCGAACGAGTCTCTATCTTTACTGATAGATCGAGTAAGTCCATCCATGTGGGTTAATCCATCAGTTGAGAAATTTAAGGAGTAACATTCACTAAGCCACAACGGTCATCAACCATCAGCCTTGGACCAAAGTGCATGCAAATGTGACTAAAATACGAAGTCCTAACTTTCTGATAGTTTGAGAGAGTCCATCAATCAGTTGTGAAAATTAAGAAGCAATGTTTACTCCCTTTGGCCATAAATATTGGCTTCAGTAAGCTCAGTCAAGTGAGCACGTGTTAAGTCCAAAATATAGCAATATGGACATTGAGGTCCTAAAATTTTGGAACTGATAGAGTCAGTCAGGTACATCAGACGTGAGAATCATCATTAAATGTTGCCAACTCATCCAATGGCTTGGTGATTATCCGAAAATTAAGGGCAAGGCTTAGCAACGTTCACAAAGAAGTTAGGTCCAATTTTTAAGCAACTACAAGTAACTACAACGTTCAGAAAGCAGAAATTTCAGATACAGACTCCCTTAACGGCTCCAGAGGCTTTTCTATATAAAGAGATAAGAGTTTTTAGTTACATTTGTGCTTTTCCACCCCAATACTTCCTATGTTAGGGAAAAGTCACCAAGAATAAGAGTTTTTCTGTCATTTATAGTTATGATAGTTTGTACTTTATCGACAGACTCAATCTAGGGTGTTCCTAGGCTTACTACACTTATCAAAGAGCTGATCATATAATATATAGGGTAAGTGAGTGAGCTCCACTAAGTAGATCCTTTCTACTTAGTGGGCAGTGTAAGTTATTTTTGTTTTACGAATAAATAAAATAACTTATATTGTATATCTGTTTGAGTTCGGATGAGTGTTTACATATCTTCAGTGCTTCCACATACTTAGTTCGATTGAGTCAAACCATCTCATAGACTAACACCTTGAGTTGGTTTGAGTCAGCTGTTCGATCCTACATTGTTTGTTTGGTGGAATGGATGGAAGAGTACCCTAGGATAGTGGGGAATCACCTAAATCACCCAAATAATCTCAAAACCTTAACTCATACTCCATTAGAGCTCAACTCATGAATCCCCAAATCATGGGAAATCCAATTCCTACCTAATTAGCCAAAACCCTTAATTAAAGGAGGTTTAAGTCACTAAGTGACATTAAACAAACACTCTTAAATAATAGCCCTAAGATTTTACCCCCAAAATCAAGAGAGCAAAACTTAGGGTTTATCCCCCTTTTAGTCAAATCCCAAACTCAAACTCAAATGTAGAATGGAACCACCAAAAATGCAATAAGAGATCAATTTAAAGCATTAATTGATACTGAAGGGAATAAAACAAGAGTATTAAATGAGTTAGGTTTCTAGAATTCAATGAGCAAAAATAGGGTCAAGCTCATCCTAGGATACAAATAAGTCTACTCAGCCATTAAGAGAGCAAAGAGAAGGAAAGAGGGAGAGTTTGCCATGGGAGGAGCTCTTAAGCTTCAATGAAGGTTGAATCTTCAATCTCTTCTTCCTCCTCTTCTTCTCTTCTTTTCTCTCTTCTTTCTCCTCTTCTTTTCTCCCTTATTTTTGCCTCTCTCTCTTATTTCTAGCTGGTATCGTGGGTGGTAAATGAATGAGGAAGAATGCCCCAAAATTCAGTATTTTAAAACATCAATCTAGGCAGATTTTTCGTCCGATCAACCTTGCCAAGGTCGATCTCGTGGGTCGGTTAGACCCTCTGGAGAAGGAAGCATGTGTCAATTTAAGTTCAACCGACCCTACATAAGGTCGGTCCTAGGGTTGGCCAATTCCAATGAGCTGCAGAGGAGTTGGACAAGGTGGGACCAACCCTCCCAGGGTCTGTCCTAAGGTCAGTCGAGTTCAGAAAGTTCTTCTTTGTGTCAAAATTCTCCCGATGCTTCCTGTTGGGTTGGCATCCTTCCCGTAGTGCTCAAACATTGATGCATCCTCAAATTAAGATTCCAAAATGTACTCACATGAGTATTTACCTATTTGAATATGTCAAAAGTATAAGCTCACTAATAATCACAAAAGTGCTCCATAAAGTGGTGAAATAAGTTATGAACCAAATAAAATGAAGGTGAATAAAGACCTTAAAATAGCACTATTTCACCACTTATCAACGAGCCAAGAAACAAAATTGGGTGGACAAACAGGCCAGTAGGATGACCATGCTTTGGTGGTTGCGACCACTTATACTGATCAGATAGTGGTTATCCCCAGTGTATGATTAGCCTTTGGAATATCCCATACAACAGTGGCCCTAGTGCATGAGGAGGGTAGACAAATGCCAGCTGGGGTCAGGCACCGTATACATCCACATACTCGAATCCCTACGCTAATCCGGAAGCAGGTTATGGCCCGCCCACACAATTTCCCACCCATACTGCTACGCCTACAAGGAAATGGTCTTCATGATCTAGCCGTAGATATGTGGCGGCCACACAGACAGAGAGATCAGCACACATGAACACTACCTTTGCCAACCTAACGTATTTGATGATGATGAGGATGACGATGCGAGGATACATTTTGTTTTATGGATGCAATCCATCCCATCTACTCCTTTACCACCTGTTGGCTCGTGGGACATGACTCTTAGGGGGCTTAACTCGATGAATCCTCCACAAAGATACACTCCTAGCGAGTATGAGCAGCCTAGAAGAAGTGGGAGGGGATACAGAGCCGGTAGAGGGAGAAGAGCTGGCGGGGACAAGCCTTGATAGTTTATAAAAAAAATCTTCAAAATTTAAATTTGGAGGTATGGTTTGACAAATGAATTGTTCTATTTGGGTTATTAATAATAGTTTAAGCATCGTGAAACATTAATTGCACATACCCTCTTGCACCTAGCTTAGTATTGTCTAATATAAGATATTCACACACACCCATGGTGGCACACAAAACGTAGATACCACTGCAGTAGTTAGTAAAATTAAAACAAATTCAACATTATTATTTCTGCACTTAAACGTAAATAAAACCTAATTTTTCTTTTGAATGATTGCCTAAGGGATGACTTGACATTGCATGAGCTACATATTTTATTAACATACAAATATAATAAGAAAATCTTTAATAGAACCAATTACAGTCATAGTGGATAGACCCTTGGCGCCATTTTACTTGTGTGTGATTTATCATCTTCATGGTGTCTCTAATATCATCTGAAGAACTACTTGAGAATGCATTGGATGGGGCTTCTTCATTGGCGATTGCGTCATCAGACCCTTCTTGTCCAAAGACATCAGAGTTTACAACAAAGTCGGTAAGAACATGTGTGCACTCCGACCATTCAGCAGATGAGGAAACTGCTTCAGAGGATAATCTCAATGATCTTCTTTCTCATAGTTGATTCTGCATTGAACATTAAAGCTTTGATCTGGTTTTAAGTTGTGCTGGAATATCTAGTAGGATTATACCTTATTTGGGTTTTTGCGCATGAGTTTTGGAGGATGGACCTATGGATGTGGAGATTTTTAGTGTCATGCACACTTGCTTGCCCTTGTTTGATTTTTTGGCTTCAAGTGAGAGATCCTTTTTTGGTGCCATATTGTTCAGAGATTGTTTTTGCTTTGATTAAGATACTACAATTTCACTCAGTCAGGAACTAGAAAGAGTTTTAAAGCAGGAATTATGGGATGAATCTGTTGGGTCACCCATACTCCATTTTATACTATCTGTGCCAACGGCTAATACAACGGTTAGTACAACGACATTAAATACATTTGCTTTATAAAGGACAGTAATATGGGGCTCTATTAAGTTTTCAGACTATGCATAGTGCTCTTAATGTAATTTTGTCTTTTGATGGACATTATTATTGATATATGCAATGTGTTTGTCAAATCCACAAAACATTGTCAGCCTTTTTTTTATCAGGACAATAATAGTGGCCTGCCTTTTTTTTCTTTCTTTGCAGGTTGTTCTGAATGAAATTGCATCTTATAGTGGGCATTATTATTTTTCTCTACAATGTGGTGTTAAATCCACAAATCATTAAATACCTTTGCTTTATGAAGGACAATAATATGGGGCTATATTAAGTTTTTTGACTGTGCATAGTGCCTTGAATGTAATTCTATCTTTTGATGGGCATTATTATTTATCTCTGCACTGTGGTATCAAATTCATGAATCACTGTCAGCCTCTTCTTTATCAGATGGGCATTATTATTTTTTTTATTTCTTTGCAGGCTGTTCTTAATGCAATTGTGTTTTGTAGTGGGTATTATTATCTTTCTCTGCAATGTGTCAAATCCATGAATCATTAAATGCCTTTGCTTTATAAAGGACAATAATAGAGGGAAATGTTAACACCCTTGAGTCTACCATAATACAAACTTCATTTCTCCTCCTAAATTCACACCCGTAAGCCCACACCACTCCCTGATTTCTTTGAAACAGTTAACAAATACATGGTTGTCCAATCTTCATTAATGCCAAGCTTTCTTACAATCCACTCGGAAGCCTCTACTTCAGTTGGAACCAGCAAACCAAGACCTTCCATCGTTGGGTTACTGATGATTTCACCATCAAAATGCTGAAGTAATCTGTAACAGAGCCATTCGTGAATTGGACTATGGTTAGGATGTCACAAGGATGACTTATTGAAATTAGTTTTCAAGGAACCCATTAGTGTTTTCGTGCTTCAGTTGCCGCCAATTAAGATGTTCAATCAATGCTTGCAAACTACAAGTGTAGTTGGGGCATCTCCTAGAGCATGGAGATTCATGTAGAAATGGATGGCGATGATGATGAAGATGATGACCTTTACGAGCCTGAAGAAGATGAAAATCTGACCTTGAATGATGAAGTAGAGCTAATACATGAAGAATTTCTTCATCAACCAGATGCCAATGAAGGAAGTAGTCAACAAACTATGGATGCCCCGTTTTATCATCATGTGGATTGGAACGCCATCAACACAATAAATATGGATGTGGAACGGCGTGGTGTTTCAAACTGGCAGTCTGGAAAAGATTTCGACCTGCAACTGGAGTTCGATGACAAGGAAAGTCTAGTGAGTGCTGTTAAGGACTTTCACATTCAAAATAATATCGATTTTTGTATTGTAAAGAGCCCGACCAAAGCGCACATTGTCCAATTTGTCAATGGGGACAAATGCTCATTTTACTTAAGAGGGGTGTTATAATCTGGTGAGACCGAATGGAAGATAATGAGACAAAGGCCACACTCCTGTGCTCTTCAAGCCGATGGACAAGATCATCGACAAATGAATTATCATTTCATTGTCGATGTCATTCTTCCTCATATCAACCGTAACCCAGGTATGAGTGTTCTAGATGTCATAGAACAAGTCTGTGGCCAATACAATAGGTCTATTTCAAACCGAAATCTTAGTTGCCAAGGTGTGAAGCGATAGGAAAAATGTACGGAGGTTAGCTCGAATCGTATGCCCAGCTGCCAAGGTTATTCATGACCGTAAAGCATAACATACCAGGTTCAATTCTCTAAAAACAGTTCCAGGTTATGAGGACGACACACAAACAACATAAGTCAAATTCTTCCAACGATGCTTCTAGGCTTTTGGACCATGCATATCAGCTTTCAAGCACTTTAAACCGATGCTACAGATAGATGGGACACACCTGTATGGTAAGTTCAAAGGTAAGTTTTTGATAGTAGCATCACAAGGTGGGAACAACAAAATTATACCTATTGCTTTCACTATTGTCGAGTCTGAAGATTTGGCATCTTGGAAGTACTTCTTGGACAAGATGAGGTTGCATGTCATAGGTCAAAGAACCGATGTCTTAATAATTATAGATCATGCACTTGCTATCATCAGCATTATGGTGTCAGACGATTACTAAAGACCCTAAATAGGTCACCATTTCTACTGTATATGACATATTGCATCGAACTTTAACACACGGTTCCACAACAAAAAGTTGAAGAAATATCTGATCAACACATGTATCCTAATTAATTCATTACTATGCTTCCCTAATTTACATAATTGTTTTAAATCTTTAACATAGAGTTATTATTTTTTAATTAGCGTACGAATTCAGAAGGCATCATGTTCAGAGAAGATATAATCATCTTCTATCCTAGAATACCGACATACAATGTTCCTTCACTAACCTATAATTTCAAAAGTGGTCGCGGGCATACGATGACGGCAGGAGGTGGGGGCACATGACAACAAACTTGGTTGAGTGCGTCTGTTTGCTACTAATCACCGCCATTGTAGCACGTTGTACAAGGTGGTAAATTATTTCAACGACAACTTGAATACATACTATGGCCAGCAAATAACGGTCCAACATTGTATACAAACCATGCAAATTCCAAGATAGAGGAAAACAAGAGACTATCAAATAGTCACAATGTAAATCACTATAATGAAGTCGACCAAGTGTATGAGGTCGAAGATTTTGGCTCGGTGGCTATGAGAAGAAAGGGGGAAGTACAAGGTTGATTTCGATGACCTGAGCTGTGAATGCGGGTAGTGGAAAGAATTTAAAAACTCATTCTCTCACTTAATGGTCGTGCGTTGCTGAACAAGCATGTGTTGGGAAAGTTACGTTCATCCTGTGTACAAGCTGGAAACAATGATTAAGGCATATGGTGGTGACCTTTTTACACCACTAGGTAATGAACAAAACTAGCCAACATATACAGGGGTGTAGGTGGTACCGCAACCCGATGCAATTCGTACTGTCAGGGGAAGACCGAAGTTTGCAAGGATTCAGAGTGAAATGGATGACAACAATGAACCGATACCAGAACGTAGATGTTGTGGTCATTGTTTGCAAATAGGTTATAACAGGAAGAATTGCCCAAATAAAGGATACAACTAATTGTAGTTTTTTTAGTGTTACATACTTAACATTGCTCTTGCATAGATAGGTTGTGCCTTTAGCAAGCACAACAAATGTATGTTTTGTCTAAAACTGAATGAAGTGCGTATTGGTCCATGGTATTATAAATATATACTTTTATTTTTATGAATTACTTACAAATGTAAAAAAAATGGGTTAATACCTAAAAAAAGGTTTTAAAAAAGATATAAAATGCTGACTTTGGAGCCATTTTAATGCAGTGGTGTGGGTCCCATGTGAGTTTAAACGGATATACAAAAGACAAAGAACATAAGTATAGGTGTTTGTCTGCCTTCTTACATACTTTCATTTATTTCGGAGACCATTTTATCATAGGGAAAGCTCACCAAACATTGGAAAAAATGCTAACTGTAATGCCATTTAATGGGGTCATCTTGGTCCCGTATGAGTTTTAACTACAGCGAATATAATATAGGACATGAATATAAGTGTTAGAATGTGATTAGACCTGACAAAGGTGACCCGAACCAGAAAAACCGACCCAATCCAACTCGATCTGAACCCGAATTTAAACCGAAAGATGTGACCAGAAATGTGACCTGAAGATCCAAACTGAACCAAACCAAAACCGAATCAAACTAAAATTTGATATACCCAAATCCATCAGAACTGAATTCACCCGAACTGAATTGACCCGAACCAAATTGACCCAACCAAATTGACTAGAACCGAATTCACTCAAACCACACATGAAACTAGACAAACTTTCATTATCCTTCTGTTTATTACTTGTATGTACGAACACATAATTTCCATGATGTGGGACTAAAATAAGGAATGTTTTCATTCCATTTTTACAATTCTTGTCATCTTTTACCGTGTTCAAGGAAATTGGTTCAACCACTTAAAAATTAACAACTCACAAAAACATATTATATTTATGACCGACTATGTCCTACCAAGTTTCAAGACACACTGAAGTATAGCCAAAAAGTGGAGTGCAGAAACTTGACGCTAACCTTTGAGGGGGCACTAATACTAATACTCTAGAACACGTAACTGACCCCTCTTAAATACTGGTTTGCTCAAGTAGTTTAAGAAAAGTCCAAATGCAATCACATAATCTGTTTGTTATAGTCTTGAGGATATACTAACTACAAGAAAAGCATCCAACGTGATGATATGAAATTTTCACAACAACCGCACAATCTTCATCCTAGCAACATTTTCCTGTGTATCTTTGCTTAATCACAACATCCTACACGATGAGTGTCCAAAAACTGTCACATAACCTATAGGTGCGAAGATTTCCCTACAAACATAAACAGTACTAGATATTGGAGAGAAACTAGAAAGTCTTTCAATAATAAAGGGTCGTGGGTGCAAATGATTGCATCAAAATCAGCGATGACGTCAATGCGTAACAAAACCCAACAGCAGTTTGAAAGAAATTGATCCATTAGAATTTTAAGACATTAGCAAAGAATAATGAATGACTGACGCATAAGGGCACATGCGCGAGGTGGTGATAGATTGGCATGGGCACGCGACGCTCGCTCGAGGTGACAGGCGCTGACACAGGACGCGCATGAGGTGTGACGGGCGCGGGATGGCGGGAGGCACAGACATAACGTTGGGCGTGGGGAGGATAGACTGGGCGTCGAGTGCCGAATATTGACCACTGATTCACCAAATTTTAAATTTCTACTTGGTCTATACAATTAATAAATCTATAGTGAAAATTAATATTAAAAATATTGTCATCTAATTTGTTATGTTTAACCAACCAATACACAATAGCAATCTTCATCAAGAGTAACACTATATTAAGAGAATTTAGATCCAAATATGAAAATCAATACAAGTTACCAAGGTTTTAAACTTTTAAATTTTTGTCAATTAAGCATAATGCGGTATGTCACCCGAATTTGACCCATAACCTGAAAAAACCAAAAATGTAGAGGCTAACCCGAACCGAAAGCACCTGTAACACCTATACCGCTAATCCCAACATTATCGCCTAATTGTCTCGGTCCTCACTTTAATTGCAGCGGAATTTCAATCACAACCGTGGGTGATACAACGCTGTTAGCCACCCATGCGACTAACAAGGATTAATTTATAACAACTACGGTCCAATAAACTAAAAATATAACGAGCTTCATAAATACATAACATATAATCATACAACCCTTGTGATTACCGAGTGCTACAATAGTTTAATAAAAAGTGCATTCCGTTCTCACAAGTCTATATAATCCAAACTACAAAAGCGTGTACAACGTGGTACACCGGCCACTCAAAAGGGGCTACCAGCCCGTGTACAACCCAGTTCACCAAAATAAAATATCACTAGCTAGCAACTCAAAAGCCCGGTCACAATCTCGATCAATCATCTTTGTCGGGTACCTGAAATAAAACAGTGGCCCCAAGGGGCTCAGTAAACTTGCTGACATGAAATTCACATACCCCGCGTGCTAACGGGGGTACTACGATTGCTTTGTCGCATACATGGAGTTGATTTTATTTCAAACAATCATGCTAATTACAACAACATAATAAACATGCATTAGCAACACTCATACACAGAGCACAACACATGAGAGTGAAAGTCAATTCATAAGTCACATTCAATGTTCTCAATCACACCCTCTAAATATCCTACTTCTTGGATAACTTAGAGTTAAGTCAGTATGACCTCCGGTTGAGATATATATAGATCTCACCAACGGGTTATTTCTTTCATATCCTAGAATACCCATCTTACCTCTTTAGACGGGTAAGCTCTGCCAGTCTCACTCCAAACGGGCACCACTATGTGGCACACGGCCCCGCAAGGCACCACTATGTGGCACACGGCCCTGTAACAAGGGAGTTCGACCATGGAATCAGAAACAAACGCTCTATTGTTTCTCTTCCCTGCACGCTTGACTAACAATCCCCCTAACCAAATTCTCGGGTTAGTAATAATATACGGTCGGTGAGTCAATAAGAGTTCATCTCACAAATCACTCACACTTGGGACATGGCGCATTCTAAATGGTTAGGTTCCACCACTGTTAGTTAGACCAAGTGCCGAGTTAGATTAGTTCACAAACAATCATCAACTCATACACGGTGTAGACACCAAAAATTATCACCCCATAAAAAACAAAATTCAGATAAATAAATAAAATAGGTTGTTACCTTTTTTTCAAAACGTATCAATGTGCGGGCCAAAATGAAACCGTCATTTTATGATAATTTTTTTTAAATCAATTTTCAAAGCATCTGTTTTCAAACCCGTCCCTTTTTATTTACTAACTTATTTTACTATTTTATTTTATTCTTTGTATTTGATTATTTATTTGTCTTTTCATTTTATATTGTTCTTGTTTTATGCTATTTTATGCCTTGTTTATCTCATCATATTTTATTGTTACTTTACTTGCGTTTTATTTATTAGTATTTACCTTTATTTTGTTTTTTTCTTTATTGTGTTTACTTTTATTTCTATTATTTTATGCATCATTTTACAATTATTATTGACATTCGTATACTTCGTTTTGTTGCTTATTTGATTAAATTTCTTCTCATACATTTTGCTTTATTTCATTACTTGTTTATCGCTACATCCACATATCTAATTCGGTTTCTACTTTTATTACATTTGCTTTTAGTACTACTTCATTTTTTATTATTTTGTTATTGTTATTACTATAATTACGTGTTTGTTTCTTTACATCAATTCTAATATTTCATAAACCCTTTCGAAAAGTAAACAGTTCATTCACACTAATTGGAGAACAAAAAAAACATACATGTTCTGCCTCCTCTTCATCTATCTAACTCACGGTAATTTTCTACCCAGCAAGCAAACAAGGAACATTTGCTCTACGCTGTTCATTCTCATCTACTGGTAATTTTGCAACCGACCGACAACAAGGAACACAACAGCGAACCAACTCTCAACTTCTTCAAAAACGATAATTTTGCATCCTACCTGGAAAACAAGGAACAAGCAGCTTTGTCCCCTTTCACTTCCCTCCATCACCGGTAATTTTGTAACCCACCGAACAATGAATGCTCTACACCTCTTTTATTCTCACACTCTTGGAAATTTTGCAACGTAACCGGCTAACAAGGAGCATCCAGCTCACTTCATTCTCTTCATGGTAAAATCTGCAAACCAACAGTCAGGGAGCATACGACACCAAATTTGTTCGTTTCTCCTCACCCACGTCAGCTGGCAATACAAGAATCACAGATCCGCTTCTTCCTCTTCACAATCGTTGGCGAACAAGTAGTACATGAGAGCATGTATCCCTCTACGGTAATTATCCCCGACTCAAATCAACTTCTAGCTTTCTCTGATAATAACATGTACCGATTTGCACTTGGTATGCGATTGCTCCATGATTATTTCTGTATATATCTTGATTCAGTGCATTTCTGTGATGGTATGTTCCTCAGCATCCTTGCTCATATAATCGCTCATGTCTACATTTCCGATTCCTAGCATGATGAATCTTTTGCGCTTGAGAAATCGCTAAAAAAAGGAAGAAAAAGGGAAGGAGATGAAACAGATTAGTTATTTGCCGATTAGGACCTTTTTTCTAGTTAATTCTAGTTTAGAGTTTTACCGTTAAAATAAAGAATATATATATAGAGAGAGAGAGAAAAACTTAAAAGACAAAAATAAGTTAGTAATTTGATTTAGATCTATCTAACTGATTAATAAATTGAGAGTAGCAATTTTTGAGCTCAAATATCTTTGTCTTTTTTTTATTAGTGTAGAGTCCTTGCTTTGTCATTAAAAGATAAAAAAGAGTAATAAAATTGACATCAACCCTTCGCGTAGAGGTTACGTATTACTCGGGTTTGAATTTCATTGTATGTATTTCAATTGTAAAAGTTACATATTACTCGGGTTTGTATTTCATTGTATGTATGTCGATTGTAAAAGTTACATATTACTCGGGTTTGAATTTCATTGTATATATGCCGATTACCTATATCCATTTTTTATATTATTTTATTGTTATCGTTACATGCCATTTGTTGTAGACATAGATTAGCTTGGCAATTGTTGGGCCCAGCCCAATATAGAGGCTCAATACATTGGAAGCCCTAGTTAGCCCATAGGTCACCCCTTTATTAAAAAGCTTTAGGTGAAGGTATCCTCCATGAATGATGGGTTCTAGACACGGGTCATGTGAGGAATACCTGTTTTCCTTAAAATTTTCCAAATCATCCCCTAAAGTTAGAATAAAATATACAATCAACAAAATCCAATCCAGATGTGAATTCTAATAATTTTTGTCCAGACATGACTTAAGCTCATAGCTTCGGCAAATAAATTTCAAATCATCCCATTTTGGGAAATCTACTTTCGGAATCACAAATCTGAATCAAATTTCAAAACCGGCCCAATTCTATTGAACCCGGCCCAATTCCTCCAAACTCGGCCCATCTCCAAATAATCTGGCCCATCTTCAAACTCGGTCCATCAAGCTCATTCGGCCCATTAAGCCCAATTCGGGCCCAAACCCATTTCAAACCCATACCCATTCAGGCCTAAACCTTGACCAAGGCCTAATTCAATCCAAAGCCCAACCAAGGCCCAATTCAACCCAAAGGCCTAACCAAGGCCCAATCCAGCCCAATTCAACCCAAAAGCCCAACCAAGGCCCAATCAAGCCCAATTCAACCCAAAAGCCCCACCAAGCCCCAATTCGGCCCAATTTAACCCAAAAGCCCAACCAACGCCTAATCCAACCCAATTCAACCCAAAAGCCTAACCAAGGCCCAATCTGGCCCAAACCTTGACCAAGGTCCAATCCGGCCCAACTTTGACCCGGTCCAATTTCGACCAACCTAAACTTTGACTCGGTCCAATTT
Organism: Limonium bicolor; assembly: GCA_023374045.1. Classification (NCBI taxonomy): domain Eukaryota; kingdom Viridiplantae; phylum Streptophyta; class Magnoliopsida; order Caryophyllales; family Plumbaginaceae; genus Limonium; species Limonium bicolor. Next base: position 244,096,852 of record CM041781.1, on the reverse strand, counting down.
GACCATTCCGAACTTTGATCTTAACCCAACTTTTACCCGGTCTGACTTTGACTTTGACCCAAACTTTGACCCGGTTTAATTTTGACCTTACCCGACTTTGACCTACCAAACTTTGACCAACCTAAATTTTGACCCAGGCTATTTTCCAACCCCAACCGAAATTCAAGGGGGGATAATTACCGTAGAGGGATACATGCTCTCATGTACTACTTGTTCGCCAACGATTGTGAAGAGGAAGAAGCGGATCTGTGATTCTTGTATTGCCAGCTGACGTGGGTGAGGAGAAACGAACAAATTTGGTGTCGTATGCTCCCTGACTGTTTGGTTTGCAGATTTTACCATGTGAAGAGAATGAAGTGAGCTGGATGCTCCTTGTTAGCCGGTTACGTTGCAAAATTTCCAAGAGTGAGAAATAAAAGAGTTGTAGAGCATTCATTGTTCGGTGGGTTACAAAATTACCGGTGATGGAGGGAAGTGAAAGGGGACAAAGCTGCTTGTTCCTTGTTTTCCAGGTAGGATGCAAAATTATCGTTTTTGAAGAAGTTGAGAGTTGGTTCGCTGTTGTGTTCCTTGTTGTCGGTCGGTTGCAAAATTACCAGTAGATGAGAATGAACAGCGTAGAGCAAATGTTCCTTGTTTTGCTTGCTTGGGTAGAAAATTACCGTGAGTTAGATAGATGAAGAGGAGGCAGAACATGTATGTTTTTTTTGTTCTCCAATTAGTGTGAATGAACTGTTTACTTTTCGAAAGGGTTTATGAAATATTAGAATTGATGTAAAGAAACAAACACGTAATTATAGTAATAACAATAACAAAATAATAAAAAATGAAGTAGTACTAAAAGCAAATGTAATAAAAGTAGAAACCGAATTAGATATGTGGATGTAGCGATAAACAAGTAATGAAATAAAGCAAAATGTATGAGAAGAAATTTAATCAAATAAGCAACAAAACGAAGTATACGAATGTCAATAATAATTGTAAAATGATGCATAAAATAATAGAAATAAAAGTAAACACAATAAAGAAAAAAACAAAATAAAGGTAAATACTAATAAATAAAACGCAAGTAAAGTAACAATAAAATATGATGAGATAAACAAGGCATAAAATAGCATAAAACAAGAACAATATAAAATGAAAAGACAAATAAATAATCAAATACAAAGAATAAAATAAAATAGTAAAATAAGTTAGTAAATAAAAAGGGACGGGTTGAAAACAGATGCTTTGAAAATTGATTTAAAAAAATTATCATAAAATGACGGTTTCATTTTGGCCCGCACATTGATACGTTTTGAAAAAAAGGTAACACCTATTTTATTTATTTATCTGAATTTTGTTTTTATGGGGGGTGATAATTTTGGTGTCTACACCGTGTATGAGTTGATGATTGTTTGTGAACTAATCTAACTCGGCACTTGGTCTAACTAACAGTGGTGGAACCTAACCATTTAGAATGCGCCATGTCCCAAGTGTGAGTGATTTGTGAGATGAACTCTTATTGACTCACCGACCGTATATTATTACTAACCCGAGAATTTGGTTAGGGGGATTGTTAGTCAAGCGTGCAGGGAAGAGAAACAATAGAGCGTTTGTTTCTGATTCCATGGTCGAACTCCCTTGTTACAGGGCCGTGTGCCACATAGTGGTGCCTTGCGGGGCCGTGTGCCACATAGTGGTGCCCGTTTGGAGTGAGACTGGCAGAGCTTACCCGTCTAAAGAGGTAAGATGGGTATTCTAGGATATGAAAGAAATAACCGTTGGTGAGATCTATATATATCTCAACCGGAGGTCATACTGACTTAACTCTAAGTTATCCAAGAAGTAGGATATTTAGAGGGTGTGATTGAGAACATTGAATGTGACTTATGAATTGACTTTCACTCTCATGTGTTGTGCTCTGTGTATGAGTGTTGCTAATGCATGTTTATTATGTTGTTGTAATTAGCATGATTGTTTGAAATAAAATCAACTCCATGTATGCGACAAAGCAATCGTAGTACCCCCGTTAGCACGCGGGGTATGTGAATTTCATGTCAGCAAGTTTACTGAGCCCTTGGGGCCACTGTTTTATTTCAGGTACCCGACAAAGATGATTGATCGAGATTGTGACCGGGCTTTTGAGTTGCTAGCTAGTGATATTTTATTTGGTGAACTGGGTTGTACACGGGCTGGTAGCCCCTTTTGAGTGGCCGGTGTACCACGTTGTACACGCTTTTGTAGTTTGGATTATATAGACTTGTGAGAACGGAATGCACTTTTTATTAAACTATTGTAGCACTCGGTAATCACAAGGGGTATGTATGATTATATGTTATGTATTATGAAGCTCGTTATATTTTTAGTTTATTGGACCGTAGTTGTTATAAATTAATCCTTGTTAGTCGCATGGGTGGCTAACAGCGTTGTATCACCCACGGTTGTGATTGAAATTCCGCTGCAATTAAAGTGAGGACCGAGACAATTAGGCGATAATGTTGGGATTAGCGGTATAGGTGTTACAGGTGCTTTCGGTTCGGGTTAGCCTCTACATTTTTTGGTTTTTTCAGGTTATGGGTCAAATTCGGGTGACATACCGCATTATGCTTAATTGACAAAAATTTAAAAGTTTAAGCAACCTTGGTAACTTGTATTGATTTTCATATTTGGATCTAAATCTCTTAATATAGTGTTACTCTTGATGAAGATTGCTATTGTGTATTGGTTGGTTAAACATAACAAATTAGATGACAATATTTTTAATATTAATTTTCACTATAGATTTATTAATTGTATAGACCAAGTAGAAATTTAAAATTTGGTGAATCAGTGGTCAATATTCGGCACTCGACGCCCAGTCTATCCTCCCCACGCCCAACGTTATGTCTGTGCCTCCCGCCATCCCGCGCCCGTCACACCTCATGCGCGTCCTGTGTCAGCGCCTGTCACCTCGAGCGAGCGTCGCGTGCCCATGCCAATCTATCACCACCTCGCGCATGTGCCCTTATGCGTCAGTCATTCATTATTCTTTGCTAATGTCTTAAAATTCTAATGGATCAATTTCTTTCAAACTGCTGTTGGGTTTGTTACGCATTGACGTCATCGCTGATTTTGATGCAATCATTTGCACCCACGACCCTTTATTATTGAAAGACTTTCTAGTTTCTCTCCAATATCTAGTACTGTTTATGTTTGTAGGGAAATCTTCGCACCTATAGGTTATGTGACAGTTTTTGGACACTCATCGTGTAGGATGTTGTGATTAAGCAAAGATACACAGGAAAATGTTTGCTAGGATGAAGATTGTGCGGTTGTTGTGAAAATTTCATATCATCACGTTGGATGCTTTTCTTGTAGTTAGTATATCCTCAAGACTATAACAAACAGATTATGTGATTGCATTTGGACTTTTCTTAAACTACTTGAGCAAACCAGTATATTAAGAGGGGTCAGTTACGTGTTCTAGAGTATTAGTATTAGTGCCCCCTCAAAGGTTAGCGTCAAGTTTCTGCACTCCACTTTTTGGCTATACTTCAGTGTGTCTTGAAACTTGGTAGGACATAGTCGGTCATAAATATAATATGTTTTTTGTGAGTTGTTAATTTTTAAGTGGTTGAACCAATTTCCTTGAACACGGTAAAAGATGACAAGAATTGTAAAAATGGAATGAAAACATTCCTTATTTTAGTCCCACATCATGGAAATTATGTGTTCGTACATACAAGTAATAAACAGAAGGATAATGAAAGTTTGTCTAGTTTCATGTGTGGTTTGAGTGAATTCGGTTCTAGTCAATTTGGTTTGGGTCAATTTGGTTCGGGTCAATTCAGTTCGGGTGAATTCAGTTCTGATGGATTTGGGTATATCAAATTTTAGTTTGATTCGGTTTTGGTTTGGTTCAGTTTGGATCTTCAGGTCACATTTCTGGTCACATCTTTCGGTTTAAATTCGGGTTCAGATCGAGTTGGATTGGGTCGGTTTTTCTGGTTCGGGTCACCTTTGTCAGGTCTAATCACATTCTAACACTTATATTCATGTCCTATATTATTCGCTGTAGTTAAAACTCATACGGGACCAAGATGACCCACATTAAATGGCATTACAGTTAGCATTTTTTCCAATGTTTGTGAGCTTTCCCTATGATAAAATGGTCTCCGAAATAAATGAAAGTATGTAAGAAGGCAGACAAACACCTATACTTATGTTCTTTGTCTTTTGTATATCCGTTTAAACTCACATGGGACCCACACCACTGCATTAAAATGGCTCCAAAGTCAGCATTTTATATCTTTTTTAAAACCTTTTTTTAGGTATTAACCCATTTTTTTATACATTTGTAAGTAATTCATAAAAATAAAAGTATATATTTATAATACCATGGACCAATACGCACTTCATTCAGTTTTAGACAAAACATACATTTGTTGTGCTTGCTAAAGGCACAACCTATCTATGCAAGAGCAATGTTAAGTATGTAACACTAAAAAAACTACAATTAGTTGTATCCTTTATTTGGGCAATTCTTCCTGTTATAACCTATTTGCAAACAATGACCACAACATCTACGTTCTGGTATCGGTTCATTGTTGTCATCCATTTCACTCTGAATCCTTGCAAACTTTGGTCTTCCCCTGACAGTACGAATTGCATCGGGTTGCGGTACCACCTACACCCCTGTATATGTGGCTAGTTTTGTTCATTACCTAGTGGTGTAAAAAGGTCACCACCATATGCCTTAATCATTGTTTCCAGCTTGTACACAGGATGAACGTAACTTTCCCACAACATGCTTGTTCAGCAACGCACGACCATTAAGTGAGAGAATGAGTTTTTAAATTCTTTCCACTACCCGCATTCACAGCTCAGGTCATCGAAATCAACCTTGTACTTCCCCCTATTTCTTCTCATAGCCACCGAGCCAAAATCTCTCGACCTCATACACTTGGTCGACTTCATTATAGTGATTTACATTGTGACTATTTGATAGTCTCTTGTTTTCCTCTATCTTGGAATTTGCATGGTTTGTATACAATGTTGGACCGTTATTTGCTGGCCATAGTATGTATTCAAGTTGTCTGTCGTTGAAATAATTTACCACCTTGTACAACGTGCTACAATGGCGGTGATTAGTAGCAAACAGACGCACTCAACCAAGTTTGTTGTCATGTGCCCCCACCTCCTGCCGTCATCGTATGCCCGCGACCACTTTTGAAATTATAGGTTAGTGAAGGAAATGATGTTGTATTCTAGGATGATAGAAGATGATTATATCTTCTCTGAACATGATGCCTTCTGATTCGTACGCTAATTAAAAAATAATAACTCTATTAAAAAATAAAACATTATGTAAATAGGGAAGCATATAATGAATTAATTAGGTAATTACGAAGTATTATGTTAATTTGTTGATAATATTTCTTACAATTTCTGTTTTGTTGTGAAGTTTAAAGATGCATAAATGATGCAATATATACAGTAGAAATGGTGACCTATTTAGGGTCTTTAGTAATCGTCTGACACCATAATGCTGATGATAGCAAGTGCATGATCTATAATTATTAAGACATCGGTTCTTTGACCTATGACATGCAACCTCATCTTGTCCAAGAAGTACTTCCAAGATGCCAAATCTTCAGACTCGACAATAGTGAAAGCAATAGGTATAATTTTGTTGTTCCCACCTTGTGATGCTACTATCAAAAACTTACCTTTGAACTTACCATACAGGTGTGTCCCATCTATCTGTAGCATCGGTTTAAAGTGCTTGAAAGCTGATATGCATGGTCCAAAAGCCTAGAAGCATCGTTGGAAGAATTTGACTTATGTTGTTTGTGTGTCGTCCTCATAACCTGGAACTGTTTTTAGAGAATTGAACCTGGTATGTTATGCTTTACGGTCATGAATAACCTTGGCAGCTGGGCATACGATTCGAGCTAACCTCCGTACATTTTTCCTATCGCTTCACACCTTGGCAACTAAGATTTCCGGTTTGAAATAGACCTATTGTATTGGCCACAGACTTGTTCTATGACATCTAGAACACTCATACCTGGGTTACGGTTGATATGAGGAAGAATGACATCGACAATGAAATGATAATTC